>CM023950.1:5025095-5066936 GCA_013407115.1 Glycine latifolia
TGCATGTTCTGCATTATCTGGGAGTAATGGATGTAAGACTGCTAGAATAAGGACCTAATTTGGTGTCATATAAATGAGTGTACCGGGTGAATTAATTTTGCTTAGGTAGCATGGATAGATTCTTTTTGTGCCATCTTCTATTTTAAATGTTTTTACACACAGTACTTATTGTTTGCTAAATCATTGGTGGTGTGTTTAGTCTATTTAATTGTTGGTGTATTTAGTATGTTTAAATAATTTGTTTGCCCCTAAAAGGCAAAAACTGCTACTACTGCTGCTAGGTTAGTAACAAGGTATTTGAGGCGATCCTTAATAATAAATGATTATATGTTTATGATCCTGTAAATCGTTGAATTACCCCACAACTAAACATAGACTAAAGGTGTTTTGCAACCCCTAAGTGTTTTTGTTTGTTAACTAAAGGTGTTAACATTTTAGTGAAAGGTCTAAATAACCTTCTTAAAACGGGTGTGCTCCCTAAAAAAATAAAAAACGGGTGTGCTGATAGTAAAGTTGGGTGCTGATAGTAAAGATGAAAAAAAAACTTCTCTCTTCCCTAACCTGGAACCCTCGACACCCACTTCCTTTCTCTTTCTCTTTGCTGCTAAACCATCTCATCCCAACTCAAACACCAATACCACCACCCTGAACCACCCCGCGCGCCAACCGATTGGCACCCGATTGACTAAATTAATAGAATTGACAGTTAGGGGTGTCTGCTTAATGAAATTGAAAACTTAAGGGGTGTCTGATTAGGAATCCATCAATAAATAAGTGTGAATGTAATAAGTCTTAAACTCAGAAGTTTAAGACCTACTCAGAAGTTTAATAAGTCGTAAATAAAATATACAATTAATAACTAATATTTATTGATAAAAAAAATAACTCATAAGCCATACTTGTTCTTGCTTACAAAATTTTATAATTTCAATAATCATAATTAATTCAAAACCTTAATAATATCCATTTGTTTGTCATCCATAATTAATATAAGTAGACCTTGGATATCGACGGGAAAACAACTAAAGACTAGGAAATAAAGATAAATTAAAACCTAGCAAATACACACCAAACTCATTAATCAAGAGTTACCAAACATATGTTTATATATGTAAAATTCAAATAACTTATTAACTCAGATTGTAATAACTTAATCCAAATCATAACCAAAATTAATTAATTTAGGTATCGTAATCTAACAATCTAGAACCACTTTATCATTGATTAATAAAATAGCATAAAATTTAAATGATATTTCATAATAAAATGTAATTTGACTCGTTGTAATTCTATTCTCACTTAGTCATCACTTATATTTTGAAAACTTATTTACTACGTCTTGAATCAATCCTGGCACACAAACCCTTAAGTTCTTTAGAAGTACTTATCAAAGTTATGAGCGGCAGTACGAACAGTCGGTGATGTTCAACAAAAGAATGGCAAAATTACGCATAATCAAAATAGATAAAGTTGCCTATGAAAGATGTACCTAACCTAACACACTAACACCATAGAAGGAAGAATAAGGAAGTGCAACTTATTGGAAGATTGTTCTAATTATCGACACTCATTTACATTTTACATTGTATGGGTTTGACTTATATATATGCGTAGCACTAAACATGATTTCAAAGTGTTTTAGGCAACCTATTTTATGGGCCGCTTAGGTAATGTGTTTTCTGGAAGTGATTAAGATGGTTAACTGAACTTTAAGTGATTTTCGTACAATTCAAGATGTGACGTAGATTCAAGACACTCATATTTAAAGTTTTAGTTTTCAATTTTCAAACTTTTACATCCCCGTATTTTTTTTTCCCAATACGAGACTAAATCCGTTCAGGGATAAAATTGATCACAACTTCACAAGGTTAATTAATAAACTTTAAAGTTTATGATATTGGTGATTTGGTGTCGCCATGGGCAATAGCCAAGTGTATGGCCTTACTTTCCGAATTATGATTGTATAATACTCGTCAAAAAGTTTCTTACCCATATTCAAAAGTCATAATTGTTTGGGCCTACATCACATTTAGGCAAATCGCTTTAAGCTTTTTATTTGTTTAATTTCTTTTTAAACCATTTCAATTGAAAAAATATTCCATCCATTATGCATGCATCTTAATCCCTTAGATCCAGTAGCCAATCACGCTGTGATTTTCTCCAGTACGTCCTTCATCTTTCTGTCTAAATTTGCTTGTGAATAACACAATGTCAGTTGGATCAACCGGTTTGGATTTGAGCCAACAACTATCAGAGTCAGCCAATATTGATTGGTTTACTTATTCCAAAATCTGTCAAATATTATTTTAAAATATCTAATTCAGACAGAAAAACTGTGTAATATACATAAAAAAATATCCTTGCAGAGGGAAAACAGATAAAAGAAAGAATATAAACATATATCATATGATAAAAAAAGAAACAATTTAATAATTTTAATAAGAATAATAATTTTTAGACACTGTTTTTTTAAAATATTCCATCAACACTTTTAAATTCTATATCTATTTTTCAATCTTATCATATTATGTTTATATTATTTTTTCTTTTATCTCTCTTTTTCTAGACACTTTTATTTATTTCTTAATAGATGTTAAATAACATTTGAGATGTTTAAAAAATAATTATCAATTGATATTAAAGATGATATCAAAAAAATTAATTATAACATTCACACATCTCATTTAATTAATTGAATTAGATTTTTTTTATAGTTTAAGTCGTATATATTCATATATTCTTTATAGATAATATATGATTCATGATTTGATGGTTGGTGGGTGCTGAAGGCCTGTTTGCTTTCACACGTTTCCATAGGAAGAGCCATTTGATTAAAGAAGAAGAACACATAGAAGGTCAAATATCATTGTGATTCCATAGAATGCTTTGGGCAACTTTAATCTCAAGGCGTTGGGGACAAAATTATCTTTATTGTTATGGTGTCTTTTCCTTTGGATCCATCGAGAGGACACTGAAACCAAAGATGCCCCTACCATAAAAAAGGAAGCAAGGCAGAGCTATCGCACACTACACATGCTAAATTATATGGTCTCGCAAGTCAATCGGGCAAACCCTAGTTTGGCCCCAAAATTTGTTAACCACCACGTCTTAACTTGTCCTTGTAAAATTTGTGCAATGATTCCAACCCGTTTAATAAGTCAAAAAATTGCATCGGAGAAAAGGCCGCGCTATATAGTCCTGTCATTATGCAATAATGCAATATATATACACATATATATATAGAGAGAGAGAGAGAGAAATGCTAAATGTTTTTCCTCTTGGTACGTGGACTCATGAGAGAAATCAAATGAAAATAAGATAAAAGTAAAATAAAAAGAAGTATATGTAGAGGCCTGCACCTATAGCTCTTTACCTTTTTGACTTTGGTGTGTTCAATTTAAATATCTATCATCACTATATATCCCTGTATGCTCCCTAGCTTGTAGCTAGTTTGTTTCTATAGTTGTATATATATGTATAATTTTCATATAAAGCTATAGGTGGTTTTATATAAAGTTTAACAAAAAAAAAAATCCAAATGATGGAGACACTTGCATATGGTTATAACCGACTTGCAATAATATATCCAACAATATAAAACTGACTGACTGTAAAAGTAATTGTATTATTTTAGAATTTAATGGCTATGTTCTCTTTATTTTACTAAGGTATTTACTGCGAATTAATTAATACTTAGTAATTGTATTTAGTGAGGAAGAATTGTTACAAAGCGAGTATGAAAAGTACGAATAAGTAACCAAAGGCAGTAGGGTCCTTGTAAAACAAAGCCCTGTACAGTGTGATTTCTGTTTCTTAAAACAGCTTTCTTGTTTTAAAAAACAAACACACATAAAAAGGGGTTCCCGACTCTCAGGTTTAATTGAACATCACTCAAATGTTTTTGGTTTTACTCTTAACAATTCTCAATCTTTGTTATCCTTCCTACATATATTTTATGCATATTAAATTTGCATATATACATATATACTTGAAAAAGAGTCAAACTATGCAGTCCTCAATTAGATTTTTGTTTGTGGCCCTACTAAAATTACTTCACTTTGTCTCCATTTGAGTTTATCATATGACTTCTTTTGCATGGAAGATCATACCATTATGGCATTGTGGAGCTAGCTAACGTAAAAAGTGGATTTTTTTAAATATAGGATTAAATTATATGGTTTGTCCTAGTGTCAATATATTGGCCTTGTGAAAATGCATTGTCTTGTCTGCAGTTAGTTTCCTTTTGGTCAAGCTAAGCAAGATCATGTTTGTAATGGTTTTTACTATTATGCTTTATTTTGTATTGATACCACACAAAGTTAAGTAAAATTGAGGAATTTAGTACTCCGCTTATATATTTTCTACTTTCGAGTTTGCTTACAGGTTACATCTTTTAGGAAAAATTATACAAATATCCTCAACTTTAATATATAATTACATATGACATCTCTTTTTTTTTTCCTTACATTAGATATTGGGCTCTTCATTTCATATAACAATATAAGAAATCAGGCCAGAACTAATAAAAAAATATAAGAAATCAGGAGATATGTTTATATTAATAAGAGGAGCAAAACAACGTTATATATGTCATCATATAAGTTGCAGAAGGTTTGTGTATAATTTCTAATTAAACAATTTTGAATTCGAATACTAAAAATACAGTTAAGTCCTTAAGTTAAAACTCAAACATAAATAATGTACGGATAAAAAAATCATATGTAATTTAGTTCAACTTAATTTAACAAGTGCTACTATAATTTATTTTGTACTCACGATAATAATATATATTTGCTTAATTAAAAAAAACCCTACTTATATACCCATATTATCATTCATGTCAATACACGTTTTTCACTTTCGGGTCAAACACGTAAGTAAAGAACATTGTATATTTGTACATACGTGCCTTGTTCCCGGACCAATAATTATATAAATATTATTGTTACCGTAGTTTTTTCTTTTATTGTAAAGCGTTGTGACTTTCATATTGACAAGTGCTGGGTGCAATGTAAAATGATTGGTGGATATAAAAAAATACTAATGAGTTGGCCAAACACCATTGATAGAAAACTTCGGCAAGCATTATTAATAATACGGCCAACTTTGATTAAAATAAATAAATCGTCGAGACAATATTGTGTTGGTAAGATCTGTGGCCATCACTGCTTTATAATAGAAAAGATTTTGCCGGTAGCTGAAATAATCTTTGTCGATCAAGCCTTGAGAAGAACTGTTGTTGACAATTAATAGTTCTTAATTGCTAGAGTAATTTAAAATGCTGACTATATAGGGTAAGGCACATAGGTTTGCAATAATTATCATGATTTGAAAGAGCCGTCCACAGAAGTTATTGAGCATAAAATTTTGAGTTTTAATTTTAATGTATAGTTAGTTATTCAGGACAGATAACACAGCAAATTAGGTGCCTAAGCATTTAAAGTTTTAGTCTATGACTCACTTTTATGGTTATGCGCACGGGATTGACAACTTCAAAATACACACGAAATCTTACGTTAAAAATGGTAACTAAATGCATTTGAATTTAGTCATCCTCTTAAACTTTCTTGTAACTTCTATTAAAATTCAATGTAATATCTTTTACAAATTTAATGCATATTTATAATAAATTACTCTTACGATTTTTCTGGTGGTTTCCAGTACTTTAAGATTTGTTTAGTGTGATTCAAAGTTTCCGTCTTATTCATCAATGGCAACACATTTGTTACTAATTTCTTTGTTCTCTTTCTTCTGTCTCTCTTGTTTAATTCGGTCTTTGAAGTTATCTTTACACTTTTCATACTTCCCCATTTACTTAAACTATTTAAGTTTGTTCTCTTTTTTCGTTATATTTCCTTAAATTCGTCAATCTTACACGTAAGAAGTCAGTAGTTTTGTCAACAGCACGATATTCCACGATGACATTCCTTGCACACAAGTGACACTTAAAACAAGTTTTATTTTATAAAAAATTAAATAATATATGCACAAACTATATAAGTGATTTGTATATTATCATCTAATAAAAAATTATTAATTAGTATATATAATAAATTTGTTAACCATTTTTTATGAGTTACACTTGTTATACTGAGAGCAGATAATTTAAACTAAAAATAAAAACTTCATTTCTAGGGTCCGAAATTAAATGTTTTACAAAGTTAAACTGTCGTAGCGTTTTCACATATTCTTGTGACAAAAAACAAATCAGTCTGTCTCCAGAAAACAAAACAAATGAGCGCGTCAACTCACAAATCACAACACAAGAAAACAAAACATAGGATTTTGGCCATATATGGCTATGATGTGTTTAAGAAGCTGCTTGCATTCAAAATTATAAAAAGATTCTTTTGGTTACTTAGGTTTTGTATTCTAGCCACCTTCCATATCTCGTTTATTTATTTATTCACAAAAGGGGAGCATGCTGCATGCTTAAAACAATGGATGATGTCGGATAAAAAATGGATATTTTAGTAAGGCAGATGTAACACAGTAATGGAAACACATTAAAAATTATCTTATTGTAATATAAGACAGTACTTTCCTTTGTAACACATCTACATGGAAAACAATATAAGGTTAAATTGCAAACTTCTAGACTTTTAGTATTCCCGTACGTGTATAATTGTGTCCTGCTATTCTGTTCTGGTAATAATATTGTATTGAATTAGATATGAAGCTTATAGTTGAATTTATATTATTCTTCACAAACTTATAATTAATAATTTTTAATTAGTTGACACTATACAAATTTCTATACTAATAATAGCTAATAAAAATTAAATTATTAACAAAATATTATGATTTATACTAATAATGAGGCAAATTATATTAACAATATAATTGTAGATAAAATATTTCATTTTTATTTTAGTAACATATTTATTCGTATATTATTAATATAAACCCATAATATTTATATTGATATATTTAATTTTCGACAAACAAATATTATATCAATTGAAAAATATTTAGCGTGTATAACTTTTTTTCTGTAATGGCCTTATTAACGAACTCGATTAAACAAAATAAATAAAAAAAAAGAAATCTAATAAACATAACATGAAGAGTTTTTGGTTATATTTGAAAAAATATTTTAATTAATTTTTAAATTTTGTTTAATAGTTAAAAAATTTGTTTAACTTTTTGATATATAAACTTTTTTACTTTTAATAACTTCTTAATAGTATCACACGACTTGAAATAAGGCTTTTTAAAATGTTATTTTTTTATTTTTTTTATATTTTCTTCAACTATTATCTTAATATATTTATTTATTTTATTTATTATATTTTTTAAATAATTCATTATTTTTTTATTTTTTTATCTTTTTACACTTTTCAATTACTTCAATAATTAATTATATCAAACATTTATAATTTAATAAACTAATTTTTCAACTATATTTTGTTATACATAACCTTTTTGTACATATAAAATGATGGTTAGAAAAAGTATTTGAGAAAAAAGTATTAATAATTTAATAGGGTATATAATGTTATTAATTTAGAGTATATAAATATACAAATAAATAGATCTCTTAATTATATAATATTAAATATGGTATTTCATGTCAAAAAATTATATAGTATTTATTAATACAATGTATATATATATATATATATATAATTTTAAAAATACATTAATAAATAAGCCCTTAATATATATATATATATATATGTTAAAAATATAATATTCATAAAATTTATTTTCATTATTTTTGCTAAAAAAATACTTTGAAATGTAACTATATTAATATACTTCAAACACGAAATTGAAATTAGAGAATGTGTAGTCACGGTCTATTAATAGTTTAAAGGTAAATAAAATAAATAAACAAATGTTTATGTCTTTTGACAATTTTTTAAAAATTATTAAATATTTTTAATCTTTTTATAAATATGGGTAAGTCATGTTTTAAGATAAGGACTGGTATTAAAAGATCATGTTTCAAAACATGAATTGTTATATGAATAGTTTTTTAAAATTAAATTAAAGATGTCTTGTTGATTATGTTACTAAACATATTGTTTTTTATTTATAAAATGGTGATTCAAATCACGGCTTTTCTATGTTTTATTTTTTTCAATTTTTTATTTGAAGATTAACTTATTTTATAAAAATGAAGTCATGTTTTAAAACAAGATTTTTTCTTTAAAGTTATATTTTAAAGTATGAATTATCTGTTTATGTATTTTTTAAAATCATTTTCATTTTCTATAATTTAGAATAAAAGTTCCGGCCTTTGTATGCCATTATCATCATTTGATTATAGATTTGAAAAAATATAAACATATTTTAAATAAAAAATAAATGTGTATTAATTAATATATTTATTAACTGCATAATTAATTATTGTATTTATTATTAGATTTATTAAATATAATACTACATTTATTAGGGTTATTAAATATAATATGCTTATTAAATGTATTACTTTTCATTTGAATTTATATCCGTTAGAAAAATAAGGTATCTAATAAATAAAACATGGTTAAAAGACAAAACTTCTTTAAAAATGATCAACAAGTTTCTTCATTACAAATAAATTATCAGTAAAATTGAAAAATATTTCATATGTATAACATAATAACAAAACCAAAGTAATCATCCATGCCATCAATATTAATAGTTATATTAATATTTTTATAAAAAATTATTGTATTTTAAATATAATATATTAATGAGATTTAATTAATGTAATATATGTTTAATAAATGTTTTAACTTTTCATATGAATATTTATGTTAAAAAGGTATTAAATAAAATTATTTCGTATTTCATACATAAAATTTTATCATTGAGTTTAAAGTTTAGCTCATAAACATATTTTAAAATAGAGAAATTTAATTTATATATATATATATATATATATTTATATATAATATTTTAAAAAAGATTGTGCGTATTCTTCTTTTATGAAAGTATTTTGAGAAGCTTTTTTGTTAATTAGAGGGCCATGTAGAATGTCATCAATACTTAATTGATTAATTAATAATTAGACGTATAGTATCAGTAGGGCTGCATTTTTTTCCACTATACATCCCTGAAATTAAGCAGGCAATGAAAAAAAAAAAGAAAGAATAAAAGAAGCAAAGGTAGTAGTACTGTAGGAGTATATGGACGTGGTATCCAATGTCCGTGACACGTGTGAGTAAGGTGGATTCACACGCTCACACTCTCACACGCATCACGCCACCCCCACTTGCCCGCGCAGAGGGTGTGTATCCTGTGTCAGTATTTCGCTATTTGAATGTTCAAAAACAAAAACACCCTACACGACACCCCTACACCCCCACACCCCCACTCTCTCTCTCTCTCTCTCCCACTTCACTTCCTTCCGTTCCCTCCTTCAATTCAACTCCAGTAACGGGCCTCCATTAATGCTTTCACCCCTTTCTTTCTCTCTCTTTATTTATTATTTTTTCTCTCCTTTTTTCTTTTTATTTATTTATTCATCCCCCACACTCACTTTCTATTCCATCATCTCTACCTGCTAAATCAACTCAAGGGATCTGCATTCCCTTTTCACCTTTTCCCTTTTTCTTCTATTTTTCCAACTATTCTAGGGTTTTGCTCGATCCGCATTCCTTCGTCGTTGTTCATGATTCGTGATGGACAAATCGCGCCACAGCAAGTCCAAGGCAGCACTCTCCTCCACCCACCAACCCCAACCACCTCTTCCTCAAGGTCAAGGTCACTCTCTCTTTCCTTTTTTTTTTTTTTGTTTTTTTCAAAGCTGCTTCCTTTGCTGCTTGGAGAATTTCCGATTCTTGTTCTTTTTTATCACAAATGTTAATTGCTAGTTTTTTTTTGCTAGTTTGTTAGTTACAACGATTTGAAACTTGAACTTCTACTACATTTCTTACTTTTTTTATAAAAAAAAATATTTTTGTTAATTTGAGTCTCAGTTTGTGTAATTTTTATTATGTCTCAACTTTTTTTATCTATTTGATTTTTGGCTTTTACTGATGGAGGATATCAGTTTTTGTATTTATTAATTAATTAAATTTGAGTTGTCAAAATTAAATATATATTTTTTTACTACTTTTCCGTAAGGATCAGTCTTCTGAGTTCTGAGACAATGGTTTTAACTTATTAGTCCACTAGAGATACATTTTAAACAGATTGAAACTAGAGGAATCTCTGCTAAAAAACAACAACTATGTCCTTTTCCCTCACCAGTTGAGTCGGCGGCATGGTAAAAAATAATGATTATTAGGACCGGAATTTATGCTGCTTTCTTGTTTCATTTTTTTTTTTATAATTTTAATCTGCGTTGTAACTTTTCCTGCGGTGTAGTTGGTATGATTTCGGTCTTTTTCATAATGATTTTATGCGGTTATGAATGATGTTTTGTGATCACACATTACGGTGTCTACCCATTGATGGCTTTCAAAAAAATGAGTTTTTTATTCCCCCTTTTTTGCTTCTGCTTTTATTTGCTTCGTGTTTCAACTGGAGCATGATGGGGTTCTATTCTTTCAATCGTTTCTTTCGTTTGTGATAAACAATTCATGTTTCTTTAACAATTTCCCGGTTGCTTCATTGCCTTGATTTTGACACTAGTAATTCCAAATATATATATTTTTCTAAGCATTATTTAATTATCGTTTTATTGTATATGCTCCTGAACCTTAATTTGATGCTAATATTGTCCTACAACTCGTTTCCAGGGAACAAAGAGGTTCATAGACAGCGACAGCCTCGGAATCTGTTGTCTCCTGATTCTGGTTCATCCAGTGGTGGGGTTGCAGCCAAGGATTCAGTAAGTTAGTTTTTCCTTTTTCTGTGTGTTTTTTCTTTCTACAATTGGCCATGATCTAGGTCATATAGCATTTATGAATGAAGAGACTTTCTTAATTCGGTGGTGGGGTTGCCTTTCATTGTTATCTATGCATGGTTATTTGTAAACAAAGGAAAAAGAAACACTGACATTTATGATCATATCTGATGGATTTTGCAGTTCTCATCTAAATTCGGGTGGAGATCTACGAAGCAGCTGTTTGGAACTCCGATTAAGAAGTTATTAGCTGAAGAGATGTCACCGAGAGCTGAATCCAAAAGAAGATCACCTGGTGTGATCCCCAAATTAATGGGGCTTGATGGGCTGCCGTTCCAGCAGCCTACCAATAAGCAGCATAAGGGTTTGTCTGAAAACCAACAGAAGACTGCACAATTAGAGAAAACACGCAGCAAAGGAGTGCTATATGATGGTCAATCGTCTAGGAGATGCTCAAAGGATCAGCAAGAATTTAAGGATGTATTTGAGGTCTCGGAGATTCCAAAGGTAGAGAGCCATAGGTATCCATCACAGGGGTGTGCAGACTCGATGAGCACTGATGCTGAAATCTCATTCATTGAACAGAAGTTCATGGATGCCAAACGACTTGCAACTCATCAAGATTTACAGTCTTCAAAGGATTTCTGTGACACACTCGAGGTTTTGGACTCTAACAAGGATCTTCTGCTAAAATACTTTAAGCGGCCGGATTCTTTGTTTAAAAAGCATCTAAATGATCTTCAAGCTGCTCCTATCCAATCGCATTATGGTCATGTAGAAACTATGGATATTGAGAAGTATGATCATTACTTCAATTTGATGTCAGATGGGGAGAAAACAAGATTGAACTACAATAGATCATCTCATGAGAAGCATCATGATGGTTATCCTTGTGATTTTGACAAAAGACATGTGATGCATATTTCACCAAAATCATCCAAGCTTCAATTTAAGGGTAGATATGAGCAAAAGGCAGTCACCTCTCAGATTGTCCTCTTGAAACCTAATCTTGGCAAAGAGCAGAATGGTACCAGAATTGTGTCATCACCTTGTTCTTCACGTAATTTTCTGTCAGGGCGTGAAAATGACACTGAACTGTGTCAACCAACAAATTTGCCTGAAAGTGCCAGGTCTTGGAGGCAGGATTCTTTTGAATCTAGAGAAATTGCCAAGGAAGTCACTAGGCAAATGAAAATTAGTCTTAACAGTGGCGGGATGAAGCTTTCCACCTCTAGAATTAGAGGATATGCTGGGGATGATAGTTCATGTAGTGTTTCTGGGAATGAATCTCCTGAGGAGTCTGAGGAAACAACTGCAACTTTGGGAAATTCGATTGACTTAAACAACCATAGCAGGCGATCATCCCGATCTAGTGAATCTTCTGTCAGTAGAGAGGCAAAGAAGAGATTATCAGAGAGGTGGAAAATGACACATAAGTCTCAAGAGCTGCAAGGCATCAGCAGGAGCAGCACGCTGGCTGAAATGCTTGCCATCCCTGACAAGGTATTGAAGGCTGCTAACTCGTACAGCATGGCTAGTGGGGAAGGTTTCCATGATAAATTTACTCCCAATAGTCAACCTTCTAAGTGGGTTGAACCATTGGGTATCAGCAGCAGGGATGGTTGGAAGGACGGATACATTGGTAGTCTGTCGAGGTCAAAATCCCTTCCTTCTTCATCTACTGCCTTTGGAAGTCCTAGAAGATTCTTGCGCACTGAAGCATTTCTTGATGAGCGATTTATGGTGCCAAAGGAAGCTCATGGACATGAGAGGAGAAGATCTGGTCACAAGAAGTCTAGGTCTTTGCATTCATCAATTCCAAATAAATTGAAAATCAGTGTCAAAGATTCTCGCAAGGTTGAGGTTCTAGCTAGTGAATCTTTATCTGAGATTGTAAGAGATTCAGTTGCTGATGTTGATGATGATGCGACAAATGGAAGTAAAGTTGGGTCTGAACCTTCTACTAAGGTGCTTCCTGAATCATCTTCTCACCTTTTGACAAAAGACAACAGTAGTGCAGACCTAGACAATTCAATACACCAGGTTAAGTTTGTAACATTTTCTATTGGTATAATAAATGCTGTAGTCACCTTACTTAATTTTACTAAACAATTTACTCACAGTATCTATTAGATCAATGATTTGGTTCTTGATGTTAATCTTATATCATATTAAACAATTTACTTCATTGTGTTTTTTCTTACTTGATATGTTGTAATGTTTCAGGATCTATCAGCTGGGTCATCTGGTGGAAGTTCGGTCCTCAATGAACCTCCCGTTCCTGTTCCTGGACTTGAAGCTTCTTGCTGTAAAGATGCTGATCAGCCCAGTCCTGTCTCAGTCCTGGAGTCGTCTTTTACAGATGATGTGTCATCTTGTTCTGAGTGTTTTGAAAGTTTGAACAATGACCTACAAGGTAACTGAACAAGGCATTTATTTTGTGATTATTTTGCAATGTCAATGTTGCTTAATCTGCATCCTATGTCTGGATCCATATTTTGTTTCCTTTAGTTACTCAATCATTTATTTCCTTCAATTAGAAATTCTGTGTGCTGAGCTACTAGGTATCTGAGCCAGACATTTATTTAGATTATCCTGCTATGTTAATGTTGTGTAGTTCCTTTATTACTCAGTCCATATTGCCAGGTTTTTTTATCGTAACTTCCATGGCAGTGAACAACAGCGGTTAATTTTGGGGGTGCAATATTATTAGGCCCTTTGTGAGAAGAAAACCGTAGTAATACATTTGATGAGAAAATTTGCTCCTTAGTGAATTGAAGTTAGGTTTGATGATTTACTAATGACAGGATTGCATCCTGAGGCAATAGCTTCTGCTACATTAGTAGTTTTAACCGTGGTAATGTGATCTAGGGCTGCATAATTACCTCATCACTCTCTTGGCCACCATGTTACTGCCTTTTAGCTCCTAGTATGGTTAACAAGCTCTTATTAACCATATTATATGCGATAATTGTGATTTGAATTGAATAGTTAGACACGATAAATCACCAGCAGAAATGATATTGATGTTCATACTTTGAATCGCACTGTTTTGAAGCTTACTGCTTACATAAATTATCTTATTGAAGCTTAATTGATGAAATGATGTTTTAAGGGTTGATCAGCTTTCTCCTGAGCAATTTGAGTTTGTCTTTGAGACTGGTGCCCTTTTCCCGTTTCCTTGTTCTAAGAACCTTCTATTGATGACAGGGCTGCGAATGCAACTCCAGTTGCTGAAGTTGGAATCTGATGAATATGTGGAGGGGCCCATGGTAGTAAGTGATGAAGATGGTGGGGAAGCATCTACTGGAATGCTAGAAGACAAAGGATTACATAGGACTGAAGATAGCTGGGAGTGTTCCTACATTATTGATGTCTTGTCCGAATCTGGCATTGATGGAGCTCAGCCAGATACAATTTTGGAACTTTGGCATTCCCTAGAATGCCCTGTGAGTCTTTCTGTTTTTGACGAGCTTGAAAAGAGGTATGGTGATTGGCCTACTTGCTCAAGGTCTCAAAGGAGATTGCTTTTTGACCGTATTAATTTGGGAATTGTCAAGATCAATGAGCAATGCACTCATGCACTACCATGGGTGGGTCCAGTGACCACAAAAGTCATTGGTTCTAATTTGAACAAGAACGGGTTTCGAGATGGCCTTCTGAAGATGTTAGTGAGAGAAGGAAAAGTGAAGGGTGATGCTTTGGGGAAGGTGCTGGCTATGGAATCAGAGTGGTTGGACTTGAGAGATGACATTGATGTCGTAGGCAGGGAAGTTGAGAGAATGTTGTTAGATGATTTAGTGGCAGAGATAATTGGTACTTAGAAATTTTGTACCCGAGATCATATTATTAGCTCATTAGATAGTTTTCCAGTTTTTCTCTCTCTTTTCTTTTTTCTTTGGTGAAATTAGATAGTTTCCCAGTCATGTAAATCGAATAGGACAATGTTAATTTCATCAAAAGATGAATAAAGAGGTCATAATCTTTCGGCAACTTAGACTCACTTGATTTCTTTATCTTTTTTGCCATATTTTTACCTTAAATCTTTTGTTTTATATAATAACACAGTATATCAACCCTCCAGGGTCGGCTTAATGGTGGGGCTAGATTAATATAATGAGCTCATGAATCAAATTCAGTTTGACTATTGAAATTTGAAAAAAAAAAGAAAAATTGAATATCATTATATATATATATATATATATATATGTATGTATGTATGTATGTACGTATATGTATATTATTTTGACAGAATTTACATTGTATATTACTTTGCCTAAGTTAATGTTGTACAGATTAAGGAACGTTAATGTCAAACAAAGAAAGGGATATCAAGAATATTTTCATTAAATTATAGGTAGTATGAGAATAATTTGTACCAATCTTTTTTTTTTCTCATCGGAAATCAGGATTAAAAGAATAAATGTCAGCAATGAGATTCTAAGTTAGGACCTCATGCGTGTTATGTTAACCTCCCTCACTAGTCTATCCCTAGTAGCTAGGTTAGTTTAAGTCTGCAAAGTTGTCTTGTTGATTAAATTCCATTGTTTGATAACCAAATCAAAATTAGTGTTACTCATTATTTTTTGTAAATTAAGATCTTACTTGAATCAAACACTGATGCTTTACCAGAATGTTTAAGAGGATTTTATTCAAAGTCCCCATACTATTATTTAGAATCATAAAGTGAAGATACTTAGCGTGATAACAAAGACTTTCAAGCATGTTCTTTTCATTCTATTTAACAAGTACATCATCCGACTAGTGAGAAATGGGAATAATGAACAAGACTGATGAAAAATGAAATATTATCCAAGGTACAACACAAGTTATTTGTGAGTTATTGATGTCAAACTTACAAAATTTGAATTTGATTATTTATATAATCAGGTCTATTGAGGCTTAAATATTCGAACCAAGTTTAAATAGCCTGGTTTATTAAATAATCAAATTCAAATTTACCAAGTTAGCTAATTTAGTAAGTGATAGTTTAAACAATTTACTAATAACTCGTTTCATTTTCAATCCTGATCCATGTCCTACCAGAATCTCCGAATGAAAAAATGTACCTAAGCGTTAAAAGATTTAGACAAAGATCAAAACTATAGAGAAATAAATGAATTAAAAATTGGAGTCCTAATCAATTTTGGATACCATCATGTACAGAATGCCCTTTGGACTAGGGTTTAGCATCAATGATATTGCTGGGGATATGTATTTTGTTTTTGGCTGATAAATATAGCCATGCTTAGTCAATGAAAGCAACGGATGGAGACTCAACACATGCAAATATGTAGTGGACAAAAAGCATGAACCTTTGTTACCGTTAGGTCTCATGCTATTTGTGGTCCAAACTCGTGAACCACGAACCAGAGGCCCTTAGCGGTTATTAGTGAGAAGACAGCTATTGAACTTTTTGCTTTCATAATCCTTCCTACCTAAATTACTTTTGCTTAAAATTTCGTACATATTTTTAAAAAGTTTTATATTGTTACCGAATAGTAAGATTGTTATATACGGTAGTTTAATTATGTGAGAGCACATTATTATACACAATAAAATTGTTATCAAAATTTCTCGTAGGAGAAATATAGATACAATGAACTTGTGTGTTTTACATGTTAATTCAGATATTGAGATATTTACTTTATTATAATAGTAAAACTACCAATATGGTATGATTTAATTGACGGATAATTTTGTTCATTAAATATGTTTTTTTTTATATCCGAAATGATAAAAATATATATTAATAAGCACAAGAAGAGGTGCTGGAAAATTACAAAGTTTCATACAAAACATACAAAAGGAGCAGAATTAATTCCTTCAAGGGTCAAGATTTGCTCCTAATCATAAAAATATAAAAGATTTGCTCCTAGGTCTGTGTATGAAAATAATCTGTTGAGAGAACTAATAACTTGATGAATTAGCTCTAAGATCCCGTCAAGGGATACCCAAATTTTAAAAAAGAAACAATGTAACGTATGTATGACAAATAGTGTGCAAGTCTTATACTACAGTTTTATTTATACGACACTATTTATAACCCATAAACTTATCCTTGATAAGTTATTGTCACCCTTGTCTATAGGGAACCATACAAACTCATTAGCCATACTTGATCCATGTGCAACCTATTCATAAGTCACCATCAGGCAACTCATACTACTACAACTTGGCACTTGCAACACCTTTCTCAAGCATTCACTTTTCATTTACTTGCCCTTGCCCTTAGATTTTCAGGAAGTGAAATCACCCAGCAACTCTGTTTTGGGTCATTAATTTCTAGGGACATACGAGCTTGTCTATCACTATCTTCGTATTCTAATTTCTAAGCTTTAGCTAGCCACCAAAACTAAAAGGCTTCGTTTTGGTAGAAAGTCACACGGGAAGATTACAAAGCAAGCAAAAACCAACAAGATAAATGTTAGCTAGCTAACAAATGTTTTTTAATCCTTGGTTAAAATTGATTAAAAAATTACAAAATCATAAGTGAAACTTGTTAAATAACAAATGGAACTCATCAAACTGTGTTTTCCGGTATATTAATTTCAACCAATACTAACAAGTGTCCTAAGGATACTAGTAAAGGAACTAAGAATAGAAAATATTTTATTGGAAGACTTAAAATTGTGTTTTATGTGATTTTTAAGTAGTCTCTTATGATTTATACATTAATTAAAAGCTTTCTTTTTTTAATCAATGTCCTTAAGATATTAGTTAATAAAATCCTTCTACTAATAATAAAAAATATGTCTAAAAGAACATGTTTAAGTGTGTTACTAACACTCTTCAAACCAATAATCCCTCTTATTTTGGCTCGATAAATAACAATAGGTGTAGAAATCATTATGCGGTATTCGGTGATCCCATTGATTCCTAGGTCGATGCATATCATAACTAGGCCTGTTACTGACTTACTGGTATGAAAGCTGTTCAGACTGGCCCGAACTGATAAGTTTTTGTTACAAACCGTTTTTTTTTAAGTTTTTTCTTTTTAGATAACAAGTATTTTATTCTCTTTTACAGGAGATAATCCTGCTTGAAGCATTGTAGAACTACTAGGGCAACAAACTCTTTCTCCAAGTAGTTATGATTCTTTAACCCAAGAGGATTTTTTTATTTATTTGACCAAAAAGCATAGTTGTGAAACTAACCTTGACATTAAATGTGATATAATGAAGGTACTTGAGAGAATAACTTAGTATTATCACACCAGAATTTATGTCATAATTTTAAAATGGTTTAGCTGTTTAAAACTCCGGAAGATCTATGTCTGATATGAGTGTGCTCTGATTTCTTTCAGCAATGTTACAAATTTAAGATTTTAAAGATAGAAGTGCCTGAAGTTAATCTCAGTTTGTAATTGAAATTGACAATATTTGGCTAGACGAACGACCTGAATATATGCTACCGTGACCGAGATCGAAGATGGTCTCATATTTAATTTTTACCAGTAATCAGGATGATTACATCCAAACGGAAAAAATAAATAAATTGAAAAACATGGAGTGGATTAAAATTATTTATACAAATGATTCGACATTTGGGTTTAATTCCCGGCTTGAGAATGAAATAACAATTAGAGGTACTATTTTACCAAAAAATAAATCAACCAGGTGAAAGAAACATTACACCCCCTTATTATAAATAAAAATAAAAAGATGGAAGGATGGTATTATGGAAAAGGATCCCCTCTCACCAGCCTCATGTTGAAAAAAAAAATATTGAGATGGGATAGTCTGATCATTATTCTTTTAAATTTTCACTTTATAATTGAAACATATTATATCAACAAAAATTATTGAGGAGTTAGGATTTCATTCAACGATAATGTCACTCCAGGGAATTCATTCCTATGGCTGTTGAAAAGAATATTCTCATTGTGAAAAAAAATTGAGATGGTGATCGAAGTGTGATGATCTAGCTGTTTATTGTTTTAAATTTATTATACTGTGAAAGAGAAGTGTTATTACTACAATATTGATCAGTTAAAATTTATTATAAATTACTAAATTTTGAGTGATATTTATTAAATAAGAGGTAAACTCTATAGTTTTTGTAACAATCGTTATGTAAGAAAAAAATTACAATATTTGTCATTTTAGTTTTTTAATGTAATATTAAATTTACTTATATTTCTTATAAAATTAATGATGAGAAAAAAATTTAATGATGATAAAACTAATTTTGTAAAATTATTATTATTATTTATTTATTAATTAATTTTTTTGTCTATATAAAATAATCTATACAAAAATTATAATGAGACTAAAGGAGTAGTTAATAATATAAGTATGCTTAAAAGAATGTGCTAACAAATATGTTGCAACATTTCTCTGGTACAAAACCTTGGGAAAATGAACACAAAGGAGGTATGATTGAGCAAATTTCAAAATTATATATATAAAAAACTAAAACATGAGATCAAGAGAGAACATATATGCTAGGGATGTTAATAATCTATCTTATCTCACTAATTTATCTTGGCTCATAGTTAATTTTGATACATTCGAGTTATAAAAATTATACCTATTATATTTGAATAACGAGTTCAAATTACAGTTTTAATTTATTATACTTTCCCCCCTAAAATAGGTGTTATATTTGAAAAAAAATCCTAAAATAAATGTCATGTTAACTTTTTAATGTAATATTAATTATTTTTTTTACTAATACTCCTAATAAGTTTCATTTTAATTTTTTAATGTAATATTAATAATACTCTCTTTCATCTATTTAATAAGGTTTATTTTGTAAAATTATTATTTATTTATTTATTAGCTTTTCTTGATTTATTTAAAATAAATTACGACGACATTTATTTGAGACGGGAGGAATAGTGTTTTATATTTATATTCTTTTAAAAATAATTTCTTTTAACATTTATGTAAAAATTCTTAATTTAATAGATAACATATTTTAAACATGATATTGTATTTAATACTGATATTTATCTTGAAATATACGTAAAATATATTTTAATTATAGTTTTGTACTTATTTAATGTCACATTTTAAACATACACAATTTTAACATTAATATATTATTCATAAAATTGAAGTGATCCAGTTTTTTCTCTCTCATATATTAATATATTATCAAATCAAAATTAAATAAGGTTCAAATTCAAATTACTCTTCTTAATGTACTTGAACTAAACAGTGTAGACTACTCAAATCACCCACCACTATCCGATCTTAGCGGGTTTGTCAACAATGTGATCCACCCGAGGATTAGATTTGAGTCTTGAATTACCCATCCAATCAAAACAGTAGTACAAAAAACACCATAAATAAGAATGAGAATGCAAGATAAATACTAAAAAAAATTAAAATTATTTATGTATTATGTTCAAACCTTCGATACCATAAACAAGTATAACATAATATAAAAATAAAATGAAATAAAATTACTTGAAAAGCATGTTTTTGGCTGTGGTATGGCATAAGATTGTTTATAGTTTTTTAAATTTAATTAAAATGCACTAATAGTACTCAAATTATACATAATGTCATTTTATTTTTTATAACAACTAGTTTAAAAATAATATTTACATTGATAGTATAAAATTTGAAATATAAAATTAATCAGTTAGATAATTTCTTATTGATTAATAATATAATTTTTTTACACTGATGATACATAAAAATTAAAGTTTTTAAAATCATTAGACTCATGTAACAAATTACACTTCAATGAAAATTTTGAAATTACAACATCATATCGAGTAAATCATTGATGTTGTGTTGATAGATTGAAATAAAAGTGTAAATACTACATAAAAATACACAATGAAAAATAATCTATGTTGATGCTGTTTTACTTGCTAGTTCCCTGATGGTTGTGTAGACTCATTTGAACATTACATAGTAACAACCAAAATCCTATACATTTTTTCTCTCTCTAAATCTATTAGTAAGAATGTCTAGGATCATTATTTCTCACTTTTGATTGAATTTGGAGATACATGATCATAGTAATCACATAAACCATGAAAGGTTTCATACGAGGTTGCTCTTGAGCACATAACATCAATAGAAAGAGCTTGGCACATACATCTCAAGGGATATTAACTTTCAAACAACATGTTATCTCTTCCTTATGGTTAACTTTTCAATTCTTTTTGGCAAAAAATAATAAAAAAGATTCACACTATTTCAAAATAAAATCATTTATTAAATAATTACTTATTGTCATCCCACAAGTAACCTCTAAAGAAGTATCAATAATCTTTCATTCACACATTTAAAAAGAAAGTAAAAAAGATTAACTATGTTGTAGTTAGAGAAATGTTGGAAAAAGGAATGTAAATATGCATGAAATTAGCAATGACTACAAGGAAATTTATCTCAATTAATTAATTGACCAAAATGCATAAATTATTATAAATTCATAATATTTGTTTTCAATTTTTATCAATAAAAAAAATTAAAAATAACTAACATGTCAACTTCATGACGCACACTTCAGATTTTATTACAATAAATTTCCTACTCAAAATGCAAATTTCATTATTTTTCTCCAAAACTCTACCTACTTTTTACTACTTGTTAAGACTCGGCTATTCTGGCTAACATTTGCATTTACAACAATTAAATTACCATCCGATACACACTCAAGCATACATCAAAACCAATATTCTACCTTCCTCTTAATTAGATAAAAAATTTCTCTTTTTTTCAACCGTACCAGATCCCACTGCTGAGGCAGATGATGGCCATAACTGTGCATTTTTCACCTTTGATATGCTAGCCAAGACACTCAATGGAGTCACGTCTCCAACCACTGTCACCTTCTTCGCCGCAAAATCTATGTTGAAGGAAGTAACTCCTGCTCATGCAATAAAAAAGTTAAGATCCTCAATTAGGGAAATGTCTTTGAAATGTCATTTTCCCCCAATTAATATTTCTAAGAAAATTAACAAATTAACATTTTTCAATAAAAAAATAAAAAAATGTAAAAAGTTTCACTTTATATATCAAAGGCAAGGTTACTTACCTTGCATTCTGGAGAGGTGTTTCCTCACCTTCCCTTCACAGCCTTTGCAATGCAAAGATACCCTCAATACTACAACCTGCTAAAAAAAAATTACTCGATCCAAATGTTGAAATATTGAAGTTAATTTGCTCCATTTCAATTTATAAATTAGTCCTTGTTACTTCACAAACACATGTTTCTAAACTTTCTAGTTACTTAATAGTTGTAGAGACTCATTCAATTTGCATACCACATGTTTCACATTTTAATTTCACATGAACCATACCATAAATTAAAATCATATGCCTCTATATTCCATCTGATACGCTAATGTCTAATTGAAGTGTGAGGAGTCTTAACAGCCATAAGGCTAAAGCAGACAGAGAAAACTAACCTGGTCTGAGGAACCAGATTTTGTATGAGAGGAGCTTGAAAGTTTCGAAACAGGATTAGCTTCATCTTGATGACCAACTTGAGAAGTTTTGTTATTAACCGTAGTAGTTAAAGCCAAAACTGGATCATAATCTGATGAACCATCCAATAAGGCAGTGCCACCGAGCAAAGATCTAGTTGAACCTGGAGGAGTGATTAAATCAGCAGGTGGCTTAAGCCAACCCCTACGAACAATGCCATCAACTGGTTTAGAAGTGTTGGTGACATGTTCAGTGAGTTTTTCTGCTGTACTTTTCTTCTGATGATGATTATCATGACCCTTTGCTGCATTTTTTGAAGAAGAGTTTTTTTTGGCCTTGTGGAGCTCATGGTAAGGCTTGGGGTTGATGGGGAACTGAGAAGAGGAACATGGAGCAGTGAGGGATTTGGAAGTGCTCCTTCTTGAGTCATTGATAATGGGGTTGTGGCGGTCAATGGTTGGGCCTCCTAGTAGAATGCTGTTGGAAGAGGAGCATGAGGCTTGTTCCATGCTCAGACATATGGCTGTTGAGGCTTGAGAAGCACAGAAGATGTCTATGCGTTTCATGTTTTAGATAATGGTTAGAGAGAACTAGTGGTTTAGAGAATCTGCTGCTAATAGAGAGAGAGAGAACTTGTGCAGACAAAATTAGTTGACTCTAACTGCTTTTAAGCTTACGGGAACTCAGATCCCTTCCAACAAGATGACATGAGACCGGTAGTTTTACACTTTAGGGATAAAAAAAGAAATGAGAAGAGTTTTTCTCTAAGCAAAAATAATTTTTTCATTAATTATTTTTTAGAAATTTATCAATATAATTTCTCTAAAAGATAAGATAACATTTATAAATAAATTAATGAAAAATTTATTTTAGTTTATAAAAAAACTCATTTCATTTTTTTATTCTTATTTTCTTCTTTTAGAAATGCTTTTAGAAAAGTTTATATCTAAATAAATCTTTATCTTAATCAACTTTTTTTCCATTTATTTCTACTCTAGAAAACGAGCTTCAAACATTACTTTAGATTTACACTTCAATAAAATATTGATAAGTAAGAAAATGGATTAATATATTATACCTCTCTCCAATCTCTTAGTGATAAAAATGTGAGATAAATAATTTATCTTTTAAATATGTGTTAATAGATTTGATTTTGGGAGCTATGTATAACAAACATTTGTCAAGAGAAATCAGTATTTAAATAAATCTCAGTATTTTGATAAATCATACCTTGGTTCCCCTTAAGGGGATAACTACGTTTAAAATAATATATTCCTCGTGAGATGACAACATGAAAATAGGAGACACTATTTGAGTGAGATGTGAGATGGGATATTGAAGGATGGAGTCAGCAGTGAAATTGGAAACTAGCATTAGTTTCTTTGTTTCAGTATTAAAGTAGATAGAAAGGCTTAAATTTTGAATGTACCATAAAAATAAAAATAAAAGTTATATCAGTTTGGAACAGTGCTCTATCTAATATTCTAACACCTATTGTTCTAAGCTAATTACTGGCATACTCAGTTAGTCAGTTTGTCGTGGGGACCTCAACCATAAATTACATACCCAAAATAAGATCTACACATTAAGGTTGCTCATATAATTGTCTACGGTTTTAGCATGGCAATAGGAACGCTGTACGTGCATTAGAATCATATGCCATTAAAATTAATCAATGCAGAATTTGACAAGTTTGTAAGGAAAAGAAAGAATGTCCTTAACGGATATACCCTTATAGATGTTTTGGTATTCTTTGAAGAGGGTGGGGTGTAGAGTGAAGCAGTGTCAATTTTGTATTAAGACACAGCAAAACTGGATGATCTTTATGAGATGCAACCAACATTTCTATTGCTTTAAAGAATGAAAATGATGTATAATAAGTACGCTGAATTAAACTATCACACTCGCTCAAAAACCCTTGTGAACCGTGAACTTGTCTATTTTCCTTTTGGCCAGAAGAGTTGTAATGTAGGTATAATTTCCGAAGAGAGTGATATTCTTTTCTTTTATTTTTTGAGAAAATAATATCTAAGCATTACTTATTGATTGTTTTATAAATTCATGATTTTAAACATGAACATATATTTTAAGCAAATACTAACTAATGATTTTAGAATATTGGTTAAAGAATTAAAAAAAATAAAATTGAATTCGGATGTGCAAAATTATACTCCCATGACAGTTTCTATATTCTCCTATCATATCTACAATAAAAATTTTTCCTTTTTAATTTTTTGACTAATATCATACTGATTAGGAAGAAATTATATTTGATCATTATTTCAAATGTTACTTTTTTTTATAAATGTTCCCCTTGTATAAGAAGAGTCAAATCTAATGTGATGCTCTGCAACGTGTAAGACTAGGGAACATGTGACCTTGATTTCAAGTATTCAGAGAAATACAGTTCTGTTGCGTATCTTTTGGAGTTTGGATTCCAAATTTTCTCTATTTTTGTGTTAGATGAGATTATCAATTAATTAAATTGTCGAATACGTGTACTAATGTCCATTTATTTAATTTTATCGTTTTTCATGGATGCCTAAATTGCTGTGATTTTACCCTTACATAACATAATAAGATAGTAATTTCTAATGCTGATCATTTTGTGGCTAGTGTGACACATGTATGTGGGTGGGGGCAGAACCATTTTGGATTGACGTGAAGTTTCAGCGACATTAATCTCCATGCAGGGTAAATAAAATTGGTGGCACGAATAACTATACACTGCGAATTGAGCAATGTTCTGTGGGTATGGCCTACGCGTTTAAATACTTACCAAGAACTAGACATCAAGTTGTTTACATATCCTTTCAATAACATAGTATAAACTTTGTCAGATGAAAACAGAGCAACGGCTAGAAATTTGCAATAATTCATGTGCTAACTTTGCAGAATTGAAAATTTATGGTTTAAGAAGCAATTATTGGCAAAAACAACTTCGGTATACCAGTTGGACTCAGTGTACGAGGGCCCATAATGTACCCTATCATACAATTTATAGTACAGTCCAAAATAAATTGACTCTTGTGAACAATTATCAGAGGATCATTAAGGAAAGTTAGTTACATTTGCAATTCCGTCTAAATCATAACGTTAAACTTCACAATGAGGTCTCTTTTTGGATAAATCCAACATATTTCCTAATTAAGAATAATATACTGATTCTTTTAAAATATATTGAGACCCATTTCACCATAGCTTTTCTTTTAAGAGTTTTAGTACAAAATCAAAATAAAAATGAGTGGTCAAAATTGAAAGAATTGTATCTCTTCTTCCTACATGTGTAGTTAAGGTCACTAGATTTTTCTAAGAACCTAATTTTCATGAGTAAATTATACTTGCATTTCTTGTGTTTTGCTCAAACTTCACCTAATATTTTTTCATTTTTTCACATTATTTTTACCCCCTTCTCTTATAGTCGTTAACTAATGTTAATTAAAATATGTGAATAGATGAAATTGTCCTTATATTTTAATTGTAAAATTCAAATTATCTCATCTCAATTAGTTTCAGAATTCAAGGTCCACGTTTCATTTCTATCTTCCTCATTCACGAGTATTGTTCATCTTCCTCTTATTGACGAGTTCTTCTTTAGCATCCACGGGGTGCGAGTTTCTCTTTCTCCCATGAAGTTTACGTTCCATTCCTCTTCACTGTTCGTGAGTTCTTACCATTCATCTGTCAGTTCACGAGTTCTTCATTGTTCTTCTTCATCTATCATTATCTGATCTTGTTTTATACTCAGTTTTACATTGTAAACATTATTGACAATTTATTAGTATAATAATAATTAATTGCAAGAAATTTTTAAGAACACAAGAAAAAAAATGGACCAATAACTAAATTCATAGTGAAATATAATTTTGTCTCTGTTCCCTAATGAAAATAATATTTTTTTTACAGTCTATTATTTGGGTTATTATCAATCTCCATTTAAAGATGCATCTCATGGATGACTATCCAACAAAACTGATTTTGAAATTAAAACCAATGTGTCAAAGCAATTTAATTATGTCTGCTGGTTTAAATAATCGTGTCTTTGTTACATCATCAAGGAAAATTGAAATATATAATTTCCCAGATGAAATTGGATGAGTGATAAATAAATTGAACTGAATTACTCAATCTTTTTAGTTTAACATTATAATATGTTTTGCAGCTCTTGATTGAGACATTATATTAAATACCTTGCCATAAAAAAAATATTTCAAAGAAAGGAGTTAAAAACACAAATATATGATCAAAACACTAAATTTGAAGTAAATGACCATATTCAATCAGAGAAAAAAATTGAACTAAAAATTGAAAAAGAAGGAAGAGTGTTAACACTATGTACTAAGAAGGTGGATTCACGTCTAACAAAAAGCTAGGTTCACGTCCAATTACAGAGAAAATAATAAGAAACAATAGTCTTCAAATATTTTCAGGTTGAGAGAAAGAAGATGAGAATATTTTAGACATAAAATTTCATTAAAAATCATATGATCAGCATGTGCCTAATTCCTGTTAAATTATTAAAACAATGTTTAAGACAGATGGAGTCTAAGTGTAATGTAAGCTAAACAATTAAAAGGTTTTTTGTAGAGTGCAAAAAGGAAGACGTATCAAGTGAAATTTAAGCAAATTACAGAAAATATGGATGTAATTTACTCAATTTTCATTCAGAGTATGTTTTTTCATAATTAATTAAAAATTACTTTAAATATAATTTTTAAAGTAATTATATGTAACTATTATTATAAAGAAAATAATCTCATTTAATATCTACTTTATTATCAACATTTTTTATTCCCAACTATTATAAATCATTGTAATATTTTAATTTAACTTCTAAGGATAGTTACATCTTTTAAAACAAATCACACCCAACCCAACTAGAGTGTCAAATTTTGCACTGATTATTACAAAAAAAAAAGGATTTATCTTTTACCATGTATGATACTTTATGATTATGAATAATTTCTAAATATTTTTTTTTTTAAAAAAGAGATTGAAGTGGGTTTAAAAAAAAAACATGAATCAAGTCAGAAAAAGAAAAAAAAAACATGAATCATACACAAACATTTGAACAAGTCAATTGAATGACAATAATATCAGTATGCAAAGTATCGTTAAGACTTTATCTAATGGAAAAAAAAATCTGACACAAAGCCTTTTTCTTTCTCTCTTCCATTTTTAACCCTAAAAAACATTACCTCCAAAAATGCATGGAGTCATATGGTTCTATCTTTCTTCCTCCTTACTTCCATCACCTACTCCATCTATTATTTTTGAGCAATTCCTTGATTGATTACGGTTAGTTACAAAATTTATTATATCTACTACTGAAAACTCTCTCTTCTCCTTCTCCTCTTGTTATACCATTTTCTCTTTAGTTTCAGTCCCATAATTAAGCCTTTAATTAAGTACAAGAGGCAAAGGGGTCCCCCTCCCTCTATCCTGTGATGAAGCCAACTGTTCAGTGTTTATTCTCTGTTCCAAAAGGCTAAGCCTCAATTTTAGAAGCTAATATATGCAATTTTTTCCTCAGAAGTTCTAACTCATAACAAATGATTCTGAAACTTTGAATTCTTGTTGAAAGACCTTCGGTAGGAAAATGGGATTTATATATAATTTCACTCCACCAATATAGAAATTTATTATGTAATGTACTACTACTAAGTTCCAACTCTATATACATTGAATTATATGTAACAACAACATTATGGCTTTGATGGCAAATGGAAATGTCAATATGCTTTCTGACATGCAAATAATCATACTGAGATAATTTGTAGAACCCCAAGAGTAGCAGTGATATGTATGTATCACTGATAGTCCTATGTGGAGAATGTTGTTCCCAAGATCGATGGGGTGGGATTTCATTGTCAAATATGGTCCCGGAGATCAAAGTGACTCAAGTGCCCAAACCTATGGTCAGGTCTCGATTAGCCATCGGAACTGAATGTAGAAATCACCACTTTTTTTTTCTTCCTTTTCAAATTCTACTAGCGTGGAATGTTCAGTATGCTGTAACAATTTACTAGTAGGTTCTTGCAACGTGTTAAGCTATGAGATTAAAAAAAGTTCAACTCTTTTTGGACAGAACTTGTATGTAAGGTTTGAAGTAAGAAAAAAAATTAGAATGAGGTGTAAGTTTTACCGGAAAATTTGATAGCTGTAAGCCAGTAACTATTTATGACTTAAAAGAAAGAGACCTTAAAACCCAAAATGTGTGTGTGAATATAATTTCATTTAAGTTGGGTCAATGAAATGTAGAGGAACATGCAATTTCATAAACATCTCTAATCTATTAGGTACGAAGAGAGTGACCGTATTGCTTATCTAATTTTACAATGACATACAAGACAAGAGAGAACAATTTGCTTGTGGAAACAATGTTCTTAAAGCAAAAATATAAAATCAGTATGCGAGAGAAACAAGCAACTGTACCACGGTTGAATTTGCTTTTAACAATAAATGTATAACATATGTAAGAAATATTAGAACGACTTTTATAAATGATATATTATAATTCTTTACCTACCAAATTTCAATCTTTAATAATTAAATATCAAATTTTCTGTCTTCACAATCTATGTATTGCATATATTTATAATTTCCATATGTAGGAGTTTTTTCATACCACGGAACTTATTATGCTAGTTTTTGTAACTCGTTAATTATTTATTTATCAATCTAAAACAATAATAGTAGGTAAGTTTAAACTGCCAATTTAGTGGAGTCTCAGAGCGTGTTAAGAAAACACTCAAAATCAATTCCTTCCATTATGAAACGTGTTATACGTCCCAGTCGAAACATGAACCCTTGTGATTAAAAAAAATTAAACTGATAGCATAAGTTTTTAGTATTGATTCTAAACATCTAAACATAAATTGGTCAGTCAGTTTTTACAAGATGAAGCAATATTAATAGCAAAATAAATAAATAAAGAGATTCACAATATTCTAAAAATATATATATTCTCATGATACCAGAATCCAAAATATCAAATACTACAACTTTTTTATCGATACAATAGACAAGAAAAACTACTGAAAATAATTATTTCAAAATTTAACAAATACATCAATTGTGTGCTAAGCAAGCATAAATGATTAAATGTAAAAAGGCCAGCAGTAGATATATCTTCTTACAAAAGTGACGTGTTGCCAGTATTTTTCTGTTGATGCTGACCGCAAATGAGAACAAAAAAAATGGAGACAGGCTCATCTCCATATACAAACAGGGTTTGCTATTATGCTTATTTCATCCCTTTTCCTTCGTCTTCATTCAGAATTCGATTTCGGAAATCATTAACCATGAGAGGCAACCCTTCTCTCAGAGGGATTTTTGGCTCCCAGTTCAGCAGTTCCTTGGCTTTGCTAATATCTGGCTTCCTCATGTGTGGATCGTCAGCAGTATTTGGTTTGTATTCTATTGTAGCACTTGAATCAATTGTTTCTTTGACAACCTGTGTGTTTATGAAAAGATGACAATGATAGGATATCCATAATAAAGTAACTTCAATGTCACTCCACTCGCCAAAAGTGTGCCCTTACTGTAAAAGGCACAACTACTTTGCTGTATGTTACCGTTAGGCTATTGATTAAGGAATGAATAAAAATAAAATACACATGTCATAGCATATTCTGACAGAGATAAGGAAAGGGCATAATTGTAAACCGAAACAATGAAGAAATGAAAGTGAGAGTAGAGAAGAAGACTAAGATACCTGAGCAAGCTCTAACATGGTAAACTCCCCTGGGTTACCCAGGTTGAAAGGTCCCACATGTTCGCTTTCCATCAAAGCCA
Source organism: Glycine latifolia (assembly GCA_013407115.1). NCBI lineage: Eukaryota > Viridiplantae > Streptophyta > Magnoliopsida > Fabales > Fabaceae > Glycine > Glycine latifolia. Next base: position 5,055,069 of record CM023950.1, read on the forward strand.
CCAGCCCATTAACCTGTGAATTGGAAAAGAAATACAGTTCAATATTACATTCTAACAATTCTGCACTGATTCATATCAAATTGTAGACATAACAAATCCTTCATTCTTAAATTTGAACTTGATCAATTAAGAAATCTTTCCATTCTAAATCAATAGCAAAAAATACTTTCACACAATAGGTCAGTGTACTTACAAATAATGATCAAATAATTTCATTTAACCTTCGAAAGCAGCTGTTTTCTCTTATAGCTTTAAATATACTCTTAGTAACTATCTAAAAGTCCATTTTCATTTGAATGATATTGGATTTCACCCAAGAAAAAAATCTAATGAAAATTAGGTTGGACAAGCTAGTCGAGTGTTTTAGAAAACATTGAGTTACTTTTTTAAGATACAATTTTCACAACCCATTCCCCCAACCCCCTCCCAAAATAAAATTAAAAAAACTCAATATATCTATCATTATTTAAAACTTGTTTATAGACCAAGAGGAAGGATTCAGTGAAATATAAAGTTTCAAAACAATAATAATAATAATAATAATAACAACAATAATAAAAGACACATTGGCTACATACCAAATCAGAGACATATTGGAAACTTCTTGTTTGCTTCCCATCACCATATACAGTCAATGGTTGTTTACGAATAGCCTGGAAACATATGTAAATAAATAGTATAAGAACACAAATTCCTCTCCACAATAATGACAAATTAAAAGGACAAGAAAGTCAAACCTGTGCAACAAAATTGCTAACAACACGCCCATCATCCAAACACATGCGGGGTCCATATGTGTTGAAAATTCGAGCAATACGAACCTATAAAAACCATCAAACCAAATCAGCCTCAATAACATGTAATTTGCAGAATTTTCCATAAGTAGCTTAAATTCCACTTATCTATGATTAACTATTTGTTTTTCTCTGTATGAATAATTAGTTATGCATATAATATAATCATACATTGAATTAAAAGTCTTTCAAATCCAACATATACAACAAGTGATCAATCTTAAAGATCTCATTAAGGAATATGCATTGCTGGCAACCAATAGGCTAAAAATGAAAAAGGTCTGTTTTAGTATGCCTTCACACACAATATAAAAAAATAAAAAAATCAGAGTCTATTTTGGTTTAAACTTTTACTTGCTTACATAGCTATTCTTGGGAAAGTACTGTGGAGAAGTAACAACTAAACAAATAAAAAGCTAACAACAAATACATATTTGTGCTACAGTTATCAATTCCAAATAGCAGCACAAAGCAACTGATCCCAAAACCACTATAGCAGGACAGTAAAAAGTGGTATGACTGCTATATTGAAGATTATAATTATAATTACAAGATACATAACTTATTAGCTATACCATACACACATTGTACAATAAAGAGTAATGCTTTGTACAACAAAGTTTTAGAACAATATATGCACATAGGAGATAGGAAGGGAAGAGAGAGAAGTGTGGGACAAGAGAAGTGAAGTAGTGGAGAGAGAAATAAAAAGTGTATAGGAATTATTACCAAAAATTATTGTAGGAATAACATTAATTAAAAAAAATCGTAGTCTAGCACACATCTACAATTAACTTGAGCAATAATTAACAATGAGAGAAATAAGCACTCAGGTATGAAATAGGAAGATGATGTAATTTATAGAAAAAAAGTGGGTTGAGACAGGTGGAATGTGAGGAACTATGAAGTGTGAAAAACACACTACATGAAAAAACAAAAACATCACTTATATGTCACCATTACAGGTGAGTTTGTCCAGAAAAGGGGTGGGCAAAAATGGGGGGTTATCTGTGGGCTATCAAAATTTGGCAGAAACGTGAAAGGTTTAGATGCGGACAGGGAATAGTGGTGCTATCCTCCACAATTTGGTTGCTATTCAGCCACAATTTTGGCCACTATTTGTACAATGCAAAAATGCGATACTGTGAATTTCCTGCAGCAGGCAGCAGGAACTCCACCCAGCTACAGTGCTGTAGTGTTGCCTATTTGCCACTACTGATAACTATGCTTTGTCCTGGTTTATAATAAGTTGTAAAAATGATGCCATAACTAACATCATATCTTCCTGTCAAACTTGCCTAACTGCTCTGACTTAATTATACTTATACGCAAAATTAAAATTTGCCAACTCTAGTTGAAAGAACATTCAGGATACACCACAGCAACCTCAAAATTAATTGCACCAGCTTTCAATGTTTTAAACTAAAAACTAAAAAGGAAAGTCAGGGAGCAACACAAATTAAAAACAATAGCTGGTTAATCAAAGTACACATGACCCAAAACATATAGGTATTCTGTTAAAAAAATGTAGTAGTAAATATCAAAATCAGATCTTTAATTAAACAGAATCCAACATTAGCAAAGTGAAATATGTATTAACCAACTCATATCCCATAGGAAGAGCTTTTTTTCCTCTCATGGAAGTTGTTATTTGCAGCAAAATATAAAATTATAAATGTCTGATCTGAATCTTTGCAGACATTCAGTTAGTCAAAACTTCTCACTGAAAAGAGATAGATGGATACTGAATCTTCAGCATTCAGCCACTAGTGCATGTGACCGTGTTTTACACTTCAGATTAAAAATGGACAACTGACCATAACAGATACATAGGTGAAAGCTTAATATGTTCAGTAAATCCAAGGGCAGCAGACCAAGTCAACTAGCTCACAAACTACATTATGCTTCAATTTCCAGGGAGAAGAAAATAGTAAAAAATCCCAAGGATAATTTAACAACTTGACAAGTAAAATCAATTAAAAATAAGGAAGGGAAATAAAAATGATATCTGTAAAATGACATGTAATCCTGTTCTCAAGTTAAACAACAGATCACACAAGACAAAGAATCATGCATAAAATCACCATGTATCGAAAAGGTCAAACTTATCATAACATTACACTAAACTTGTCATCCAACAACATAGAATACATCAAGACAAACCATCCAAACTAGCTCTGATCAATTCAACAAACACATAACCTACCTCAACACCAGCACCCCGATGATAATCCATGGCCAAAGTCTCCGCAGTCCTTTTCCCTTCATCGTAACAGCTCCTCTCACCTGAAATCACCAAACCAAAATCTCAACAAACCAAACCAACAACGAAAAGACAAGTTATTTATGTTAAAACATAAAAGCATGGTCCGTTCATTCACTCACTCACTCACCAATTGGATTCACATTTCCCCAGTAAGTCTCTTTCTGAGGATGCTCCAACGGATCACCGTAAACCTCACTAGTACTAGTAAGCAGAAACCTAGCCCCAATTCTCTTCGCAAGGCCAAGCATGTTAAGCGTGCCCATCACATTCGTCTTGTAAACCAACAATTAAGGATCACAGAATTCAACACAAAACACAAAAATTACGAAAAAAGAGAGTTGGAACTTAAAAACACGGCGAATTAGAGTTAGAACATAGAGAGAAAGGATATGATGGTCTTGACGGGGTTGTATTTGTAGTGCACCGGCGACGCGGGACACGCGAGGTGGTAGATCTGATCAACCTCCAACAGAATCGGCTCAACGACGTCGTGGCGAATGAGCTCGAACCTAGGGTTCCCGAACAGGTGCACCAGGTTCTCTTTTCTTCCCGTGAAGAAATTGTCGATTACGATGACGTCGTCACCGCGAGCGATGAGCTTGTCGACGAGGTGGCTCCCGACGAAGCCCGCGCCGCCGGTAACGACGATTCGCTGCCTCCTGCCGCCGATCCCGACCGGAACGCGGCCCGTGCGAGGCCCGGTGCCGCTGAAGCGGGCAAGCCCGGTTCGAGGGAGGAATGAGTGGGCCGGCTCGGGTGGGCCCATGCGGGAGAGAGTGGGCTGGACGATGAAGAAGGTGGAGCCGATGAGGATGCCGACGAGGATGAACAAGAGGCGCTGCTCGCGGAGGAGGTAGTTGATGGATCTGGGGAGCGATCTGGTGTGCTTGATGGATTTGGGGGAGTAGGGTGAACTCTCGCTGCCCCCCAACATCTCTTCCTCCCTCCGATGATTCAGACTCGTTTGCTTGTGGAGCTGTTTCATGATCCTATTGTTATTATTAATTAAGGTTAAAAACAAAACGCACAACCGCGGCTTTTGTTTTTGTTACCACCGAATGTTGTTATTGTCGGTAACAGATAGATAGATATTAGATACCGCGCGCGGGGCTTTTTTATGACACAGATCTTTTTCGTTCCTTTTTTTATGGACTGTGATTGTTATAGGGGAAAGGAAAGGAAACAGTGAATCTAACAGAAAGCGTGGAATTGATGGTACTTGGCCCCCGCCATGGATGATGCTACTTTTTCTGTTCCTTCGATCTTTGCTTTCTTACGTGAATAACTCTCTCACCATAATTTTTTATTTTAAATTAAGCCAAATGATTCTTGACTGGTGACTTATAAATTTATAATCTGTTGTGTGGATGTGTTATTAGTAATTAACTTCCTCCTAAAATTTCAAATTATATTAAAATAAATATAATTTTATTAGCTCACGGTGTAAAGATTTTGTGTATCATCTAACATCTAACATCTAATCACCTTAACATAAGTTGTGAATTTTATAATAATTATGTTTCATCAAATTTTAGTAATTATCTTTAAAAATTATATTTTATTATTAATATAATAAATCATTGATACGAAGTGAGATTTTCTTAAAAATAATCGATTAGATTTTTCGACTAAGATTAATTATCAATAAATACTTTTCACATATATGGATAAAAAAAATATACTCTATTATTAATAGTGTATAACTTTTTTACACTAATAATATATAGAAATTAATTATAATACTACTATAAAAAAATAAATTTCAATTAATTAATGATGTAATTCTTTTTGCATTAGTTATATACGAAAATTCAATTATTAATATTATAATATTCATATATTTAAGGGAAAAAATAAAGATAAATAATAAAGTGCATGATTGGATTGTTGCAAAAATATGGTTAAAGAGAATATAAAGCAAAACCGAAAGAATATAACTTATAGCTATTCAAGACATAAGAAGAACGTGTTCTACCTGTTCCTACCCCCAACTTTTGTGTTAAGGAGATTTGATTTGCACAGTCCTCAACATCCTTGCTTTAACAAGATTGAATGAAATTAATTTTGAAAAAAAATTAACTTTCTTGTTAAATAATATTATTTGAAGCACACAAATCAAAAAAATGCATTTACATTTTCAAAATAATTTATTTTTTCATATGGACAAAATTATCTTTTAAAATATAAATCAATCTTTTTTAAAAAAGATAAATCAATATTTCAAAATCGTTTTTTTTCCTTTTTATATTAACATCTTCAAAATGTAAGTAATCAATACATAAGCCAAGCCCAAAAAGAGAGATACTTCTGGCCCAACTCATGCTGGGCCACTAGTCCTGCATGTACACAAAACAAAAAACCAACCCAATTTGAAAGCAAAAAAATAAAAAGGAACTTCTCAATCATCGTATATAATGGATCGTCGTTAACATTGTGTCTCCGATTTTAGGGTTTCGGAGTCGTTGCCGAGCTGCGCGTCTATCTAGAAAATGGGTAAGACTTAGACAAAGACATTCATTTTAACGAAGATTCAAAATTGTTCCATTTTTTTTACGTGTGATCTGAATGAATTTAAAATTCTGACGACACTGAAGCGAGGATAAAGGTGTACGAGCTTAGGAACAAGACGAAGGCGGAGCTGCTGAACCAGCTAAAGGATCTCAAGGCGGAGCTCGCCCTGCTCCGCGTCGCCAAGGTCACCGGCGGCGCCCCCAACAAGCTCTCCAAAATGTATTGTAGAGATTATTGTTATGCAGGAATCGCGTTTTGTAAACGAAATGGCGTTTGAATATTTTTTTTTTTTTGCAGCAAGGTGGTGAGGCTTTCGATAGCGCAGGTTTTGACGGTTATTTCCCAAAAGCAGAAAGCGGCGCTGAGAGAGGCTTACAAGAAGAAGAAGTATTTGCCACTTGACCTACGTCCCAAAAAGACCCGCGCCATTCGCAGACGCCTTACCAAACACCAGGTTTGAACTCTGTTTTGCAAAATTCTTTTTTTTTTGTTGTTGTTAATTAATTTGAGGCGTGATTTAAATTTTTTGTCAATTTCTAAGGTTATAACTAAATAAATTTGTGATTACTATTATCGAGCGTGGTAATCAACTAACACGAGTTGTTTAAAATATTTTTAGCGGGATTTTTTACCACCTAAAATGGTACTATCTCATTTGAGTAGAATTGTCTTTCGCCCACAATGGTACTATCTCACTTGAGCAGAATTGTCTTCTGCCCATGGTGGCACTATTCCACATGAACAACATTGTCAGTCACCTTACACGCTCGTAGTGTTACTATTCCACTTAGCATAGTTGTCTTTCTACCGTAGAACTATCCAACGAGCAGAATTATCTTTCTAATAGGGTTTTTCTTTATCTCTTATTAAATATTTAAATCATGATTTTCAGTGTTGTTAAATAGCGGAATGGCTTGGCGGATTTTTGTCATCCGCGATGGGTAATTTGTGACGGGAGGCCCGCCAAGGCAGCGCCATAAGATGCAGTGACATGTTTATGTGGTGGAATTTTGGCCTTCTGCCATGTTTCGCCATCTGCCATTTGATAACATTGATTGTTTTTAATGAAAGAAGTGGTATTTATTGATTTGGCACTTGTTAAGAGGAACCCACGTTCTACAGCAAAGCATAAGTGTCTTAGTTTGAATAGTTTTGGATTTGCTTGATCTTGGATCCTTGGTTTGGTGTTCTTCAGTTGTGCTGTATCTTACCACCACCCTCTTGATTTGTGCAGGTGTCTTTGAAGACGGAACGTGAGAAGAAGAAGGAGCTGTACTTTCCACTAAGAAAGTATGCGATCAAAGTTTAGGTTAGAATTGGTTTCAAGTTGCATTTTTTAGGACAGTTACTTGTATTGAAATTTTAAGGTTTTGATGGCAAGCCACTGTGGCAGCATTCCAATTTTTAGTACCAGAGTTGTTTCCATGCCTGCATTCAGTTTCCAAGGTCTATATGTTAAAACCAGAGTTGTTTCGAGAAATTATGGTTGCTTTCGGCTTTTTTGCTTTATAGCGTACCTGTTGAATTATCAATGGCAGTATCCTTTTTGAGTATCCATGTTTTCAATGAATGGCAAATTCTTGGTACAATGGCAACAAAGCAAACAAGAAAACAGAGCACCACAATAAGGTTAATCAAGAGAGGAAATGCCAAGCAACCCAATTTAATCGACTATTTTAAGCTTGGAACATCTAATTTAGTGTGTATTTGGAAATAGGTTAGGAACCCCGTTTGGAAGTAACATTAATACAAACACACCATTAGATAATAAGCTTAAAATTTCCTCCCCGTTCTTAAATTAGACGCGAATTTGGTTTTCTTGCTCACACTAGTTCCTTTCTCACAAGTAACACTGGACAACACCTAAAATGGAGAGAATGGAAATGGGATTGGAAAAAAAATTAATTAGGAGATGGTTTCGAGAGAGAAAAGACATCTGATTGCATGCATGGATGTAAAGGAGAAGATGACGTTTTGTTTTCTCGAATGTGGAGGCCACTGCCATTTCAAGTTGACGGAGTGTACAAAGGGGAAGCGCCATGTATCATTTCACAAGCACTTCCAAATATTAAATGAAGCCCTAGTTCTTTCAAAAATGTTTTCATTTATTATAAAACTCTTAGTATTTTTATTTTCATTTTTTTATCTATAGGAATAAAAAATAATGTTAAAAATTTACAATAACTTACACATCTTGTTTTCACTTTTTATTTCGTTTAGCTTTCAGTTTTTCATATTGCAAAACACTAAAGTTTTTGACTTATCTCCTGTCACAAATATTTTTATGACAAATTTTCAAAGTTTACATACATATAATTCAACGCTTACCTATGTGTATCTTTGTTTATTTCATGTTTGCATTATTTATAGATAAATGGTGGCTAGTAATTTTTGTTTTTAATATATATATATATATATATTAAATTATTTCGTTATTTTATGAACTTTTAATTTATTTTAACCATTATTTGATTTTTTTTATTTTAAAAATGAGACAACATTTTATAAGTACTTATATAACAATGCATCCAAACACTTCAAAATTGTGTAAACGTTTATCAACATATATATGCAAACTCAAATAGGTTATTGAATTTTTATCACTTATAACATAAACTCTTATATAATAAAAACTCACTGAAAAAAATCTTAATTGATGTTTTTCCAAAACAGATTCTAAGAGCTACTGCACCGCGTTTCTAAATTGGCACAATGCTTAACAAGTTTTGGTGCTTATCGAACACTCCCCACCCCAATACAGTCACGTATGGCTGAAAACTGAAAAAGCATTAGTTGTTTATTTAAGCACCGACGCTTACTCCTTTTTAAAAAATCTTTTTTTAAAATAAAAACATATTCTATTTATAAATGTAAGGATGTAAGCTTTTTGGTAGAGACCACTTAAGCATTCAAAAGAGTGTCCTTGAAAGTGAAGATCAAAATAATCTTGAGGAAAAAATTTATATTTTTTAGTGTGACTCACATCTTTTATATTTTACTTTAATTAAAAAAATTAATTTTATTATATCTATTTTCATCGTCTAAATCAAACAAATCAAAATAGAAGTGTTGGGTTAGAGCCATTTTTTTTATCCATGAAAATTGAAGTCAATATGAAAAAAATTATAACAATTCAAGCACCTTATTTATTTAATCAAGAGTTAAACCATTTTATTTGATAAGAGAGAGTTAAATCATTTTATTAAGTAAGAGAGACTGGTGTTTATAAAGTGATTAAATTGAAAAGAATAAAATGGAGTTGTCTATACAAGGGGAACTCATTTGAGTAACTAATGAGAGTTGTTGGGTTGCAGTTATTCTAAGAGTGAAATAAAAAATGAGAGAATTAAAAGAGAAACATAATAAATAAAATGTGTTATTTGAATGGATAAAATAAGAAAAAAAAAATGAAAAACAAATTTCACTTGTTTGGATGGATGAGAAAGAGAGTGAAAAAAATTATATGAAAAATATTTTGTTATTAACTTAAAACTTTTTTTTTACTCCACTATTGTTTCCGTAACATAAAAATATTTTTTATATTAAAAAACTTTATGTTAAAAATTTATTTATTTATTTAGAAATTTAAAAAGATGGTAAATTGTCGGGAGTAAACTGCAACATGCAGCATCAACTTGTACAAGTGGTGTTCACAACATCATCAATTTAGATTTATCAAGAGATAAATTAAATTCTCGTTTTAATTTCCATAACTTAAAAAATGATCAGATTTTCAACTTCAAAACCTTTGCTGAATGACAAGTTGTCCGTGTAGCTGGGGAAGCATCTACTTTTACAAGTTGAGTACGCACCACCATTAATTTAAATTTATAGATATTATGAAGGTTGAGATATTAAAGATATTTTCTTTAAGAATTAAACACAATATCAGTATAATTAAACACACATACTCTATTTAATTAATTGAGTTAAATATTCTTTGATATTTAAGTTCTTATTTAGCATAGTATAGTATGAATTATAAAATAAGTTGATTAAATATTATATTTTAATTTTATTTATTTTTATTTTTATTTCATATTATAAAGTAAAATTAAAGGTGTTTAACAAAAATACTATTACATTAAAATAATAAAAATATTTAATATTTAATATTTAAATAATTAAAGGTTAATGCAATTTTTTTAATAGAATGATCATTGAGAGAAGATAGATTAGTGAATACTTTATACTAATATTATGGTTAAAAAAATCATAGCGAGAAAGATATTTCTAATTAAGAAATATTTCCCCCCTTAAATTACCCCCAAAAAAAAGAATGAAGATATAATAAAGACATGAGGCAGATATATTAATTCCTCGTAATGGTAATTAACTTCTCTCTACCACTTGGATCATCTTCATTTTTACTATCTGATATGGATCGGAATAATTGATTTTTTTTTTTGAAAGGCAATTGAACGATTTTATTGAAAACAGAAAAAGAATTTGACTTCTGCATTTTCCCCAAATTTTATTGACTTTTGCATTTAATTTTATATGAAATCTGTAAAAACACACTTACGGAAAATTCAAATTCAATAAAGAAAAATGTATGAATGGAATTTCATGGTCATAGCCATGGTAATCAGGTATCCTTAATGTGATCTCTCATATTACTTATATACCTAATTTTACCAACAGTTAATTAGTCTAAGTGATACACATTCGATTCTGTTTAAGTAAATTTTCATATTTAAATCTCGTGTTACCATGTTATTAATATATTTTATTCAAATAGGATTGTCTACTATTTTGTTAATACGGCATCTGTAAAATTTTGGATACGGATGGGATTCTCTACTAAAAAAAAAACCCTTGTGATCCCATGCCCAAAATCTTATGCTTATTTCTCATGACATATATTGGTGATAAATCATTTTCATATCTTTTTATCATTTATTTTCTACTGCTATTAAGTGATTACCTGTTTTATTTAGTTATCCAACTTGTGGGGTGAAGGAGGGTTTATAATATTTGTGTGGATATGAAGAATTACAATTTGAGAAACTTTGACTTATACTACAAAAAAATATCAGTTACACATAGATTTACGCACTTTGCCTAACAAATTAAATTGTAACTAGTATAGATATTGTAGGTCTACACATAGATTATGCTAGAAAATAAATTTATTAATATAGAATATTGATTTCTCTTAAACAAAGAAGATAATTTCAACAAGCTTAAGTAAAATTTTCTTTTGTAGTCATACAAATTAGCAATTTAAAATCGAAAATTTCCCATACATTGTTTAACAATACAGTACTAGCTATAGCTCAATAAATGGTGAATAAACATTTATATTTGTGGCGCCTAAGAATGATTCATTGTCATTGTTCCTATCAAGAACAAGTTCCTAATTTTAATGTTTATTATTAGTTGTTCAAACAAGTTACATCAAGTGATTTCCAGGAAGGAGGCTTGACGATACTAGATGAAAGTCAACTATTATATGACCCAGAAGTTTCATTATTTTAAAACATGCCCGTTTTATGATACGAGGGCTAGACAAAAAATGAGTAACCATCAAATTAAGACTGCGTGGATAAGTGCATGCATGGACAATGAAATTCTCAGATTTAACTATCATTGTCAACAATATTACAAGCGCGTAATACTTCTGCCATTGACCTTTAATTTACACTCGCCATCGCTTGCAAATTGCAAAACTATTTGGCGTCTATATTAAATGGTCTCTAAACTTAATGCGCTTCATTTTTTTAATCAATAGCACGCTAGATTTTGAATAAAGATTTTAAGTTTAAGATTCTTCAACATAGAAAATGAGTTTTTTTAGAAAAATCCTCAATATTTATATATTGTTCAAAAAATAATAATTTTTTTCATTTTTATCTCTTCTTCATATCTCAAAATGATATTTACTACTAATAAAAATGGGAGAGATCTTCAATCCTATATGACACTATAGGATCCACTAAAATGTGGTCTAAGACCTCAATTTAACATCTACCGCTAAATATACTAATTTATACGATATAAATTTAGAATTTAGGTTTCAGTCAAAGCCATAAAATATCTGAAAATTAAAAAAAAAATGTTTTTATTTTTGAAACAGCTAATTGTATTGATAATGAGAAAGAAGGGTACAAATAGAGGATATAATAGAAGGTCCCTGGAGTACCTATCCCAGCAAAACAAATTAACCTGCCAATGAACATAAGCTATATCCTCTTCCCACCCAACTTAGTATAATCTGCCACATGTAACAGCCCCTATAATTCTTTATATATATATATATATATATATATATATATATATATATATATATATATA
>CM023950.1:5066946-5127574 GCA_013407115.1 Glycine latifolia
AAACTTAACTACCCAGCCACTGCAACAAAAAAAATGTTTTTTATTGAATAAGCACAATTACATAACACGCTATTTTAATAAGTAGAAAATACACATATAGACAACCGTACGTTTTGTCTAATTGCCATTATCCAAAGTCAAATTAATCCATAAATGCTAAAGTTGTAAATAATTAAGATAATTAATAGAGTATTCATGTTCGACTAAAGTAGTTTGTCTACGATCTAAACTCTTGAGTACCCATTTGTTTAAACTTTAAAGTCAAGTGTAAATCAAAATTCTTCCTTAATATTTTTTGGGTTAAATTAGATTTTTATCCTTTAATTTATTATTTAGATTCAATTTGGTTCTTTAATTTTTTGAATTTAATTTAATCATCTATTTTTTTAAACTGATTCAATTTTTCTCGAGTAAATTAGAAACAAGTTACAAAACTTTAGATTTCATTCTGTAATATAATTGTATATCAAACATTTAAATTCAATATCACTAATCAAGCTACAATAACTCCTAATTAACTAATTCCTGCACCTAACGATCTTCTTCCTTTGTATGTAATCCACATATAGATTTTTATAATTAAATGAAAATATATTATTAATTTTGAGCTTTTTAATTTTAAAATGAAAAACATTTTGTTCAGCTTTTTTGGGTATCGTGTTCTACACCCTAGATATTCAAAACTTTTCATTTCCATTCTTATGACAATTAGGCTAAAATAAAATATTTGTTACTTATTTACTTTTTTTAGTCTTTTAAGTTTAAAAGTTTTATTTTAGTCTCTTAAAATATCTTTGTTGGACCAAATTGATTATTCTGTTAGTTTATCACATTAACTTGGTTAACTTGATGACATATGATAAATTCTAAAAAAAATATTATGTCAGATGGATGTTTGTCAGTTAGGCAAAATTAATATAGTTTGTGCAAAAATCAATGTAAAGACCAATTTGCCATGACAAATTAAGGCACTTTAAAGTACCACTAGATAAGAAAAAAAAGCATGGATATAAGAGTATTTTTAATGTTAGATTTTGAGTTCAAGATTTAATTTTCACTAGATCTCCCAATAAAGGAGGTGAAGCGATCTCCAACATGGAGAATGAGTTTTTGTAGAAGAACTCTCAAGATCTGCACATAGTTCAGAAAAGAATAAATTCTTTATCTCTTTCTCTCTCCCTAAGATCTCAAAATAAGATCTACTACTAAAGAAAAATTAGAGAGATCTTTAATTCTATATAGTTTTATGGGGACTATCAAAATATAGTCTAAAATCTCAATTTAAGATCTACCACTAAAGATACTTTAATTGATATTTCATTTTCAAATTTAACATGACAAAGTCATGTATAAATTTTGTAGTCTTAAGTAACAATTTGATCTCTATAAAATACTCTATTTTTTAAAATTATGAAACTAATAATTTGCATATTTTTTCGTTCAACTTTTGAAATTGTGTGCATTTTGTCGCCCAACTTCTTTTATTGCATATTTTACTACCACACTTTTAATATTTTCCACATTTTATCATTTAATTTTTAAAACCAAAATTATCAATTATAATATAGGGGACAAAATGTGGGAACTTATTAATTTTTGTTAAAAAAAAATAAAATGAATGTTTACTCCCGTAAATGTCAAATAGAGGATTAACGTGTTTATTCCCAAGAATGATATCAAACATAAATAGTAACAACTTATATTTTTTAATCAAATGTTTTAATATTTAAAATTTTCTAATTTATAAATATGAAATAAATTATGTTATGAGAAAATATTTATCTTGTATGTGTTCATTGTCTTTAATGAAGATTAATAATTATTTTTTACAAGAACTACTATTTATACCAACATCAAAAAAAAAAAACTAGAAATGTTAATGCAAGAATTATTTTTAATAATAAATAACAACAAAACGTGACATGGACAGGAGTAACCGAATAATCAGAGCTGAACAACAAAATCCGTGTTGGATATGAATGGCGGCGAAAAGAATAAAATTATTAATTTGTGTTAGTCTTTAGCACCAATCAGAAGAGGATCTTCACGACCTGCTCAGTGTTCACATGGATATTGATTTAGTATTATATGTTTCCAGTTAGTTTTGAAGGAAAAATAAATAAAATTAATTGTAAGAGTTGTTTTGGACTAGCTAGCCATAAGACCAGTAGTTGAGTTTCCATTTTTTCCCTCCTTATAGATCAGCTCAATACTTAAATGGAATCACTGTAGTATTTTCAAGCTATATATACTAATAATACTATATAGTCCCAACTAGATTTTGTTGTAAGGGGTAAAGTTAATTTGTAAATGTACCTGTGGATCGAGGACGATAATATTAATATTAATTAGAGAAAATTTATACAACTCTTTTCTTTAACTAGTTTTAATATATATATATATATATATATATATATATATATATATGAATAAAAAAGTATGAGATAAAATAATTAAGTAACATGATGATTTTAAAAAGTGAGATATAAAAATTGTTATAATTAAAAGTTTTTACTAACGTAATATAACTCATGTTATTATATATGTTGGGCAAAGATTGGTTTAATAACTGGTATACATGAGAAACCTTATTTGAAAAGGAAAATAATTATTTCACATCTAAGGGAATGTTTAGATACATCCATTCACGATTCAACTGTATATATGGAGATGCAGACAAAAGAGAAAGTGAGATGTATCCATAGAAAATAAAAATTATTATTATATGATGAAAAAATATGTGAGATGAAATAAAATAAAGTATATGATTCAACCCATTCAAATATTAGATCTGCAGGGCACAAAAACAAAATGCAAAAAGCAAAAACACGTTCTTCACCTGTAACATTCTACGCATGCATGATTAATTACTACTTACGAATATATGACATTGTCAACGATTTTATTCGTGAGATGCATGCTTACGTATGTATTTGTGCCTCTTTGGGTTATTCATGCATGATCGCTACTCGCTGCAGTTAACTGTGCGAAGAAGAAATTATAAGATAATAATAAATTAATAATTGATACATGTATGATATATTAGAAAGAGAAATAAATAAAAATAATAGATGACAATGAAGAATTTGAATATATAAAAGTATTTATATATTTTTATTTTAATGTCTACCTAAAAATGGGGTGAATTTAGATGCAGGAAGAAAAAAATAAAAAGCATAATAAACATGATAAGTGAAGTAATAAAAAAAATAAAATGTTATGCAAGAAAAAATAAATATGCATATTATAGTAAGAATTTAATGGTGATGTATTATTAATATAATTATTTTACGCTGTCAACTAATAAAATTACTATTAATATATTTTTTAAAATAGTTATGATAAATGTTAACAACCATATGTACATGATAATTTCCGGAGCAAAAAATATATAATAATTTGTAATTGAAGTATATATCTTATTTTTACTTTCTTACAATGACTAATTATAATTGATATCGTAGTTGGTTTATATAAGCGCTGAAGTATATAGATCCTAGGGTGGCCCCATGGAACCTGCGGCGTTTATATAAATTATAAACAAATTTTCAACCTTTTTGAAAACTCTATATATTTAACTTTAGTATCTGTAGCTGATAGACGAAAACCCCGTTCTCACCAATTTATTGTAATTATTTTAATTTCATTTTCACTAAAATAAATATTCAGCTAGCAATGGCCAACTAAGGTATTTCATCAAATTCAAAAAACTCAAATAATCAAACAAGTAATGAATTCAAATATTTCTAGAACAAATTTTATTAATTTTTACTTATATAAAGAATATTAATTATTTTATATTTTAATTTATTAAATATATTTATTTTTTATTTAATATATTTTTATAAGGTAAGAAAAAAATACATAAGAAGATTTTGTAAGATGATGTAACATAATTCATAGGTAAAGCAACGACAAAATGAAGTCATTTGTTCAAAGAAACAAGTTAATATCAACAAACCAAAAACAAGTTCATTGAATCGCCATTCGTCATCATACTCGAAGACAATTACTTAACTATTGATTAATTTTATCTTGAAAAAAAGATTTAAAAAAATGGTATATGACCGGTTAAATAAGTCTAAAACTAGTGAAGAATTAGTATTTTTTAATTATAGTAAAATTTAGTCAAATAAAGACCAACAATCAAAACACAAAACTTAATTTATTTACACATTTAACATTCATCATCTCATTTATTATTTGTTTTTATTTTATAAAACATAATCAATTGATTGTAGTTTTAATTTCATTTTTGTAATAATTTATTATCTATTTATTCTATTATTTACTAAATAATATTAGAATATACTAAATAATATTAGAATATATATATATATATATATATATATATTATTGTTAGGAGTAGTTAATTGGTTAGAAATATTAATTAGTTACTACTAGTTGTTGTTGTTTTTTACTGCAGTTACTATATTAGTTGTTAGAAATAATTGTTGACTCTAATAAGTATTATAAATAGAACATCTAGGAGTATTTTTAGCTCTCATTGCTTAACAAGTTATTTATTTTGTTATTGTTATTTAGTGCTTAACAAGTTATTTATTTTAAGTTATTGCTATTTAGCTAGTGTCTTTTTTATATTATCTTGAAAGAAATTTATGTCATATTGGATTGTTTAAAATTAATCTTTATTACTTTTACAAGCCTAAACTTATATAGTTATATGAATTAAAAATAAAAAAATAGAATTTAAATAGACTAAAACTAAAAAGTCACAAAATTACAAAATTAAAAATGAATAAAAGAACTTACAATAACAAAAAATTAAAAAATGCAAACTTGCATGAACTAAATTAATATTTAAGTCTTTTATTTAATAAATAAAAATAATTCATACAAGGACAATGTAAATATTTATTTATTTTATCATTTAATTATAAATAAACATAATATAAAAAAATTATTCCATTCATTTTTATTTATAAAGTTCAATTATGTAATTTATTAGAATTAAAAAATAATTAATTTAGTTAAAACAAAAAATTTATATCTTTTATTTCAAAACCACTCGTGTCCTTAATATTTTTTCTCTCTTATTTTGTATGAACTATTCTCTCTCTTTAAATATAATTAATTAAGGATATTTTAATCTAAAAATATTTATAGCAAATAATAACATAGATTAGGTATTATAAAATTAAAGAAAAATGCATATTTTAATTTGGATCTTATATAAATAAGAAGAAATTAAATATTATTTTTATAATAATTATCTTAAATTTTAGTCTAAAATTATATTTTTTAGTTAGAGCAATGATATTTTTTTACTGCATTTAGGGTGAACAGTGATATATAAACACTCCACCAATATGTATCTTTACTTTTTTTTTACTTAAATGTACTTTTTATTCCATTTTTTAAAGATTTTGGCACATTTCACCTCAACTTTTTAACTTGAGACATTATCTTTTAAGAAACTTACATATTTTGCCACACGTTATTTATCCGTTAATTAGTATAAAAGTTGGAGGTAAATTTTGTCAAAAAAATAAAAAACTTGGTTAAATTTGCCAAAAAAATAAAAGAAGTTGGATGTAAAATTTAAAAAAAAAAGTTAGGAGTAAAAAGTTAAATTATGTTAAGAGTAGAATATAGATGATAAAATTTATAAGTTTCTTAAAAAGTTAAGAATAAAATGTACTAAATTAATTTGTAGGAGGTAAAAATCACAAAAAATTAAAAATAAATATGAAAAATGCAGTTAATTAAGTCTTAATTTTTCTCTATCACATTACTTCATCTATCATATTTATATTTTTAGTCTTCTCTCTCTTTTTTAATTCTCACTAAGTATTAAATAGTATTTTTTTCTTATATTAGAGATCACAAATATTTCTTAATCTATTAGATAAAAAATTAATTCTATTTATAATGTGTGATTATCTCTGATAAAAAAAAATATCACACATAATAAAAATGGAACATAATCTCTCACGATATTATATTGTTGGTTGTGGTGTCTATCCATATTTTTTTATAATTAATTGAATGCACCACAAAACTTTTCGGCTTTTCTTAGGCTTAATATTTAATAGTGATATTTGGTCAATGAAAGTACATTTGGACTGTGAAAAGTCTGCGTTATGAATCTTTTATTTCACACGAGATCATCAGGTTATCGTGTATGTGTTATGAATCCTGGTTATCACAATTTTTGCTATTGTAAAAGTGAATTAAATCTTGTAACACTTTCACACTGAGTGCTTATGAGTTATGAGTATACAATAAAAAAAACTCAGTAAAAAAATATTTAAGAAAGTATGTTTAGAAATAAAAAAATGTATATAAAAATATTTTAATTTTGAAAATATTAAAAAATAATGAACTTCAAAAATATTATTTCAACGATGATCTGTAATACTCTATTATACCGTACTTAGTTTTAATTAGAAAAAATGAAGTACTAATGGAAATATCAAGAAAATTAAAAATCTCTTTATTACTATAGTTAGAGATAACTTTTTTTTTACTGAAGTTAGAGATAACTTATAAGAGTAAAACTCAGTTTATATTTTATATACCCTGAGTCACCATTTAGTTTTCCACTTTTCTTGTGGTTCAATCAATAAAAATATTTGGTCAATGAAAGTACCTTTGGACTGTACATGGTACGCATTATGAAAAAAATATTTCACACATGAAATCGGTCATCGCGTACGTGTTTTTTTTTTTGTAAACTGTGTAGTGTGTACATGTGTTTTTCAACTTGCCTACAATCTTCATTTTATTGTGCTCACAAAAAAAATAAAAATCCTTTCTTTATTAACTAATAAAAATATGCTTTCCAATTCAAGGTCAAATATCTCCCCCAGGTCACCAACACGTGTAGAATTACGCACCCAGACACGAAAAGCAAAGTCCATAATTGCAAACAAAATCAAATGCTTACGATACTTTTGTTGTGAGAAGAAAACTAACTAGTCTTGAAACTTGAAAGTCAAATCCCCACATTTATATTTCTAGAAAGAGAAACAGCGTCGTTTTCTTGGCACGCAACTGTGCCTATATATAACCCTTCCACTTCCCTTGCAAGCACCCATCATCATTCATCAAATATTCGCAGTGCAACGGAAAACATTTTTCGTCTTACCCAAGAACCAACACACACTTCCTATTACTGCCAAAACGCCGTCGTTTACTGCAAATATGAGATTCAGTTGCTTCGAGCCGAAAACGCAGTCGTTTTCCTTTTCCCGCCACACTCCGGCAACGAGTTCATCATCACCTGCTTCACCTTCTACAAGCACGAAGGAGAGCTTTGAAGAAGCAGAAACTCTGATACTAAAATGGAACCCTGAAACCTCTGCGTACGGAAGAGTAACCTCTCTCTTCTACAACGACAAAGCAGAAGCCATGCACTACATCCACTGCGTTAACATGCTTCAGAAAACCATGCACTCTTTGATCTCACAGAATGCTTCCTCGCAGAAACTCATTCTCGCGCATAACCTAATGCAAATGGCGATGAAGAGACTCCAGAAAGAGTTCTATCAGATATTATCAATGAACCGGGCCCACCTTGACCCCGAATCCGTCTCCACCAGATCCTCCACGACTTCAACAAGAACCTCTTTCTGTTCCGACAGTTACGACGACGGCACAGCGGAAGAAGATGTTCGCGAATCAGGGGATTGTATCTCCGAAGTTGAACGTGTTTCTTCCGAAGCCTTAGCGGATCTGAAATCCATCGCGGATTGCATGATTTCCAACGGTTACGCGAAGGAATGCGTCAGCGTTTACACGACGATGAGAAAATCGATCGTCGACGAAGGCATTTATCGCCTCAACGTGGAGGAGTTTAGTTCCTCGAAGGTGAACAAGATGCACTGGGATGTGCTAGACTTGAAAATCAAGAGCTGGTTGGAGGCGGTTAAGATCGCCGTGAGGACGCTCTTCGCCGGAGAGAGGATCCTCTGCGATCACGTTTTCGGTGCGTCGCAGTCCATCAGTGAAGCTTGCTTCGCCGAGATTTCTAGAAGCGGAGCAAATATTCTGTTCGGCTTCCCCGAACTCGTCGCGAAAACGAAGAAATCGCCGCCGGAGAAGATCTTCCGGATGATTGATATGTACGCTGCAATAGCCGCGCTGTGGTCGGAGATTGAATCGATATTCTCGCTCGATTCAACAACAGCTGTTAAATCTCAAGCCTACGGTCTTCTTCTCGGACTCTCCGAGTCTGTACGAACGAGTTTATCGGACTTTGAGACCGCAATTCAGAAAGACTCTTCCAAATCGACGGCGAACTTTGCCGGCGTTCATTCCCTGACAGTGCAAGTGATGAATCACTTGACAACTCTGGCGGATTACAGCAACGTGCTCTCGGAAATTTTCTTCGACGTGCCACCGCCGTCGAGGTCGCCGTTGCCGGAATCTTACTTATACAGTCCAGAATCCGACAACACCACCACGACGGAGACGGAGTTTTCAGTGCAGATGGCGCGGCTTATTCTGATTCTTCTCTGCAAGATCGACGGGAAATCAAGGTATTACAAGGAAGTTTCGTTGTCGTACCTGTTTCTCGCGAACAATCTCCGGCACGTAGTGGCCAAGGTCCGTGCCTCGAACTTGCATTACGTTCTCGGCGACGATTGGGTTTTGAATCATGATGCGAAGGTGAAGCGGATGACGGCGAACTACGAGAGAGTGGCGTGGGGCAAAGTGCTTTCGTCTTTGCCGGAAAATCCAACGGCGGAAATGTCGCCGGCGGAGGCGAGGGTTATGTTCGGGAATTTCAATTTTGAATTCGAGAAAGCTTATCGGAGAGGGAACACATTCACCGTGCCGGAACAGGCATTTCGAGAAGAAATCAAAGCGTCTCTTCTGAGAAAAATAACCCCAATTTACCGCGAGGTGTATGAAACGCACCGTATTGGAATGGGAACGGTGAGGGAAATAAGAGAGTATGTCACATTTGCCCCTGAAGATGTTGAGAATTACATGATGAATCTTTTCTCTGAGGGAAGAGCAAGCTCCGGTACTGGAGGAAACAAGTCATGTTTTGTAAAGTGTAAAAAATGCAAATGAAAAGATATTTCACAACAAGGGTGCAAAAATTATTTTTTTTCTGGATCCTCTTATCTAATCATTTTCACTGAAGAGGGTTACAACTTACGATTACAACAGACACATATTATTATATGATTCTTTCCTTAATTGAAAAAAAGGACATAAAGTTTACAACAGTGATGTTGTGATTGATATAGAAATTTCAAGTTATATATGTAAATTTTTTGGTGTAAATGTAATATTGATATTATGAATTATTTTTTCGTTGTACTGAAAATTATAGAAATAATTTTAATTATATTTATATATTATAATATGAAAATAAATATTAATTTTATTAAAGCTTAATATTGATCCTCTTAGTTTGGGAACTAAATAAAAAATTTATGCATTTATGGTGAAAATTTGTTAAAAAGTCAAATTTCAAGATAGGCGTATGAGCTTTTCCCTGTAAGTAGATAGCCTTGGTACTAACAAAAACAGAAAACTTGAAACAAAGTGTTACAAAAAATATCAAGATTGTTATTTATGTATTTGTATTGGTAAAGATGTTTTACATCAGTTAAGAATACGGGTCAAATACTTCCTATAAGTCTATTTTCTTGAATTAATTTTTGAGAGTGAATCTAGTTAATATTTAATATGGTACTATATATCAAGTATATATATTCAGTCTTAATACTATTAACCTACCAGCATATCATATCAATCGTGCAAAACATACACTTTAAATATCTAGTCCTCTTAATTATAGTGTGTTAAAATGTTCCATATTAACTGGAAATATAGTTAATAAGACCTACAATATTTTCCTCTCAGGTTAATATCTGGAAGTGAGTTAAACTTAATTAATTTCTAATATCAGTAATATGAGTATTATAACAACATCAACCATGCAGTGATCTTTCATCGATATGATTATTCCCTGTTCATTTTCTTATGCTGCTTCTTTAAGAATTATTAATGCTAAAACGTTATAGTGAACTTGCAACTTAAATTTTTTACTTCTATACAAGTTAACATGAATGTTTAAACATGTTAATTTGGAGATGGAATAAAAAGGAAATAAAATGAAAAAAGGAATACTTCAACAGTGAGAAATATTTTTGGTTCATTAAGAGAACATTGGACGAAGAGGAGTTATAGAAACGATATACCATGGGAAAAGAAATGCTATAAATTTCAAAGTTGCGGCTTCCAAATTTGTATACAAAACGATTGGTATGACTCTTTAATAATTTGCCCCAAAACTGGAATTCAAATAACAACTGCCAATAGAATAAATAAAAAGCTTCCTGAAACAATACTAATTGGGAAGAGGAGGTAGGGGACATGACCTTAGAGAATCTTACATTAAGACAAAAATATGTCCCATTATATAAACAAAACAACTCTCATATTGAGATGTCTTAATTTTACACTCATTCAACGCAACAGTATACTCTATTTTTCTCCTCTTTTTATGTTGAATAATGTCATGTCTTTTCCACAATTTTTTCTATTATTTTATAAATAATATTAAATAAAGTAATAAATATATTTAATGTTTTTAGTATATAAAATGCATTCATTATTTACCATACAAAAAATAAAAGAAAGAGTAATGAGAAATATATTATAAAACAATTTAGAATTGTTCTTTTATTATATTATTGATCACATATATTATACTATAGTTTTTCTATGTTCCTTTTCTTTAAGGGCGTCTATGCTCTTTACAAAAATGTCCCCAACACAATTCCTGTTAACATAGTTGTGGATACTATGAACCCAGTTGTTGTAAGGGTGATTAGGAATACATCCCCTCAACACAAGATCAATCGCCACCATGCATTGAGCTGATTTCAAAAGTTTCAACTTACCTTTTTCCACTTTGAGCTTTAAAAAGGTCTGCATATTCAAGTGATCAACCACAGAAGACGGCATGAATTTCTGGGACAAAACTAATTAAGGCCAAGTTATTAAATGCGATCCTGATCCATGGTTGTCAATAACATCTAATATTACATTTTTCTACAAAAATTTTCCACTAACTATAAGGGGAAAAAATTGTATTTTAGGTCTATATTTTTTGTGTGTGTCAAATTTAGTTTTAACATTTATACGTCAAAATTGATCAAATTTATACTAAATTTAAGTAATAAAATTTATAAAAATAGGTCAAAAGAGTTTAATTCAGTTAATTAAATAAAATACCTGAATTATTATAAACTCTAAATATTGATTTTCACGGATAATTTCTTTTTTATGAAAACATGCAGAACAGCAGAAGGTAGCTAGTTTTGGTTGTTGTGTTGTGTGGCTAATGATAACACATGGCATTGAAGGAAATCACGTGATATATGACTACCAACTACCAAGTACCAGGTGTCACTGTGAACAAATTCTACCATGTTTCAGAAATACACAGAAGCCAAAATTATTGATTTTAAAATGCAGAGATCAAGATAAAATTGATTGGAAATATAGGAGCTTAAAACACATTTTAATAAAATAAAAAATAATAAACAATAATATAATTTTCTCCCCCGATTTAAATTTTTTTAAAACGCAATTGGCAGAGTTTTTTTAATTATTTAAATATTAGAATAATTATATCTTACTTTTTTAATAATTATAAAAATAAGACTTTGAAAGTAAAAAGTTCTATGTAAAATTATTAAGAAAAATTATAAGAAGAATCATAAAATAAATATGAAATTACTCTATAACGAATTGACTCACCAATGTCATTTTAAGGTGAGTTGACAAGTTCATCCATCTAAAAATTTTAAAAATAAATTCAACAAAAAGGATAAAAATTAATGAAAAACTTAAAGGCTTGTCCCAACTGATGACAGATTGAATTATTTGATGACAATCAAATCAAAATTTTACGAGTCTACCAAATAGTCATTTTTCCCATCATTATCTAAAAAAAATAATCAGGGAACTTACCCTACTCTCGTTTAGGATAGATTAAATTAGTTAATTGGTTCTAAATTTCCACTTATCCCACCAAAATGGACACATTTCCATCTCTACTCTTGTCAGATTACCTGTTATTTAGGTCTCAGGTCAGGGACGGATGCACAGAGGGGCAGCCAGGGCTTTAGCTCCCTCCCTAAAACTTCTTTAAATAGTTTATATAATATTTTTTAAAAAAATATTATTAATAATATATATTACTTCTACTTAAAATAAAATAATATATTGCTTAATAAATCTCATAATTAATTCCACTGATTATAATATAATTCAAAGATATGTATATATATATATATATAAATAGATCTTATTTTTATATTTTTTCATCAATTATTATGATCTAGGCTAACTATGTTTTGTACATTATTATAGGTATTATTTATCTATTTATAAATCTAATTATTAACATTAATTATTATTAACAATACATAAATATGTTATATATAAATCCTATAAAATTTAATGACTTTTGTTATTACTTATTAGTATATTTGATGTGTTTGTTGTTTTTTTTTTATTGTGAGATTGTTATTGTGTTTATGAGAAGAAAAAAATTTAAAACTTGAAAAAAATTATATAAGTTATAAACACATGCATTTCTTTGTTGAATAATTTGAAATAAAAAATAATTTTAACTTCACGTATAAATTAAACTAATAATTTTTTTTGTAAAAGACATTATTTATTAAATATTTATTTTTTAGAACTTAGATATTTAAATAGTTTAAGTAAAAAAAATCCAGACCCCCTTTAATGGTTTGTTTTTTATCCTTCCCTGTCTCAGGTTCGTTATTAAATAATTATTAGCTTAATCACTCAGGAGAACTGGAAATGTCACGATGCATGCATTTTTTTAAAAAAAAATATTTTACATATGACTGCGTGGTGGGAAGGGAAGTTTGTTTGGAACATTAACATGCCTTGAGAAAGGGAAATGGTGTTTGCTGAATGCCCGACAAAGAATGGAGTTTTGAATAAGTCAAAGGTTTGGAGCTCCGTCTCTAATATTTGCTGATTTTGTAGGGGTGGCTTTCGTTAGATGTGTTGATTTTGTCTTTTTTCATTTTTTGGTGAAAGGGAATGGATCTTATCATGTTATCTACTGTTGATTTTAAGTAATTAAAGTTTATAAGTCATATGATGCTTTCATATTTTAAGTCAATGTTGAATGAAGTATTAATTTACAAATCTAAAAAATAAAACCCACATTTATATTATGTTTTGAATTGTTTCAATTTCAACACTTGAATATTTTTTTAGGGTTTTTCAAATTACTATTATATATTAAATATAGAATATCTTATTCCAGACTTGCTTTTTGGATTCTTTTTAAAGATCATGTATATCTCCGTGGGAGACAGCCTTAGTATTTAATGCTATTATTCCTTGAATACATAATGTTGTTGATAAATAAATTATTTTGGACATAAATTATTTTTTTCCTTTTTTTTAATTTAAAAAATATTTTAATTCATCAATGCACGTGATGAACATTAATGTTTTTTCTTTCTAATTTTCTATCATCGACGTTGATTGTGTTGCAGCTTTATTTGATTATTTTTTAATTCGATTTATGTTAACTATTATTAATTAATGAAAGGACGCATGAAAAACCGAACTAGACATCCAATGGAGGTTTTTTTTAAGTGAGTTTCCTTTAACAAGTTATTTTTTAGTTCCCGTTATATCATTCCTAAAATGTTTATAGAAAATTTGTTTCAATGATAAAGAAATTTAAAAATTCATTTTTTTAATATTTTTTTTCATGTGTTTGATGCTCTTTGGTATAAAGAAAATAATTTTTAATACTAAAAAACTATTTTTATTCTAAAAAAATCTACAATATCACATAGATTTTCTCTAATAATAAATTTCTTGAAAAAATGATTTTTTCTCTTAATAAACCCATAAATACATCCTATTGGAGATGCTTTAGAACCACGGGAAAAAAATTAATATATCAAATAACTTTTCTATGAGATTTACTTTTAAAATATTGTTTTACATGTAAAAACAAAAAAAAAAGTTAAAATCAGCAAAATGGTTAAGGATAGTTAATTGTAAAAAAATTTGTTATGGGTTTAGATAGACTCAGTTATCCAACCTGACTCAATTATATTGAATTGAGTTTTAAAAGTGTATGAGTCAAATTTAATCTGATCCAATATAGATCCGATTATATTCAGGTTGGACAATAAGTTTTAATTTATATATCCGTGATTCAACTCGACCCAGTCATATAATAATAATAATAAAATATTAAAATTAATAATAAAAATATAATAAAGACTAAAATGTAATTTTGGTTTTCCTAGTTTTCCAAATTCATGATTTTGATCCCCCTTATTTTTAATTGTAACATTTGACCCCTTGGTAGATTATTTGAAAATAATTTTAATTAATAGAGTTATAAGTTAATTATAAATTAAGTAAAAACTACTAATTATTAAAAACTTTAATAAAAATTATCAACTCTAATTCTCCACAATAATATGTTCTTTCTCTTTTCTGTAAAAACCTCTTCAACCTTCATAGTCGCACGTAATTCCATTGACAAAAACACCACATTATGGTTCATAATCTTTTATTAATTTTTTTGAATGATTAACATTTTTTATTTAATTTATAATTAATATAATAACTCTGTTAATCATAATTATTAGTTAATAATCCTGAGGGACCAAAATTATCAATTTTTAAAACTAGGAGACCCAATGTTAGACTTAAAAATTAAAGGGACCAAAAAACTATGGATTTAAAAAACAAGGGAACCAAAATTGCAATTTAACCTATAATCAAATACAAAATAAAAAAATGAATATTTAAATTTTTTTATGAAACAAATTACATATTCTATGTAATTATATTGTACATTTTAAAGAAAATTGTTTTAAAGTTTTTTAATTTTTAAATTTTATGATCTGATTGACCCCTCGATCATTATCGGGTTTAGTTGGGTTAGATATGACAGAAAAATACTAAAATCTGACCTGATCTAACATGAGATTTTTTAATTGGATTGGGTGATTGGTTTTCCCAAATTTGACCCAACCCAACCCATATACCTTCCTTGTTTGCAATAAATTTCTTGAAAAAAAATCCTAAATTAAAATAAAACATTTTCCAGTAATTATTTTGTTGCTCAATTGTTATTAGGTGATATGCTTCACATGCTAATATTAGACATATATGCCTTATAACAATATAGGTAATTAACTTGTTAAGGTCGGCCTATGGAGAACTGTTTTCCTACAAATTTGATAGAAGAACTGATTAATGATGATAACATGAGCTTGGCTGATGGATACTAGAAGAATTCAACTTCACAAACTGACAAATATGAATAAAAAATATTTTTGTTTCAAAATACTCGATTATTGTTAACTACTCAATTTATCGTTTCCTAAGAGATTCCAGGCGAATTAGAGACTAATATCACTTGTGATTAATAACGGCTAACTCAAGAAATTTTTACACATTATAGGAATTGATTTCATTCTTAAAGTTAGTTTTCAAACATCAATTGATTTCATGACATGACTTTATGTTGTTCATTACTAAGAGAAAAAGAGTTATATATTAACTATATAAAAAGTTTTACAAAATCATCAAATCACAATCCACCAATATGATAAGTTTGTTGACTTTTAAAATAATTGTTTTAAAATAATTTAAACGGTGATTTATGAT
The DNA here is from genome assembly GCA_013407115.1 of Glycine latifolia. Classification (NCBI taxonomy): domain Eukaryota; kingdom Viridiplantae; phylum Streptophyta; class Magnoliopsida; order Fabales; family Fabaceae; genus Glycine; species Glycine latifolia. The sequence continues at coordinate 5,082,631 of CM023950.1, forward strand.
TAAATGTTCGTATCTTACATTGTTAGTGCTTAATTATTAAACTATTATTAATTACTATTACTAATTATTAATTATTAAATAGTAATAAATTTTATAAAAGCCCGTGCTTTGCTGATACTAGCTGGTTTGTACAAAATTCCAAGTTTAAACCTTGTTCTAGGTATTTTACACACACAAAAAACGATATCGGTGATTGCTTATCTCATTTCTTTAATTGGTTTGTACATGTGTAGGACCTTTCTTAACTACTTTTCTTTTTTTGAAAAGAACCTTTCTTATCTCATTTCTTTAAAAGGACAAATTTTAATTTTCTAACTTTTCTTTTTCGCCTATTCTAACGTTGAGAGGGAACACGGACAAAGACGCTTTATTTTGAAACAAGTTGAGTTAGTGTACATTGTCTCGTAGAAAACATAGGGGGTTGGTTAATTTTTAATTTACTCTCTTATCAATAGCCATAATAATTTAACAAACGTGGGTAGCTGTGATATGGTCGTGTGGAAACACCGGAATGACATTAAGTTCAATGCCCTTGTGTGCAATTCAGAAGCAGTGTTAGATGACCTCAGGTAACAGGGCTCGGAGCTGGGTGCTTTGGTAATATTAAAGGGTTCGATTGTTCTCTCTACATATGGAACATTGACCCTTTAAGTTGCCTAATGCAGCTGCAATACATATATCGGGTTCCTTCTGTGCTATAGGAATGAGGGGTATGCACTGGTAGCTAGGAAGCTTTGGCTCTGTAACATTGTTGACGTTTATGTTATTGTTGCTGTATTGCTCTTGGCACCCTTCTACGTGCACGGGCAATCTTTGTACTGCACGTTTTGTGATTGGTTATGGAACTACTTGTGACATAATCAACTTTTAATATATATATATATAACCAGTTTTTTGCAGTGCAAAAATAAAAAACGTATAGTACTTATTTAATAATACATAATTAATCTATATTTTATATACACCAGAAAGTAACATGCTAGAATAGACTTGGGGGTGGGGAGGGAGAGGGGGGGTGGGGGGGGCAAGAGATCAATGAAGTAAATTCAGTTACCCCTGTATTAATGCAACAGCTTAGCTTCTATAATTCTATTATGCTCAGAGTGTTCGATCTGCTGGCCTAGCAAGAGATTGCCATCCAGTGCAGTGATGAAGAATCTCTTTCAGATCATCTGTAGGGGCTTCCACTGTCCAAGAGGGATAGTGTTCACTGGGGTGAAACATGTTGCATGAAACATCCACAGTCATTAATCCCACTTGAGCACCATTTAAGAATATGTCTCCTTCAGACCTTATGGTACCAGTTGCTCCCACTTCCTTGTCTGCTGCCTGCGGCAATGTCACCAATTTAGTATTGTTATCCAAATAAAGAACCAACAGAAATTTTTTTATTTATAATATTTCATCAGACATCATAAATAATCAATTCCATTTAGAATAAAAGGTTGCAGAGAGCATGTCCTCTGATTCAAGTGTCAATTTGATGCATATGACTAATTACTTTTTCTTCTCTGAGGTCAAGAGAATCCAATACCAACAGACTCTTCAGCACGGAAATTTTCTATTCTCAGAAGATTAACCAAGTGAAAGGCAACCAAATGCCAGAATTATCCTCAACAACAGAATGCAGATTACAGATATAAATATTAAAATCTTTCTTTGAACTAATTCTGATATGACAAAAATCTGTTAACCTCAAACTAAATTTTCAACTCTCTATGCCTACAAATGTTGGTATTTAGAAGATATAAGGTTGGTTGGATGGTTAAGAAGGAGGAAAAGGTCGTAGGTTTGATCCCTCCTGCTAACAAAAACTAGCAAATTAACAATTAACATTTGACAATTAGAAAAAAGTGTGTTTGTTTACACATCTCAAATGTGCATATCAAAAAATTTGAAAAGATGCAGAAGCTAAACTATGTTGCTTCTAAGTGGACATGAATCCTCTTTCTAAAACACTGAACCAAACAAGCTATTTAGCTGAACTCATCCCAGAACAGAACTACTGCTACATTACTAGTGAACAATCCCACATGTATGAACCAGAGGTGGTGCAAGGCCAAGGAATTCCGAAATTTGGTAAGGTTAGGAATTCAATGATGGGATTGTCTATGAAATATAGTCACAAAAGCAGCTTCTGACAGGAATCTGATATATACTGAGAAGTGAAAATATCATAAAGAATACATTTCCTAAAAATTATTTTGAATCTAAGGAACCAGGGGGCCTTAAATAACATTCACCTTTGCTATCTGTAATACTTTCACGGGCATATCTAAAAGCAGGTAATGAAGACATTGTGGATAGATAACAGTAATAACATCTAAATTATGTCAGACACAATATAAAAGAGGAAAAAAATGATGCAATTTAGTATAAGATGAACAAACAACTAAATAACTAGCAAACTCGTTGTACTACTACCCATCTGTTGCGTGTCAGAAAAAAATATTAGCATATCAAGCCAGTTAAGCAAACTGTAAAATTATAAGATAGAAACCAATATAAAATCAAGTGATCAATATCACGAGCCACATATTCATACTTCATTTTTGCAAGATCAATTAAAACATTTCTGATCATCTGTGATTTTCAAATCAAGCTAAAAATCACTTGGTGCTAAAGAAAAGAACTAGACAAACCTTCTCAGTAAGGTACTTAAATGCCACCTTTTTCTGTCCTGCTTCATAGATATTATGTTGCGAGAATATCTGGCACAGAACATATAACGCAAATAACATTAACTTCGTGCATCATTCAAATTAAACTTGTTTTGAAATTCACCCTACGTGCAATTCCAAATTCAAATCACCTGGGATTCCACACTAGCACAAACAGCATATATGCCCCAGTTTCTGATATAATTGTTGTACAAATGCACTTTTGCAAACCTAACACGAGGTTGCCTCTGCCGAGTCCCATTGAAAAAACAATGGTGTATGGTCACCCTCATGCACCTATCTCCAACATGCGAGGGATCAGCCCCAATGAGCATGGCTTTGTCATGCTGAGAGAAGTGACACCTGAACACAACATAACAACACTTATTCAATAAGGAAGAACATAAAACAAAACTGGCGTGTGATTGTTCCAGTTTAACCAGAGATCTCGGGTACGAGCCCTTGTTAAATACTAGAAGGGAGACCCTTGCTGTCATGGTGTCCATAATGGTCATACCTGACTCAAACAGAATTGTCTTCAGGTAGAGAAGACATGTGGTATAGACCAAAAGAACATAAAACAAAAAGCATACATAAGAAAACAAAGGATTGATAGTACCTTGAAATAGTAATGTCTGTGCTTTCTCGGGTGATATCTATGAGCCCATCATCAAAATCACTAAGCGTGCAACGATCAATCCATATGTGCTTGGAATTAGGTTTGATCTGAATGGCGTCAACATCATGCCCTCTACCTCCTTCGAACTCCAGATTGCAAATTATCACGTGCTCGCATTCCTTCAGCCGCAAGCCTTTTCCGCTGAGTTTGATCCTCTGGCCACGGCCATCGAGGGTCTTGTGAGACGACACGTTCAAGTAGGAGGAGAGTTGAATGGTGCCGGAAACCTCGAACACAATCCACAGTGGTTCTTTTCGGCGACACGCGTCACGCAGCGACCCCGGTCCATCATCTGCAATCATAAAGATAGTTCTAGCTTACAAGGCGAGGATTGTCCTCCACTTAAATACTTTATCTTGGTAGTCGAACTGGGATGTTCGACATGAATTAAGAGGGGATTGGGGAAAGGGTGATGAATTAATTAACCTGCGAGAGATGTGACGTGGTGAAGGGGACCGTGGAGGCCGCCGATGGCGAAGCGACCGAAGCCCTCGGCTTGGGCGGCGAGGGAGCGGAGAGTGGTGTCGACATGGGTGTAAGGAAGAGAAAGCATGTTGGAATTGGAGGTGGTTGGTGGTGGGGTTGGATATGGTGGCTGAGGATTGTATATATGGGGCGGAGGAACCGTGTTGGGAGGAACGGAGTTACCGTGTTTGCGATGCCATTGTGAACGCTGAGCGTTACCCATTTGAGGGTGCTAGACGTTTCGAGCTACGATCTTCAGTTCTGTTGAATAATTGAAAGGGACAACACTCAATACTGAAAACTGACTAATGCTACTAAGTTTGGTATTGCTAACCATTCTTTTCTTTCACCGTTACTGTAACCTACACTACCGACATTTGTTAACACTTAACAATAACAAAAGGCATGGGAGTTACTTTAGCCCAAGCACGCAGGGTATAATGTTTGGATTATATTCTAATTCTAATTCAGAGTATATACATTTGGAAGGGAAGAGACAAATGAGAAGAAACTAGAAAGAAAACAGAATATAATAAATATAATGAGAAATTGAGACAAATGTGTAAAATAAGTGTAAACCAGCAAGTGAGATGGCATAAAATATGGAAATGAGAAGGAAAAAAATTAATGTTATTACATTTTATTGATTGGATTCTTAAAAACAAATAGGAATAATAGAATATGGTAAACTTTTTTCATTTTATGCCTATATTTTTAAGCTTAATGTTCTTATATTTCACTCTTTTTTTTAAAAAAAAAAAAGATCTATAGATATCTACTGTACTTTTGGTATACTTGGCCATATAATTGATAAAATTCCATGCTTACATTGTACATTTTCTTTTGATTCCTTTTACATTCAGAACACTTAAGTATTTGAAGATGATTTCTAGGGGTGAACTCCAAGATGACTTATACATCCTCTAAACTGAGTCACAGTCCTCAAGAAATACATATTACAGTTATAATTCTGTTTTCAATTTAATGTTTCATTGTAATTCAGTTTCTCAATGTCTTAGGCAATTTAGACTTGGACATTTATCCTGTAAATAACTTGATATCTTGAATAATAAATACAACCTTTCTTTTTCTAACAATCTATTTTCTTTTTGCTGCATTTGACTTGATTCATGCTGAAATGTAGGGGTCATATAGTGAGCCTACAACCGCTGACAGATTTTTCCTCACATTGGTGGATAACTCTAGTAGATATACTTGCCTTTTTTATATGCAAACTAAGTCAGAGGCTTCCACCATTATTAAATTCTTCACATATGTTGAGACTCAAATTTGGAGTGGTTATCAAAATACTCAAATCTGAAAATGCTAAGGAGCTGGCATTAACAGATTGTTTGCTTACCAAAGGCACTTCCTATCAATTCTCATAGAATTCTGTAGTTGAAAGCAAACATGAACACCTACTAAATGTGACAAAATCACTTTTATTTCAGTCTCGAGTCCCTATCTCATTTAGGGGAGATTGTCTATCAACTGCTACATTTCTGATTAATAGGATCCTTCACCTTTATTGAAGAAATGCTCACCGTATAAGCTTCTATCCAACAAGGCACCTGACCATACTGCCGTCTTTGGTTACCTTGGTTATCTTTCCCTCATATCAGTCATATATATTTCTTGTCTTCTCTTGAATTTGAGCCTCAGTTTTACCTCCAAGGCCCAAGCTGCCATGGCAGAAGAACTTCAAGCAATGGAAGCTAATTAAGACTTGAAGTTTTTGTGCCTCTACCACCCAATAAACAAACAATAGGGTGTTATGGATCTACAAATTAAATACAAATCAGATGAGACATTGGAAAGGTATAATGGTTGCCTAGTCACAAAAGGTTTCATTCAACAAACTGAACTTGATTTTTGTTGAAACATTCTCACCATTTGCAAAATTAATATCCGCTAGATTTTGCTATCATTAACAGACATTAAAGGATAGTTCCTTCTTCAGCTTGACATCAATAATGCAATTTTAAACGGAGATCTATTTTAAGAGATTTACATGGACTTGCGATTAAGAGATCCATCTATGAGGAACTTAGCTTGGTTCGACTTCAACCTTGATGTGCCTCCTCCTTTTCAATATGAAATTCGAGATTAAGTTAGTTGGTCAGTTACACGAAAAGGAGAGGGCAGAAATTGGTCTATCAACTTCACAACTCCATTTTTATGGATTAAGATAAGCATTGAGGCAACGGTTGTCCAAGTGTAAATCTACCTTATTACATGGATTCAAACAATCCAAGAGTGATTATTCTACCACCAAGCGTGTGGATCAACTCACATGGGTTGTTCCAGCTTAACCAAGGGTCTGGGGTTCGAGTTCTAGATACACAACTGCGTTAAACAGTAGAAGATACATGTGGTCTAGACTTAAAAAAGAGTGATTATTCTTTTCTCACTAAAGGTTCTTGTGCCTAATTTGTTACCTTGTTTATGTTGACGACGAAATAATAATAGCTAGATCAGCAGCTTGTTTAGAAAACTAAACCTTGCTTACAATCACATTTTATGTTGAAAAATCTTGGCAAACTACAATATTTCCTGGGAATTAAGATTGCTCGGTCTAGTCAGGGCATTTATCGGTCACGGCGCAAATATATGCTCTCCCTTCTTGAAGATACTGGTTTCCTAAGTTGCAAGCAAGCTCAATTCCCTATGGATCCCAATTCAAAACTAAATAACTCTAATGGCGATCTGTTGCCTGACAATAGTCTTTATAGGACTATAGGAGGCTTGATATTCATTTGCAGTGTACCAATTAAGTCAATTTGTGTCTAAACGACTAAACCTCGAACTCCACTCTTAAATGTAGTACATCATTACCTTCTCAAGTAACTTGCAGGCTCCCTGGGACAAGGACTACTTTTTTCAGCTACATCAATATTTATATGCCGGTATATACCTATGCAGATTGGGCTAAGTGTGTGGATACTCGAAGATCAACCACTGGCTATTATATTTTCATTGCACACTCTCCCATATCTTGGAAGTCAAAGAAACAATCTATTGCTAGTAGATTATTGGCAAAGGCAGAATATTATCACTGTTGGAGTATTACACATTAACTTACAAATTACAATTAACTAGTGCTGTAATGCATCGATCAATGTTTTTACCTATCTGGTTTATGAAACTAAGTTTAAATCATATCCAAGGCCAATAATAATAATGTTAGTGTTGCAATCTATGTTCAACAGGTAAATGAGGGCCAAACATTTAAATTGATTATCGGTTAGCTATTATTCTTCTAAACATTTGGGAAACAAATCAATGACATCTAGTGACATTTATTGGCTTATTGCTAATGATAAATCAACATGGCTATAAAGATTAAATGAGTTCAATGTCTATGCGATGATAATATAAAATAATTTTATATTATTATTTAATTATAAATTATTATTTGAATTATTTTAAAAATTTAATAAATTTATTAATATGTTAGTAATTCGATAATTGTGTAAAACTTTTTATACTGGTAGTAGTGGTATAACCCTTTTTTCTCATATTAAATACGTTGATGAAGAATGACAAGGTACGCATTCTCTTTAACTTGAGCATCGAACTATTTATCGGGGAACCCCCCCTCCCTCCCCAACCATTGCTGAAACGAGGAGACCTCCATTGTGCACCCTACTGCTATGAAGCACGTGATTGCCCCCATTTTGGCCAAAATCAACTTATTCACATATTTCTCATCTAACTTCTCCAAAAATAAAAATGCATGACCTAAAATTTGATTTTCAGAAGTTTGATTCATTTTAACTCATTATATTTTTTTTCTTCTAATAAATATTTCTTTTTTTTTATAAGTTTGTCCAAATTAACCCTCAATTTACTTTCCGGGATTCCTTTATCCATCATCAGCAGTTTCAGTCCATACAGAATTTATTGGGCTTAACAATCAACTAGAGCCCATGGGTTCTGTGTTTGGGATGAGGAGGACACCATCACACATGACTTTAGCCTGAATCCATATGATACCTTGATGAAGCGATGGTAGCAATTAAAATATCACGTATCGTTTATTCATCACATGAATTAATTTGGTTTGCAACTTGGCATAATTTTGCATAAAGTTAAGAAGATAATACATATTTAGCTCTTATTTGGATTGTGACTATGAATCATATTAACTTAGCGGGTGTTTACACTTACTTTTTTTTTTAAAAAAAAAACAGGGGGAAAATCCCAAGAAAGCATAAAATGGAGTGGTCCCTGCACCCTTATTCATATCCCATGGTCAGTGTTACGTTCCATTTATTACTATTATTTTTTCGATGATATTTATTATCTCTTCGTGTGCAAATGTTGTTCTTGGTTATTTTGCGTAATGACATGCAATATATCTTCTGATTTTTTTAATCTTAATTTATTGTTCTTTTGTAAACGTTTTTTACTATCAACTTCCTGATTGCACATTTGGAAACGGGGATAACCAAATATAAACTACCTTCTTCCTGGAAAAAAATACTACCTTTCATTAATATCATTAATTGTGTGTTTAGATTAATTTTTAATTCTATCAAAATTAATTCTAAAATTAAATTGAAGGCTAAAACAACAAATAATTATTTTAACTTTTTAAATTTTTTACCATGATTTTGATTTTGGGGTGAAAATTGATTCTACTTTCTAGGAAGTATTCAAACACACTATTATAAATAGTTAGGTACATAAGCAATGAAGCAAAACAAATCCATTACAAATGTAAAATTTTCAACTAAGTACAAAAACTATGCTTTTTATTTTTTGCTTTTAACTAAACATGTTTTTAGGAGCAAAATTTGATTTCAATTTACTACAACTAGATAAGTTCCTTTCTTTTTCCTTTAAAATCATGTTTGTGATTTTTAAACGTGTGTTTGAAGAGGATAAACTCTCACCTCAACAACATGCTATCAGATGGCCAAACCAAGAATTGAATTCTATGTTAACGACAAGGAATGGAAGTCATCCTTTATATGTAACTTCTTCTCTTTGTTTTCTATTTTTCTCATACTATCATATAAATTGTGATATCGACAGTCCAACCTTAGAGTCATTTCGGTGTACACACGTCCTTGCAGAACAACCACGAACTTATTTAATTTGAGAAAATATTTTTATTAATAATTATGAAATGTTATCTTTTTTTTAGGATTAAAATGTAATCTTATTTTTTACATTTTATTTTATATATTCAAAGATTTATGTAAAAATAATGAATAGTATTTTAATGCTTTAGTTTTTACTTTTTTTTCTTTCCAAAGAAGTACTTATTTGATTGTCAAGTGACGATCACATAGTTTAGTTTGAAAGTAAAACATTGCTTTATATATTAATTTAGAGGATAATAAATGTTATTTGACATCGATTTTGATTACTAAATGTTTGAGTAATTAAATAATTTATTATTGATTTGATATCAAACCTGTGAAGTCATAAACAGATAAATGTTTTAGGCTCATATGTTTTACTGTTAAAATATTAATTTTCATATAATTTTTGTTTTAACATTTTAAAATTTAATTTTATCCAACTCTATATTATATTATGTACTAAACTAAACAGACAACTAAATAACGATCGGCCTGAGAAGTTTTAACAGTATGAATGAAGTTTTAAGTTAACTAAACTTGTTGTCATTGTAAAAAAGAAAATTTCTTAGAGAAACATTTAATTTATTAATTGAGAATTCAATTATAAAATTTAATTTAATGATAAATTAATAGCTATATAACATCCATAATAATTGCAAAAAATAAGAGAGGGGATCTTAACTTGTATCTTGTCGGTTGTCGATCGCTAGTTGGAATGGAAGAGTAAAAAATGATGCCAAATTACAAATAATATTTCTGTTTTTGTCAATATCTTTATGGAAAAAAAATCGGTGAAGATATTTTATGCAAAAAGACATATAACAGTTGATGTGAAATATCTTTTTTGTACAAAAAAGGCATGTTTATTACTAATTTTGGAAATATTTTTTGTTTTAAAAATCATTTATAAATTAAATTTTTACCTGATTGTGTTAAAAATTTATGTTTCTTGGAATAGATAATTAATTGAGACTACCATTGGATATGATTTAAAATTAGTTTCAAAAACCAGATTGGTAAAAACATTGATTGATGCATTATTCAGTGAAATGCGATTGAATCACTATTGAATTAGTAGAAGTAAAGATAAAATTTTTTATAAATTAAACCATAACAATAATTAAAAATATTTATATTTATGTTTAATCCTTAAATATATATTTTTATTTATCTTAAAATAATTTAAATTTAACAAAATATAAAAAAGATTAAAAAAGTGATAAAAGAAAAAAAAATTATAGTTCAAATTGATCTTTTGCATCGGTTCTTTCCGGTTATCACTAGTTTTAGACCAATTTTTTTTATCATCAGTTTTCACAAATTTTAAGATGAGCTTTTTAGAGTTGTTGATCTATATTCATATTCCTGGTAGAATTGGTGAATCCGATTAAAACAATGTCCAAAACTTACTTTTAAAACAAAGGTTATCAAATATACTTTTACTTTCTAAAACTATGAAACCAAACTGAAGATATTTAAAATTAAAAAAATTTATTTCCATTTAAAATAATCTATAATTAAAATTGTAGTGATTGAGAGAATTTGTTCAAAAGATATTTACAATGAATTCTTTTGACATAAGATATTTACAATTAATGAGAACAAGTTCATGCACTTTTTCTTTCCAAAACTATAACATGCACTTTATGAGGTCCCGACAATATACAGGCCAAAAAGGTAAGAAATTAAAGGTAGAAGTGGGACAAGAAGAAATGTATTTTTCTTGGTGTTGACTTTGGTTTTAAGGGGGAATCGTATTACGGAAGACATGTAACCCCACGATAGTGGGAAAAAGGTGAGAAAATTTTAGCGGTGGTTGCGACTTGGTTTTATTTAATTTTTCATGGAAATGTTATTTAATTAAATTTTAAAATATATTAGATTTGGTTTGTTAGGTTTTTATTTAGAATAAAATTTGAACTAAAATAAACCAATATTTTGTGAGTTGGTTTTGTTCAATTTTTATAATTTTTACTAAAATATTACTTCATTCAAATTTATATAATTTTTCATATTTTAAATAAAATTACATTGAAAATTATCAATAATAATCTAATTAACTTATTGATACGCTAAATCTTCTATAATAAAAATTTATAAATTTTCATTTATTTTAAATCAAATATATCTTAAAAAAAACGTATAAAAAATAATATATATTATATAAATTTTATATACATAATATTAAAAACATTGTGAAATTGAAATAATATACATATAAAATATATAATATTAAAATAATATAAGTGTTAGTATAAGAATTACAATTTTGATTTGATTTGGATCGATTTCAAAAATACAAATTAAATTGAATCAATTGATTTGAGAAAAAATCATCTAAATAAATTAAAAAATTGGTTTAATTTGATTTTCATTTTTTTAATGATTTTTTATTTTTATTTTGAATTAATTTAAATTTAAATACTCCTAAAAAATGTTAGTTAACCTTAACACCAACCGAAAATTTCAGTCCAAAAACATCAAAAGAAAAGAGCACACATGATGTTGACTTCCTGGAATCCATGCAGACATTAGTCACGTTCTCCAGTAATGCTGCTTTTTGCACACAGCCAAGCTAACCTTATCTACTCTATATACAGACTTTACTTTGAAAGGATATATGATTAGAAATAAAACTTTTTAAGAGTGATATCTACAGACACTAGTGTTGAAGATAACGTGGATAACGAAAATTCTAGCATATATATGAGGATATGCCGTTATGGAGTGGACGACCAGGACAGGAATTTCGGGTTTACAAATCCAAGTGAGAGTAGGTATAATTGCTCATTTCATAATATTCATTCTATAGATATTTCGTTATTTACCAACTCAAAAGAAAAGAAAAAAGAGTAAGAGCTCAAGTATTATCAAATCACTCATGTCAACGATTAACATAAGAAGGGGGATTAGCTTTTAAAACATCATTTACTCAATTTTTAATATGATGGATTATGATTAAATGATAAAAAAATATTTTATATTGCAAGTATATATCATATTTTAATTATTTTATTTTATAATAGTTTTTAGAATTATAAAATATATAATATTTATTTAACAATTATTTATTTTTCGATTCAAGGTGAGATCTCGAGCTATGACTGATATGAGATGACGATTCCAGTGATGAGCATCACAACGACAAGAGGATCTTAAGATGGTATTGTGGTGTTTGCATGGACTTCGATGTTCAAGTTAATAAGAACTCAATATGGAGTAAAATGAGGAAAAGTTAGGTATCATACATTTGGCGTGTTTTATACCATATTTAATTGTGGCTGAAAAATCACTTATTCAATTATCATCATGCTTGGCGCGTGCCTCCAATGGGGTGTCACGTGTCCCGAATGACTATATTCTTGTTATATAAATATCTCAATTTATATGATATCGAGATCTTACTTCTAGAATAATCATTATAAGATATATAAATTATAGTTTTAAAAATATCTTAACTTGACAAAAAAAATTATAAATATCAGCATACTTGAAAGGATAATAAATAAATAGCAACAACAGTGGAAATAATATCCATTTCATAATATTTACCATACTTGTATTCTTTAATGAAGAATTAGGTTTGATATTCGGCTTGAAAATGAAATTGTAATTAAAGGTACTATTTTATGTCTTTATCCCTCAAATGGACTAATTTAGTAGAAGTGAATTAGTTGAGTGGTAAATAAAAATATCATAAACTTACTAGTTTTTAAAAAATAATCAATATAATAGGGAGTCAGTTTGTTTTAAAAAATATTTATTCAATAAGTAGATACGATTTATTTATTAAAATAAATACTTTAGACAACACATTTAAAAGTCAAAAAAATATTTTATTTTTAACAAATAAATACTGTATTACATACCTTTGCCGCTCTCGCTTGTCCATACGAGACTACGACATCACTCACGTGAAGGACACTGTACCCAACAATACTAATTGCTAAAATTCTCTTATACTTTTAAAGGACATGTACACACTTGTTTTTTTTTTTTTTTAGTATTATATATTTCTATGCCCATTGTTAATGTATAAGTTTATAAGTTTTTGTAAACAAGATGTATAATTTTATTCATGAACTAAAAATGAATGATCACCATTTTGTAAAATCTGCTTTATATTCTATACACAAGAAAAATCTAATTTCGTATCTCTTTCATAAAGAATCCTGGCCATCATCATCCATATGATCCGACCAAGCACTTAATTTCTAAATTGTTTTCTCTTAAAAATTATATAAACACTTTTACAACGTAGACACTACGATCCGGCCTCCGTCAAGAAGCTATCAAGAGTGCAACCTAAACACTTTATTGCATATTTGAAGGGGAGAAATAAAAAAAAATAAAAATAAACCGATAACATAAATTAAAGGGATAGAAGCCGATGTGGAGTGTGGAGTGTGCTTCTTATTTTGAGAGTAAGAGTTCGACTTTAAATTTGTGAAGGAAACATGTCTTGAAAAGTTAAGCAGAAAAGGAAGAATTTCAATACAAAATATCTAAAGAAAACTACGTTGATGCATGAAATATCCGTCGACGTTACTCGTGCTCCCTTCCAATAGGACGAGCCAACTGCCACGTCTAATCACACAATTTTTTTCCTTTTATGTTTTTGAAATTTTTTCCTTTTAGTTAAACTTAAAGAAAAACTTGTCGTTACTATAAAAAAATGTGCATTGGATATATGATTTTTGCAACGTAATATATATATATACACCGATCGGTCTAAAAATAAAATACCTAAAAATCAAACTTTAGATTTATTAATAAAATTATTTATTATTAATTTTTATAAAGATTAAAATTATATATTGTTAAAAAGTCATATATGTTGATAAAAATTTTCAACATATAACCTTTTTAATTAAAATAGTTTTTTTTCCTTAAAATTTACTTTATACCACAAGGTTGACCTATATATGTGTAAAAAATAATAATGCAAGTATCGATCATTTCCATTTGTTATGCACAGACATTTTGATCTTACGATAACGTTTTCTTTAATTGGTTTCATGGCTAGCAGTAGGGTATCGCAGTTTTATAGTATTTAATTTAAACTTTAAACCGTAAAGAAAGCATGAGAAGTTATTACGACTGTAGCTCATTATATATGAGTCAGTTGGCTAATATTCTTTAAAAACATTTATAAAAGAAAAAAAAAGAAGAAAAAAAATAAGATTAACTTTTTTAAAAGTAAAAATAATTTTTTAATTAACTAATTTTTAGAGCTCACTAATATAATTTTTAAAAAAAATGATATAATATATACAAATGAGTTAATAGAAATTTCATTTTAACTTAGGAAGAAGTTCATTTCATTTTTTTTTATTTTCTTTCTCTAAAAATACTTCTAAAAAAACATACATCCAAACATACTCATAATTTGATATTTAATAGTAAATACTAAATTAATTATTTTTTAGAGGAATATTAAATTACTAATAGTCATAATTATATTCTTTCAGAAAAATAATAGCCATAACTATATTTATTTTTAATTGCATCTTCTGTATAAATTTTCCCAAAAAAAATATATATATTTAGGCGTTGAATTTTGAGTTCGGTGTTGATATACTTTTTTATATTTCCGCTGCTTTGTCTTAATCACAATTCTCCTTGTTTTCTGTATATTTGCACTTCCGATAAAACCCAAAATCTGCATAGCTACTGGACATGAAGAATGAAAGGAATTGGAAGGCCTTACCCATTGTTGTTGTCGTTGTTGTTGTCGTGTCCTTATTTGCTTATTGAAAATTCTCTCGAGACATGCATCTTTGGTATATATGGAAATTAAGATATCATTCATAGTAGAAAAATGTTATTTGTATAATAACAATAATGCTGAACAATATCTAACAGAAGGCCGGAATTTAATAGAATGTAAAGATTTAAGATTTTTTTATGAGTTGAAGAATTAAGATTTCAATCTATATTAAAACGATGTTTAAATTTAGTATTTAGCATTTAATTGTGTCTCAAATATAATTATTTTTGGAAGAGACTATTTATTTAATTTGTGGGAAATAAAAAAAACTTTAATAATAATTTATAAACGTAAAAGATAAAAGTAAAATGAAATATTAATAAAGGAAAAATAATATCATAAAAATGTTATAAAGAATTATTATGAGAATATCCTTGATTATGTTCATAATTCATATTAAGGGTTTTTTTATGGGTAAACGGCGCAAAGCCCAAAACAACAACAGATAAGTTGTAGAAACATATAAGCCCCTGAATTTGTAATTTTTTAAATTTAGGTCCTTAAACTTTTAATTTTTTTTTTCAATTAGGTCCTCCTATCTATTTACAGTTATGAAAAAAAATTAATTATAGACACCTAATTAATTAGAAGTGCAGACAATGGTTTGTTACTTCTAGAATAGTGCATTATAAGCATAATTGAGTCAATTGTGAATTTTTTTTATATAATGTTAACCTTTGCAGATCAATCCAACAAAAATATTCTTTAACAAGTTTCTTACAATTCTTTTCAACATCATCAATTTTCTAAATAGATGAGAAATTAAAAACATGTGACTACATTAGACTTCAATTGTTACATTATTATTATTATTATTATTTTTGAATGAGAGGGATAAAGCACCCCTCAAGAGACCAGTTAAAATCCAAGTGACATGAAATGTCATCTACTTAACAACTATTAAAAGTGTGATAACAAAATAAAAGTTCAAAAACTTTGACGCATCAATATTTATATTAATAACTAACAGAAAATTTTGAAAAAGTTTATGACTAGAAAGATAGTAAACCCAAAAATATATCAATAAGTATAATCTTAAAACATTTTAATAAAAAATTACTACAATAATTTATTATTTTTATTGTTATATTATTTATATTTATTTAAATATGTTTGTTAATTAAACTTAAAAGACATTTTAAGTGACCTAAAATTAAACATTTTAACTTAATTGTATAATTTTTTTTAAGAAAATCTAAAAAGCTAACTTATTTAGTACTTAAATACTACAATAGTCTAAAATAGATTAACATTACTTGGAAAGACTATAACAAGTCGTCTAGAATAGTTCATGATAAGGGCTGCAAATCGGAATACTCCTATACTTGGCATAAACCTTCACATCTAGCTATCACCCCTATCCCTAGCTAGGGGGCGGATCTCATTCAAAGGGTACTCTAGATATGTTCACTCTTCTGCATACATTCTATATCAATGTATGAGCAACTTGCCTTTCTGATGAAATATGCATTGGTTGCATTTGAATATTTGAGGATGTACTGAATTTAATTGGTTTATCACCATTTCTTGAATAAGAATTTACCTTTCATGAGATTTCTATGTTAGGACTTAGTACTTTCACTTCATGTCTGGATTGCAAATCAGGAATAGTGAGTGAGTGATCAATTGTGTTATATATTAGGTATGTGTTTAGGGGTGTGGTAGCTAGGTCGTGTAAATCGGTTTTGTTTCCGTAGTATTAATGAAGAAAAAGTTATATCATTTTCAATTTTTCCGATTTAGGAGATTCACAGCCTAACCTAATACGCTAGCTGTAATATAGGGGTGTTTGTTTTATGGCTCTGAAGCCATAAATGTCCGTTGAAGCTGCCAATTACGGGGCATAGAAACGTGTGTAGACTGAAAAACAAACACACACTAAGTGCGTTTTTGGGCTGGCATTATCGATCAACCTATAACCATTTTTCCGCATCAAAAAGGAGTAAAAGACACAAAATCAATTTTATGTAGCTTCTGCTTGATCCACATCCGTGAGGTGCAAATTGTGTTACCAAACACGCTGTAAGTCATTCTTAGGCATGCACTATAATTCTTAGGATTAAAACTTGTAGAATTAATTAGGGCGTGTTAGGTTACACACTCATAGAAACATCTGATGTGATTTTTCATGTTTCAACAAAAGTTATCATCGATTATAGCTTCTTTGGCCTTACGAAGCACGCTGTAAGTCATTCTTAGGCATCCGCTATAATCCTTAGGATTAAAACTTGTAGAGTTAATTAGCGCGTGTTAGGTTACACATTCATAGAAACATCTGATGTGATTTTTCATGTTTCAACAAAAGTTATCATCAATTATAGCTTCCACGTCTTTTGGCCTCTTAACACAATAATTTGAGCTACGAAAATGTTTCCAAACACCTTATATATACATTGACATTTGTCAAGTTAAAAAAAATACCAAGTTAGAGATATGGACAGAATAGAGAAAAGTGCCTACCTTTGCTACCTTTATCGTTTGATTAGGACAATTAAGCCATTGGTGTGGGGGGGGGAAAAGAATTGCTTGTTCTATGTGTTTGTATAATTTGTGCGCTACATCATTCACGTATATTTGCAACTTCAATTCTTCCGCATGTGATTCAACCTCTGAGACTATGTATGCGTATTTTAATGTTTAGTCAAAATCAAGTTGAAAGGAAGAACTGCACGCCTAGAGAGGTTCAATTGTCTGCCTGTAAAGCTGTACACTAGGTTTTGTTTTTTATATCATTTTTAGAATAAAGATTTTGATGTAACAAAATTAAAACCACATATACATACGATGATGAGTTTTAAGAATACATCACCACGCGGGCTAGCTGAGGGTGGGACCATGGTTTTAAATTGCCCAATTCGCAGTCACAATATTAAGGTACGTATTTTTTGACATTCAACAATTGCATTGTGATCCTAATTTCGGTTAGGTGCATTTTCACACGATTGTCTGTAATGTAAAGATTTTCTGACTCATTATAACACAAATATAATCGTAATTTAAAATCATGGGTGGGAGCATTATTACATTACAGAATGATTTTGGGAATTATTATTATTATTATTTTGATCCTTTTAAAATTGATGCTGGACATATATATGTTGTGATCATAATCATTTTGAGTTACTGATATACTTCAGTAATTGCAACAATGATACATAATTGCACTAGCTAGTTGAGCTAATTTAATCTACAGTCAACCATGCTGCTTTGCTGGGAATTCACTATTAGTAATCATGACTGTTCTCAATAAAATATATAGTGGCCGAACACCAGCTTTCAGGTACCAAATGCACCATGACTTTCACACTTTTAAAAAAAGTAAGATTTTCACTATTCCCTCTCTTTGAGCTGATCTTGCTCTTCAAAAATAAGTGGCTGTTTCTGATTTTAATCTTTGCTTTTTGGTTAGTTACAAGGTCTGTTTTCATTGACATCTCATTATTTTATTATATTATGTAGGTTATTCCAACTAACTTTATACTTATTTTTCTTTATAGAGAAACCTACCATGAATTCCACATTTAAAAAATGAGAGTTCTATATATTCCCTTCCTTTCTCTCTTTGAACTTAGCTTGCTGTACAAAAACGAATGGCTGCAATCTTCTCTTTTTTTACTCAGCGACCAGGTCAGTTTATGGCTGTAATATATATATATATATATATTTTTTGTTAGTGACAAGGTCAGTTTTCATTGACATCTCATTTATTTTATTATATTGTTATGGAGGATATTTCAATTTTCAAATAACTTTTTACTTTTTCTTCTTTACAGAGAAAAATAAAAAATAACATAGAAAAAGGAAAGGTGGGAGTATAAAATATGCCATTCATCACTTTTATAAAGTACTGTACTACATAGTCTATCTGTTATCTGTTGAACACTGAAAGAATAATGGCAGATAATCTTAAGCAGTTATTGCGAATCTACCTTGGGAAAAAGGATCAGTTTCAGAATGAGAGATTGTATAAAGAATTACTTTCTTACAGTGAAATAAAATATAAAAAAAATTGGTCAATTAATAAAGTGGGTTTTATGAGTGATGAATTTTCTTTTTGTATGTTAAAAGCCCAAATCCACAAAATTGAATCATATCCAAAAATTTGACCATAACACAAAAAGGTTAAATCAAGGGGTTTGGACCTATTTCTGTAAAGGATTATTATAAAAATATATATACTTATTCTTATATTTCATTTACACCTCATTTCCTTTTTCATCACATCTATCACTTGTTACATTTGTTATTTTTTTATTTCTAGGTCTTCTTTTCCTTCCTCTACCATCCAAATCCATCCCAAAATGGAAAGACCATACATACCAAGTACATAGTACGAGTATGTTATTTGTCACTTTTAAAATTGTTATAACAAGACTTATTTTAAGGACTTGTTTGAATAAAAGTCAGAAATAATTTTGAAATTTTTTTTATTAGAAATATAAAAGTTTTCTAATAAAAAATTCTAAAAAAACACTTATTGTACTCAAATAGGCCTAAAGAGAATTGATATGTGATGAGGTAAGTTCAGTATACATACAGCGCGCCATACGCAGGATTATTGAGGTTCATACTAATACCTATTGGAGTAATTTTGTCATGGTGATTTCTCTTGTTCATCAGTCATAAGCGTGGACCTTTTCAAAATTTAGAAAGTCACTTTTGCCCAAACGAATTACTCCTCTGAGCTAATAATAATGAATCTGCTAAGGGATTCAGTTCTACTAAACCTGGGGAAAGTATGCAACATGTACAACAGTTCAAGAAAGAGAGAACAGAAGAATTTAATCTTATTATATAACAAGTTAATGCTGGAAGCTATTAATTCAAACAGTAAACTCCATCAAAATGCTATAGCATTTCAAATAAAAATGCCTCTTCTTCTCTTACGAGGTTTTCTCAACAGAGTCAACACTATCACTCTCACACACACACACTATGGTGCTGGCAAGTCTGGCTATTCATTAACTGCCACCAACTGCATTTTTGTTGCAAATTGAGAACAAATCCTGCTATCATCTGAACCATTCTTTGAACCACACAGCTGCTGAGACTGTTTGCAATGAGCAATGGCTCCCTCAATTGAACTGTCCAACTCATAATTCGCACTGATGCTCCTCTTGAAAAGTTGCAAATCATAGTACCCAGCTGAGCTAAAAGAAAAAGAAGAAGATGAAGAAGAGGACCCTGATGAAGATGTGGACAAAGATGAAGCCTTTGTTGAACAATGTCGTTGACCAACCCCAGAGAAAGACCTCCTGTGGTCACAGAAATCATCTTCAACAACTTCAAGCATCTCTCTTCTGATGGTCTTAATGACAGAACAAGTTACCTGGTCCTTGCTATCATAGAAACTCTCAAAAGTGTTTCTCCTTGCAACCTTCATGTACTTGTTCTGACACACTTTGCAATTTAATGATTTCTTCTCCGCTCCCATGTTGTTGTTGCTTGCAGCACCGGCACAGAACTTGTCTGAGCAACCAGATTTGCTGAACAAGGTTTTCAGGTAAGCCCTAGAGGCCTTGAGTCCCTGGCCAAGCCAGAACTGCTTCATCTGTTTCAGTTTCTTGGGCCAAGACTTCTTAGGAAGATCACCACCAATAAGTTTGTACTTGCTGATGTCAGAAAACCACCCAAGTTGGTAATCATTTGGGCTCACATCACTGCTCACACGGCGTGATTCTGAAGGAGAGATGTTGGATTCAAAAGGGGTGTTGGAATTTATTGAAGGTGAATCTGATTTGATGTACTGAAATTTGGCATTGGTGGAGGAGTTTTCAACGAGCTTTTGAACCATTTGCAAACGAGGGGGAAGGTGAAGAGGAAGGAGTTTTCCCTTGTAGAAGAGATCATCAGCTGGAGAAGTTAATGATTCTTTCTCACTCATTTGGAATTCAAACTCTCTGTTGGATGGTGGAGAGCCAAGGGAATAAGAGAAGAAGTTTGGGGAGGAATTACATAGTTCCATGTCAATGTAGTCATCATCATCTACATGAACCATAGTAGTAGTAACTTGTTTTGTGGCCATTTCAATTTTCATGTGACTCTCTCTTGTGATGATTTTTTTTTTCTTTCTCTATTTTGTGTATCTGTCAGAGTATGGAGATAGATGCCTTTGGGAAATTGAACTTCCGCAAGGAAAAGAGAGCAGGGTAGTATTTCTTTAAAAAGTGGTGTGATGTTGCCAAACTTCGTAATGCAAAAAGATATTTTATTCATTTATTTATTTGATATTAATCTTATCCCCTTTGTCTTCACTTTACTCTTCAGTGCTACCATTCAAAATAAATACATCTACGTTAATATAAAAGAAATGATATTTTTTAACAGTATGTATGCTGCTTTTCAAGCTTGAAATGGAGGTATTATTTTTAGGTAAAATAATTATTTTTGTTTTGTTTAAAGTAGCTGATAAATTTATTTTCAAAAGATAAAAATTTAAAATTTATTTACTAAAAATAAAAAAATGTGATAAATTTATCTATTTGATAATTTTTATATATTATCATTAATGAAAGAGCCTAAATGGTACAAAGAGACAAAAATATCACAAAAATAATTGTCAACGTGATTGTTGGATAAATTGGACCAAAATATCAATAAATTTTCACTGGACCAAAATATCAGTTATTAAATTAATTTATTAGACCCCAAATTTCATTTCATTATAATAAGTATTCAAAAAATAGAAAAACAAACATAAATTAGAACAAACATAATAATAAATAGGATATTAATTAATAAGTATAATATGTTTTTTCCTCTTAAGATTTTATTATGACAATATCATGTAATTAAAAAATCAAAATTAAGTTGAGTCTCATTTTTGTAAAGATTATATTAATGACTATGTATTTTTGTTTGAATATCATATTTTGAGTTAGATATTGTCACATTAAAAATCTTAGAACAATAACAAATTATGCTTATTAATTAATTTATGTTTATTATTATGTTTGTTCTAACTTATGTTGGTTTTCTTATTTTTTTAAAGTATTTTACTGTAATGTTATGTTTGGATCGAAAAGATGAAAAAATAAAAATTAAATTATATTTTAGCTTAAATAAAACAAAATTTGAGGTTTAACAATTTAATCAAATGAAAATTTACTGACATTTTGGTCAAATCTATTCATCAATTATAGTAATCATTTTTGTGTTAAATTTTTTCATTAACTATAACAAACATAAATTAATGAATAAATTTATCTCATTTTTTTCAATTTTGAAAGTTAAAATTTAAATTTTCATCTTTTAAGAACTAATTTATCAACATTCTACCAATTTAAAAATAAAAATAACTATTTATTCATTATTTTATCTTTGAATTATTTTCCCCTGTTGAGTAGGCATTGCCTTACTAATTTATTTATTCCTCATTTTTAGTGTATCAAGTGTATAAACAATTATTGGCTCCCAGAACATGCATGACTGTGAAAAATCCGGAATATTCGAAAAAGTTTGAAAGGGATTCAAATTTGTGGTCCTGTGACATGCAGAGATATTGTCAGTCAGTGAGTGCGTAGTCATAGACTCGTGGGTGAAGGGTGTATTTATTTATTTTTAATTTCTACTTTTGACTGTATAAAATTTTATACAACATCATAATATAAAAAGTTTTACTTTTTCTGACAGTTAATTATAAATTACTTCTGTCAAAAAAGAATTATAAATTAATATATATGATATATAATTGATTGAAAATATAAAATTATAAAAAATACTATTTAGTACGAATAAAGTTAAACAAAAATGAATACAAACGCACCACCTTGATTTGTGTCAAACGCCCATACTTATATTCTTTTTAGTTTTCAAATAACCAATAAAAATGTCCACATATATTCGTGTGAGTTTCGTGCAATTTCTTTTAGTAAGAAATAACTAGACTTGAAAATTATTTTACACTATTAACATATAATCAATAAACTTTAACTGTTAAGTAATTTTTTTCAAATTCAATAAATTTATTGTATATAATTTTTTTTATTGAATGATAGTATAAAAACTCAATTTAATGCATAGACTATTTATACTTTGTTCTCAATCTCCTTTTCACATTATTCATATACCTTCAAGGTACAACGAAGGCACCGTAGAGATAGATGCAGCTATCCACACCAGTATCTGTCAAAGACTCTAAGTAGTAGTTTTCACATTATTCATATACCTTCAAGGTACTACGAATGCACCGTAGAGATAGATGCAGCTATCCACAACCAGTATCTGTCAAAGACTCAAAGTAGTAGTAGTAATAAAGAGAGCAATGATGATCCTTGAAAGTACCTTGGTTGCTTTCATTATTCTTTTTCTTTTCCCTTTTTCCCTATTCTCCTTTGTTTACAAGTTCAATCCATGATGTAATACATACCCTTCCCATGATAGATTTAGATTTGGTTTATTGAGTACCAACAACTACTTTTAGAGTAGAAATGGTTAAGGCAAGTTCTACTTAAGCAGCACATGAGATTCAAATTAAATTCAGTCCCTATAATGAATCGTCCGTAATTAGTGGTTAACATAATTGGTCCAAAGCCATGTGTTAGATGAACACATTCATTCTTTGTATTGTCCTGTTCCATTTGAGTTCGATACGTCAAAGAACAAGCCGAGAATCTGCAACTCAAAGGAAGATGTTGACACTGACCCTTGTTTTTATTGAGAGTTTCAATGTAACGCACTAAACCTTCCAATTCGTTCCATGACAAACAAAGTATGAATCGAATGATTTACATACTAGATTGAACCTAGTGAGGAAGCAGGTACATGATACATGTACTAGGGAGGTCCCAATGAAATGAATCTACATCCCTGTCTAGTCTACATATATATATATATCCTTATCCACTTATACATGATTAAGAGTACTGGCCTGCAAATACGGGTATGAGAGGCTGTAATGTATAACTCATTTGTTAAGTAGGACACTATAGTGTTTTTACTCTTAAATATGGATTGAACTTTGAAATGGTTAAATTAAATACTGACTTGAAAGGTAAATGAAACATGGTTTGTCAATCAAATAAAATATATGAACTACAGTATAAAAGATTCTATACTGTCATTTAATTATAAAATGTGATATATAATAAATTTATTAATTTTTATAATAACTATTTTAAAAATTATATGTATCATGATTTTTATTAATTTATAATGTAAAAACTTTTACATTAACTATGCATAAAAGTTAAACTCTTCTCAATTTTTTTCTTCATTTACCCACAGACACCTTTAGGCATGTTTATTTTCTATGAAGAAGACGTGTGTTTTGCAATTTGCTCATTCAATAAGGTGCAAGAAATTGGTGAAGGGAATTTTGTTTTTCTCCTTTACCTTTTATGCCTCATCTATTACTGACCAATTCTACATTATTCATCCTTTTGGAAGGCCCCATCCAGCTCTCATTCTCAATTGGCTCATGGGCAATAATTCACGGTTGTGGTAAGTGATGTGCTCATTTGACCAGGTCAAAATGTAATGTAAGTAAGCTATTTTTAATCTTTCATCTTTGGCTCTTTGCTTGTTGTTATATTACTCATTAGGGGTTCAAACTTTGAGGCTTGACCTATAAACAAATACAAAAAGGAATTGGTAAGTGACAAATAGGATCCTATAGTCTATACCATAGGACTAACCAAATGGTGAATAACTATAAGTTCACAATCATAACCCCCTACAAAGCCAAAAGGGATAGCTAGCGTTGGTTACGAGATTAAGAGGTAAAAAAAAGCCACTAGCAATGCTCGAGGGCAGTTGTTTTTGTCTCCCTTTGTCGAGTTCCCTATCTCAAGCAGATTCCCCAACCCAAGTTGAGTTTAAGTAAAACTCTCATAAAGAAAGAGTGTTGCTTCTATTCTGTTTTAAGAGTATTTTTTCCCAATGCTGGGACACTCATCTGGTATGAATCATATGATGGATTCTAAAAAGAAGGCCCACAAAAACAATAAAGAGCTCATTGGCAAAAGTAATTTTACCAACAAATCAAGATTCTTGATTTTGCATTGGAAGATGTCTTGTAATATTTTCAATTGCAAATCAAACATAAATAAAAAAGCTAAAAACTCATGACATCATATGATTGTTAGTTTGTTACTGATGTGGTAATGCAAGAATATTTCAATTAAAAATGAGTTCAAGCATTATACAAAAGCAAAATGCACATATCATAACATGAAGGTAAAATACCAAGTGCAATTTATAGCAAATTTGAGGGAAGGGGAAAAAGAAAAGCCTGCTTGGTTTCAGAGATTTTTCTTTAGTCATCACTAAAGGACCAGAAAAATGTCAGTGCCACATCACGTGCTTCTCATCAAACTACGTTCACATGATCACTTTTTCAAGAACAGGCCCTTTTATTTAAAAGCTCATTGGCTAATTGTGAGAGAAAACAATGGGCCACATTGCAAGAATGGCAGTAACCGGATTGAGTGGAGAGTGTCATTGCAGAGATAAAGGCTCTCCTTCTTCCTATCTTACACCCTTCTAAGTGAGCCCAAATGGTGTCAACCTTATCTTTTTTCCTTTTACCTTTTTTCTCAAAAGGCTATTTTTCTTTTCATAATTGGCTTTCATGATGACCAGAAATGCATGGAAGTTATTCGTTTGAGGGTAAGTAAACAATAGTACTACTACTACCACTGACGTTCGCTGGAAGGAGGGAAAAAGGGAAAGAAATTCTAGTACCATTCTACTACAACAAATGTCCCCCTAAATTTTAAATCAACAACCATTTAAGTGAAAACCAAATCATATCAGTAAAAGAAAAAAAAAAGTAATTGAAACCAGTCAAATCAATTTAAACTCCATGAAAACCAATAGAGAAAATTATGTCTACTATTGAACTTAAATATGTGGTTGAATTATTTAATTGTAAATGCATATTACTTTATGAGTATATCAGTTTGATATTTAGTACTAGTAAGTACTAAATTACATAACTGAATATGTATTTTAAATTTAATTATTCATTTCATTCTTATACCTACACTACGTTTTAATCTCTTCCTACACATACACTTTTTAATACATTTTAATCCTTGACATCCAAAATTGTAGAGATTAAAACAAATTAAAAAGTATCTGCAGTAATTAGAATGAGTAGTTTCTAAGTATAAAGACTAAAACATAAAGGTTGTGTAGATATAGGACTAAATGAGTAATTAAACTAAAACCTAAATGTTATTATCACAGGTTTTATTACAATTAGAAATTTCACTTGAATGGACCAGTTGACTGAGTAAATGCAGGTAATTGGAGCCGTATATTGTAGTGTACATGACCCCAAATCCTCAAAATCATGCAGGGCTACGTACAAAAGAGCCTGTCACTGAAGCCAATTATGTCATAAACACGAATTTTCTCAAGGACAAAAATGTTACACAAACAAGGATTATCTAGGAAAATTACATGGTTGAATATTATAGGAAATGTTGTAGATTGCAGCTTGCTTTATTGATAATAGGATGATTGTTCATATAGAGCCAAGTACAACAGAAAATAAGCTAAGAAAATAAGCTAAAATATATATCTTATCAGGTACTAGATTTATCTTATCTAATACTTTCCCTCAAGTTGGAGTATGCAAGCAACAAATACCCAACTTGGATATAAGAAATTCAAATTGTGTTTTACCAATAGCCTTAGTTAACACATGAGCCGATTGAAGGTTGGGACGAATGAAGTGACAATCTAACTCAATATGCTTGGTTCTTTCATGAAAAACAAGATTAGAAGCAATATATAAAGAAGATTTACTATCACAAAACAATTCCATTGGTTTATGATGAATAATCCCAAGAGAGGCAAGAAAAGATTTAAGCCATACAAGTTCTGCATTAGCTGCAGCCATGGACCGGTACTCGGCTTCAGCATAGGAACGAGACACTGTGTGTTGTTTCTAAGTCTTCCAAGAGATGGGAGAGGAACTGATAGTGATGAAGTAACCGGTTACAGAGCGACGGGTAATAGGATAAGATGCCCAATCAGAGTCATAATATGCTCGAAGTTGGAGATCGCACAAAGAATGGAACAAAATACCTTGGCCTGGATTACCTTTGATATACCTGAGAACGCGAATAGCAGCATCATAGTGAGCTTGCCGAAGTTTGTGAAGGAACTAAGATAATACATGGATGGCATAGCTTAAATCTGGACGTGTGATCATAAGGTAAACTAAACGACCAACCAGCCATCTATAGTGAGCAGGTTTAGCAAATTCAGGGCCATCATCCAAAGCCAGTTTTAAATTGGATTCCATGGGAAAGTCGACTGGTTTGCAACCCAAAAGTCCACATTCCTGGAGGATATCTAATGCCAACTTACGTTGATTAAGAAACAGACCAGTAGACTTAATGCCAAGAAAATATTTGAGCTTCCCCAAATCCTTGATTTTAAACCATTTATGAAGATAAGTCTTGACAGTATCACAAAGAGAAGGATCATTCCCAGCTAGGATGATGTCATTGACATACACTAAAATTGCAACAAACTGAGTCTCATGACAGTATGTAAACAAGGTGTAGTAAGCTCTTGATTGGATAAAACCGAAGGAGAGAAGAGATTGGAAAAGTTTAGCAAACCAATTACGTGGGGACTGTTTCAAACCGTAAAGAGATTTCTGCAACTTGCAAGCAGTCTCGGGAGAAGGAGAAGAGAAACAAGGAGGAAGTCGCATATAGACTTCTTTATCAAGTTCACCATGGAGGAAAGCATTTTGGACATCCAGCTGGTGTAAATTCCATCCTTTGGTAATTGCAACTGCAAGGAATGTGCGGACCTTGGTCATTTTGGCGACGGGATCGAAGGTTTCTGTAAAATCTTCACCTTCCACTTGATTATTACCAGAAACAACCAAGCGACCCTTGTAACGCTCTACAGATCCATCAGATTTGTATTTTATCCGAAAAACCCACTTGGAAGGAATTGCCTTTTTGGTGGGAGGTAATTGTTGAACAACCCAAGTTTGATTTGCTTCCAAGGCATCAATCTCCAATTGCATAGTCTCACACCAAAGTGGATCGTGAACTGCCTCTTTGAAAGAGCGTGGTTCACAGCCAGTAGTAACCGCAACAAGAAAGGAATGATGTGGGGCGGAGAACCTGTCATTAGAGAGAAAGTGGGTGATAGGATATTGCTTACCTGAGGCAACAATGGATGGTGATGAAGAAGAAGATGGTGTAGGTGACATATAAAAATGATAGTCGTGAAGATGAGATGGAGGGCAAACAGTGCGCCTTTCCTGAGGAGCAAGTGGAAGCACAAAGGATGGAGCACGAGAACTCCTTTTGTTGTTAGACTCTGGTGAGGCAGGTGAAGAAAAAGCATGTGTGTCATTTGAGAGTGAGTCAGGTGGAGAAGAAGCATGTGTGTCATTTAGGAGTGCTAGCACGTGGTCATTTGTTATAGGTATGGATTAAGGCAGTTGTAGAGGAAGAGTACTGGCTGATGGAGAGACACAATCTTTTAAAAGGAAAGTATATTTATAGAAGACTACATCTCGAGAAAAAAAGACTCGAGAAGTAGTTAGGTCCAAAACCTTCCAACCTTTCTTAGTGGTGGGATAACTAAGTAGAACGCAGCGTTGAGAACGAGCAACAAACTTATCCAACGATTTAGGAAGAACTAAAGATTAACAAAGACAACCAATGACACGGAGGTGGTCATATGTAGGTGCAGATCCATAAAGAGCTTCGTTGGGACAGATTCCACCAAGGAGGGTGGTAGATGTGCGATTGATAACATAGACAATGGTCAAAATGCAATCACTCCAATATATGAGAGGTAATGAGCCATCAAAATGGATAGCCCTAGCAACGTTGAGGATGTGGCGATGACGACGCTCCACACGACCGTTCTGTTGAGGAGTATAAGTACATGATTGACGGTGTAGAATGCCATGATTAGCAAACAAGCAAATCATGGATGAGGAAAGGAATTTCGTATCGTTATCACTTTGGACATGTTTAACACTTGCATGAAACTGAGTATAATCATAGCCAAGAAATCACGAAAGGATGAGTAACAATGATTTTTATCGGATAGTAAATAAACCCATATATATCTTGTGTGATCGTCAAGGATGGTAAAAAAATATCGTGCACCCGAGTGAGAGACTGTGCCATAAGGACCCCATAAATCACAATGTAATAAATCAAATGGGTGGATACTGCGCTTTTTATTTAAAGAAAATGAACGACGGGATTGTTTAGCCCGTGAACAAACATCACAATGTCCAGTCTTTTTGGAAATAAAAGGTAACAAGGATAAATAATGGGAAGGAGGATGACCCAACCATCGATGCCATAACTCTGGGGAGATCGTTCACTGAGCATTATTTTCATGAAAGGAAGACCACCTGAGCACGTACACCCCTTCTATTTCATCAGCTAGTCCAATCGTCGTCCTTGGCTTGTGGTCTTGCAAAAGGCAAAAGCGATTCATAAAAAGAACAAGGCAAGTTTGATCCATAAGTAGTCGGGAGACAAAGATCAAATTGCAAGTGAGCGAGGGCACGTAAAGCACATCTGAGAGCACTATAGAGGAACCAAGAGTAACTGTGCCTCGATGCATAGCCTGAGTTTGGATACCATTAGGTAATCCAATGGTGCAAGGGGAAATATGACGAAGATCCGTAAGGAAGCGGAGGTCTTCGGTCATGTGTTGGGAAGCGCCGCTGTCAATAAGCCAAGAGGATGACAATGACTTACCGGACAAAGGTTCAGACATGGGCTTGCATTGGTCAGTAAGTGTCAGATACGTTGGATCATCTTGGGTGTGAGATCAGGAAGTGGCGCTAGTGTGGAGGATGATGAGGCCATAGGAGGAGCTGGTGCAATGGCATGAGCAACAACCGCAGAATACGGGCTTTCATTGATTTTGAAAGTACGTGAAGAAGACATGGCACCGGAAAAAAAAATTAGCCTGGAATCGCTAGGCTTTGATACCATATAGGAAATGTTGTAGATTGCAGTTTGCTTTATTGATAATAGGATGACTGTTTATATAGGCCAAGTACAGTAGAAAATAAGCTAAGATATATATCTTATCATGTATTAAATATATCTTATCTAATAAGAACTATTCAAAATAATCTAAAATGTATATCTTATCAGGTACTAAATATATCTTATCTAATAAGAACTATTCAAAATAAACTAAGATGTATATCTTATCATGTATTAGATATATCTTATCTAATAAATATATCTATCTACATTTCATCAATGATGAATATGGTACAAATACAATTATCAGTGGACCAAAGCTGTTTCATTTCTTGTACATTTGTTGATTGAACAACTTAGTTATCTGAGTAATGGAGTAACCCAAAATCACAGCCTTCCAAAGACACTGCACAGTGATGTCTTTTAGTTTCATTCTTTTTTCAACACATCAATGGTTTTGGTCTATATTCTTGGTTATTCAACTCCTGGAGTGACGATCTTTGTCAAGAGCATCAAACTCCCACTCACATATCTCTTCTGCCGAGTCATCTTCGCTTAATTTATCGAGTTCTATTTCTATTTGTGATCTTCCAGTGATTGAGGGAGAGTTGATCAGTCCATCTTGCTTGTGTTTATTAGCCATGGAGGGAGGTGAAGGAGTTATGGAGGTTACTTGACTTGATGGTGTTTCCGAACTTGCAGTTGGACTCTCAAGTTCCAGTTTTGGCCTTTCAATAGACTCAAATTCGCCTTTTATTTTCTCAATGGCACCAAACAGTTCCGCGACCTTGTCGATGTCTTTTCTGTATCAAAATTGTAAATGTATAACGACGCATCACTTGCAGGTATGTTAACATGAGAAAAACAAACAATGATAATGACCAGGGAAGAAACAAAGAGAACACAAAACAACATACCTGAAAATGCCTTCCTTTTGAATGTGAAACTGCTTCTTCATGGTGTCCACTATATTCAGAGTGGCTAAAAACTAACAAGTAGAATAAGAAGTAAGCATTTGTTTAAGACCACCAAATCTTGCACTAAGTGTGACTGAATTTCACCCTATTATGTCATCTAAAAAATAAATCTATCTTACTTCTATGAGAGGTATGCCACATTTTCACTTTACATAATGATATAAATTAAACATTGAAAAGAAAAATACCTCGGATTCGATATCCAAGTATTCTTCTTCAAGTTTTTTTCTTGGATTCACTAATTTCAAACCTTCATTGTCTGCTGCTGCTGATATTGCTAACCTGATATAAATCAACAGTTGGAGGCATGTATTTTACACAATAGACAATTTAGAGAGGCAGGACACTATACCCTTGACTGGATCTTAAATTCTCCACAAGTATTCTTATTTGAGTAACAGATAAACCCAATTTTTCCTATCATATAAGCAAGCGGGTCATGAGAAGATAAGGAAAATCCACTATAATAAAGATAATGATCAATTTAGAATGATTTGTTACCTTGTAAGAATACAGAAGGTGAACCACCAAATTCACAAAATGATCACCATGTCTCTCCAGTTCAGCTCTTTTATGTGTAATAAAAAAATAGAAAATATTAATATTAATATATGAAAACATGCACTTTAAGGAACATAAGAGGAACTACCATGCCACAAATTGGTTCGCATAGCAACTTTGAAGATTGTAATATTTCGAGTTTTATTTGATCATATTTGTTTGCCCATTGGTATTAAACTACAGGACATACTTGACCTGCTCGTCCTTTCTCTTTGTATGTGAAGCTTGAAAAACCCATGTGCTCTCTAGAAATTTGATCCATGCATCAACAACACTGGCTTCCACCGTATAAGAAGTAATGGCCCGCACCATCTCATCTTCCTAATATCAGAAAACTTCATAACAGAATATGACAAATAATAAAATGGTTTACATCATATTATTAATTCTAACATAGCCCTCTAAACAATTTTTTTTCTTCTTTTCATGAAGACGTGACCCTAAGGCATGAAATAAACTTTTGTACCTTTGTTTTTAAAAGTGCAATAATTTCATTGCTTGCTTCCTCAAACTGCTCTCTTTCTTCTTTTGCATTGTGGAGGCGCATCCGTGCAGATGTCAACAAGCTGTTGACCTGCAATAATATTTCAGGCTTATGTAAATGTAATGCCAGCAAAGGATAACAGAAACAGATCCATGTAGATCATATTAAAGACTGAGGATACGAGGGCACTGACTGCTAATTGATACAATCATGTATACATATACACAGTAAACTTTAATCCCTCCCGTCTCAAATATAACAAATAAAAAATTGGTTCACACTAACTAATAAAATTAATTAACCACATTAAATTACACCAATTTTAATTAAAAAATATTTTTTTGTCAACTAACTATTCGTTGGAACTTGTTATCAGGAATAAAAAACATCATTCAAACTAACACCTCAATTAAATGAAGAGTACTTTAGAGATAATAACTTTACATAAGGTAAGGTTAGTTAAAACAAATTTATATTTGAGAAGAAAAGAGTGTTTTTCTTTCTTATATTTGACAGTTATCAAGTGAATGCAACAAAATAAAAAGATGTAATTCCTGATTAAATGTTTTTTAGCACCATAGTTCAAGTATTCAAGAGGAGTTTGAAAACAAAAAAGACCTTTTTCAGTCTGTCTTCAAGCTCATCTTTCTGCTTCTCAAGTTCTCCAATCTCCACAGCTAATTCCTGCAAAATGCACTCCAGCCATTGTATATCTATTTCAAAAATAAGTATGATTCAGAAGTAAATTGATTCCTACAAAATAAACTATTTATTTCTTTGGAGACATCATCATATTCAAGCTCATACAAATATAAATTGTCCAAAAATAAAATAAAAAATTGTATACTGATTGAACAACTATTTATGTAGAATAACATAGACATGACTGGAGAGAATAATATACATTTTAGTATGGGTTTCTTAATTTGTATTTCAAATATTATGAAATATATTTATTCCAGAAATAACAAATTTGTGCTGAGCAAGTTTTATACAAATTTATCATACTTAGCAACTTATGATTAGATGAAAATGTAAAAACTTTTTTACACTGTCAGTTTATACACTATTTACTGCTCACCATGCTTAATTTTACAATTGGTCATGGAACTGAAAAACATAAGAAAGTATAAATTTGTATTCATAGAATTGTGTGATTTATTTGCAGCTAATGAATTCTGTATAGATTCCTATCTAGAAGCAAATTTTCAGTACTATTGTAGTATCTAATCTCTTGACAGTTTTTTCTTTTTAAAAAATAAAATAGGAAGAAAAAACCATAAATATCAGGTGTCTTGGTTTTAATGGAAGGAATACATAATCCAGAAGTGCTGAAAATATTTTCCCCATCTAGAAAGAAATGTATTGGTTTCACATGATCAATTGAAAACAATAGAATTAGACCTATGTTTAAAATACTAGTTTAATTTCTATGCATTATTTGTGTAAAAAAAATAAACTCAACCAATCATAAATCATATAAATTTAAGATAATTTTTGTAAAAGTCAACAAATTTATCATACATGACAATTTATAATTAGGTGACAATGTAGTCTTGTATTCAAATCCCTCTACATTGTCAGATCATGCACTATTAATTACTCAATTGATCATACACTAGAGGACAACTTTTTGTCTCCAGCACAACATTACCCAAAAGTAAAAAATACCCATCAATTTTACTAAACCTCATCAACACCAATGAAAACAACCAATAAGCTCACTCAGGCTTGTACTCATTGCAACCCCCTCCACCTCCAAAATCCCTTTTGTTGTGCATCAACTACCAAACATTAAACAAAATAAAAAGTTATGATATTATGTATTGTGCTATTCCCTTTTTTGTATCCATCGACAAATGTTAATTGTTAATTTTTTTGTTAGTAGAGGGATTTGAACCCATGGCCTCTCTCTTCCTCCTTTCTTCCTTCACCATCAAACCAACCTTATAACTCTTGTGGTATTTTGTGTACAAATCCTCAATATCTATCAAACACACCCTAAGTGTAATATTGATACATAAAGTAGTCTTATCTATTCAATTCCACGGTTAGTAACACAAATTCTTAATCTTCCTTACACCTTTAAAACTAAGGCATTGGTTATTTGCAAGATCAGATACATAGAGAAGAAACCAAAGATGTGAGAACTCAACACACCACCTTCCCTTTTCCTCCCTCAAAAAAATATATCCTTTTTTTATGTTGATAAAACCGTAAGGG
Organism: Glycine latifolia; assembly: GCA_013407115.1. Taxonomy (NCBI): domain Eukaryota; kingdom Viridiplantae; phylum Streptophyta; class Magnoliopsida; order Fabales; family Fabaceae; genus Glycine; species Glycine latifolia. Next base: position 5,116,485 of record CM023950.1, read on the forward strand.
AAGAAGTTGTCCTTTTCCAATATAAGGGCATGCGGCATGCCACAAGTCTCTGGAGCATTTACATATATGCCTACCAATGAATGATGACCAACAGGAATTGAATTCAAGATTTTTTTGTCAGCATTGTTCAATATTAAGATTGAATTCAAGATTTTTCTGGCAGTGCTGTTCAATATTAACAGTTAGGACAACCTTTATTGCCAAAAGAAGAATCTATTTATAGGACTCAATTCTATTTAGGTTGACCAATTCCTTTAGTGAGAGTTTTCATATGGTGTTAATTATATCTACAATAAGATAAAACTATTGGCTGCTTTTGAGGAGAATGTACCTTTTCAACTTGGCTAACCTCGTTGGATTTAGTTACCCGAAAATGAAGTGCTTCTTCTTTTTGAGATCTAGTTGAGAACAAAATATGCAACAGAAATTAAGAGAAAAATTCTTTAAAAAATCAGTCAAGGTCAACATTTTTCATCTGTTTGGTATTAACTTTCAACTAGCCAAACAGCACTTACATGCATCACGCGTCAACATGTTACACAACTACAAAAGCCATATGCATCAAAAAGAGCAGAAAGTATGTTCAATACCTTTGCATGATACTTAACAAAGGCACAAGTGTATCCACAAGTACAACACATACAAGAAATAAGCTTTTTTTTTTCTTTTTATTTATTTATAATAAACTCATAATAACTGTTTCTGGCACCTGTTTTCTGAAATGCGACTCTCAGCTTTTGTGGTAGAATTTACAAGAGACTCTGACAAAAGTTTCAATTTGTCAACCTGCAAGTGATTCAATCATACATCATCAACCACAAAAAAGTGTAACACCAAGTGCAGGAACCTAAGCATCTCTGTACTAGGAATAAAAAAATTATGCTTACTTGCAGAAGCTGTTGAGTATTAATAATGAAAAATACAATACATACTGCAGAAAACGATATTGTATTCCGATTTTAAAATTCTCAAAGCTCATAGTAAAGAACTGATAGAAGTTAAATTTACATAATATGGGAATTCCAGAAAAGTAATAGGTCTCAGACAAGCCTGATACAGAAATATCACAAACGTACAAATATTGACAAATAAACTCAAACAAGTACGCGTAGATGTGGGAATTGAAAAGCACTGCACCAATGCAATGTGCTCCTGTAAGCCCTTTTTTCAGTCTTTGACTGGGTATTCCACGGGCTTAAGAGTGAAATTAATCCCTTATCCCAAGGATAGTGATTAGATAAAGCCCTTCTCAGCGTGGTGATTACAAGATTCAGACCCCTAACATTGCAGCTGAAGTTTGCCTAGGGTCAAAGCTCATAACTATAGAAACCAACCACTATTGGATTTCAAAGCCCCTTATTTAATGAATAGAATGAACAATTTCACATAATGGAATATCAATTTTGAATGTTACATACATTCTTTCGAATGAAGCTTGGAGAAACAATAACATGCAGAAATATTATGCTTCGGGAGTAAAATAGATGCATTAAATAAAAACTATAGAAAATCACTGTGCAAGACCTTTTCAGCATGAAGTTGTGGAGAATCACCATAGCTAAAGTATTTCTTTTTCAGCAAGAGTTCCTCCAACGTAGAACACATTTGAATTTTTTCCATAGCTTCATCAAGAGCCTGAAATTAAACCAAAATTCTCAACGTATAGTTTTAAAATGGTGCCTAAAATATCCTCATTAGCCATATATGAAGCTCATGTATAGTTTTAAAATCTAAGGCGTTAATATGAAAAACACAAGCTTCTAGGTAGATAAATAAGTATTAAAGGTTTAATAGTTATGTCATCACTAGAAAGGAACAGTAATCTTATATCCATGTTAGCAAACAGAAATTCCAAATCAGTAGAACCTATGAGACTAATATTTTTAATATAACCGTTTACGCCTTAACTTCCCCATAACATAAGCCAAAAAACATTAGCAGACATGAAAAATAAGCTTGTAAAAACCATCACTATTGACATCATTATTACCTTAAACACTTTGATTTTATCCCATAAAATAGCACCTTATAATTTTCTTTTCAAAGAAAATAAAGTCCATGAGAAATTGGTTAGGGATTAAGTGATATTCTAACAATCATTTTTGTGCCATTACATGTGATAAAACCTCTATTATATTTGAATTCTTATTATAACAAGATATTTTTCAGTTACCAAAGGACTGCATGGAAACAACTTGAAGAAAAAGTAAACAGCATGTATAAGCTAAACTTAAAGTAGGAATAGAGCATTCTGTTAGACATGCATCCGCACACCCATAGACTCATACTTGTTTGATTTGAAGGTTCAACAGACATAGACCCACTGCCTCTCTAGACTAAGAATCTAGAACAAGCTTGAATGCACATGTTTCGCTAAATTTCCTTCCATAGTGAAGGAATAACAACAGTAACAAGAGAACAAGAACAGAAGTTAATGTGTTAATGAGACAGTGAAAAAGTTAAGGTGGAAAACTAAATTCACATTTATATAAACCACACATACAGAAACTGAAACTTTTATCCAAGTTATTAAGGACCAAAAGCATACTTAAGATATAGCAAATGACAAGAAGAATTCAAGATGCACAATTATGTCTGGTTAAACCCAAATATTACCAGGAAATTGAACTTTAAAGCTTATGACGGATCAACATAGAAACAAGATAGTATAAAATATCCTCGTGTTCCACCAATACAATATTACACCATATGCATGACAACAATATGAGTTTCCATGTGCAAGTGGATGGGCATGCAGTTGCGCCATTGTACCGCAGGATGAGAAAAGGCAAGCTGACCTCTATTGCTACAGTTGATTTTGGTGAATTTACAAAATTTCCATCTTCGTTGACTGCCTTCATATTCTCAATTTTTTCCTTCAGGTTGCATGCTTCAACTTCTATGCTGAGAGAGGAGAATGTATCACATAAGAGAAAAGAATAGTAATACTCAAGTCTTAACGATGGTGTGAAACATTATAGATCAAGAAGATTATGCAATGTCTATGGAAGTGGGGAAAATCTTTTAACAGACACAGCATTGGTTGAAAGTTTCAGAATCCAATAATTTATTCCAGAATTTAGACTTCTGTACATGCTTAATTAAACATTAAATGCCAAAATATATTCAGGGAGCACTCGTTTATGGCTTAGTAAGCACATAAAGGCAAAGATATACTAATTAAGTAAATAAAAGAATGAGGAGCCTTAATATGATATTTGCAACTAAGTAAACAGTGTATCTCTGACAAATTGAAACCAAATATAGTACATCACAGTAAACTCTATTATTAGTGTATTATAAATAATAAGTGATGCTCCAATTGATCAAGCATGAACAGAACAAGCAATTATAAAGAAACACATTCCATAACCCTGCATGCAAAGGTGAACAATGGTTGTAAGTACTGGTATGCTATAACCCAAACATACACTAGCCAAGTTCAAATAAGATATCTGCTGGAAAAAAAACAAAAAACCAAAAAAAACAACCAAACAAAACAAACATCAATAAAGACATGTTTTGCAACAACCTCATAAGATCAGCATTTACTTTCAGCCCTGAAATTGCACATTGGACATATTGAAGTAACTCTTCTCGCTTTGCCTGTTAAAAAAATGTAGAATTGGAAAGATATGCAGGTACCAAATAAGTGCATATAACTCCAGTAGCACTCTTCTAAAATGTGTAAAAGCTCAATATTTTTACGAAGTCAGATATTGTGGTTAGAGCACAAATTACTAACAATAAATCAAGATAAAGTGGAAGAAAACTTCAGGCAACAAAATTGACTAGATGTTAGATTGAAAAACCAGATAGGAATACTACATTTAAAGTAACCTGCTATAAAATCACACTAGTAACCTCCTCAAATTGAAACAGAAAAATCAGCAATCCTTTTGTATGTTATGACAAGATTAAGCTCAGAGCATAACTTGACCAAAAACAATCAGGGGCAATTAAATTACTAATGTTTTTTTTTTGGGCTTACCAAAAAGGGTCTAAGTGTTTACTAAACTCTTTAAATCTGATTTACCAATTAAAAGAAGTCCTTCAGATGTGGATGATTGGGACAACAAAAGCTGAAACATGTACATCAACAAGGTCTTAAAAGAGTGTATTTGCTTGTCAAAAGCTGAAGAAATGTTCCCCAAAACTGTATATATGATTAACTGATTGAGCGTGTGGCCTCCAAGCTCTATCATTTAGGTTCTTTATTACCCCTTTAGTACAAAAGTATCAGTATATACATTGATAGAGTCCAGATTAAGGAAAATAGTGAGACAGCAGGAAGCCTTAACATATATCTAACAATACCAAGGCAAAAAAAAAATTGGGTGGGTGGGAAAATAAATCTCTGGGGGGAGCAGGAACCTCTCCTCTTGGCCCCTGACACATTCCGCCACAAGGTAAGGTGTATAATTTATATACACAACTGATAACTGACGTTGATTTAGAACTGTGTAAGCCGTCTGCCTTTATTCTTAAATGAAGTAGAGATGCCATTAGGCCCCATTGTTTATTAGCAAATAAAGTCTGGTGTCTGAGAAAAGTTTGTTAGGAATCTCACATCGCTTGCCTCAATTCTCGGGGTGCCAGCTTATATATTTATTTAATAACTTCACTTAGTGCCAATTGGTTTTAATCCTAGCTTTATGATTAGTATAGGTAAGGGTTAGCACTCTAGGTTTTACAAACACATTAATACATAGTAATACATCCATTAATACCACTATACTAACATCATTACCAGCACTTCATCTTCATATCCAGAAAATGCTTTTGCCAATTCCTGTACACTTGATAACAAGGCAGTATGTTCTTCCTTTCCTCCTTTAATACAGAGCCTGCATACGTATAACCATACCAAACCAAAAGCAGTTTTTTAAGCAGCTCAATTCTAATCTGCCAACCAGTAACTGTTTTCAACCAATCTTTGTCTGCAGATATATATCAGTTTAAGAAAAGAAAATTTAAGGACAGAAAGGCAAAATTACGCATATATCTCTGAAAGTAGTGAAACTTCTTCCTCATTTGGTGCATCAAGAATCTGAGTCACACAAAAGAGGTAACCGTCGGTTAAGTTCCATAAATCAACAAATATAAAGCTCAACCTCTGTATATAAAATATCATTGAAAATAGACTATTTGTAAAGAATTGTATCAAAAGTCACAACCCAATACATTTTTTCTGCAATTAAAAACTAGTTTAAACATTAAGATATATCCATAAATTTTCCTTTGAAGTAATATAAATTTTCATTTGGGAAATACAAGCACGCTCTTAATTTGATTGTGAATTCATACAAGCATACACTGTCAAGCCTAACCTATTGGAACATGGAAAACCTCTAGAGAAAATTGGCACTGTGACAGTTATAGATAGCATTGCTCCAACTTACCATTGACAAGGATATGCCCTCAAGAGCTTGACTGGAAAGAAAGACATCGCCAAAATTTTTCAGTTCACCCGGAGCAGCAGGGTCTACATAGTAAATCTGTCCATAGTTATATACTATGAGCATGAATTACTAAAAAGTAAATAGTAGATACATAACATAAGTTACAAAAGCATTGTATTTGTGAAAGGGGAGGTGAATGCAAAGAAGTGAGCTAGCTTAACACATTGAGGCCAAAATGGAAAGGCAAAAGTAAAACAATCATTAGACAGAAATAATGAAAACAGCCAAGGTTTCACAAACCAAAGTGGGTTGTGGTGTAGGTGAATCCTTGGATTCATCATTAAGAAATTCGTTGTCTTGATCTTTAGCATTGGAGTCAGTGCGGGTAAGTCTCTCAACTTCTCTAAGCGCAACCAACCACCTTCTTAGCAACTGTACTCTCTCTATCCCTCTACACGAAACAGAAACCTCTTCTAACCGTTTTACAGTGTGCTTAAAATTTTGCATATTCCGAGCCACCTGCTCAATAAAACCATTCATATTTCAGAAATCACATTTAAGAAAGAAAGAGTATAATAGACACGCATTTTCCCTGTAAAAGCTTGTAGTACATTGTCAACCAATCAGAAATCATCGGTACTTTAACTCTTTAAGATAGTTATTATAAAACCGGGGTCCTTGGTTCCTATGGCAATTGTCTTGTGACAATGGTCATCAAGGACTGAGTTCGAGTCCAGTGCATATTTATATATAACAAGATAGTTATTATAAAAATCAATAAATTTTTCTTACATGTCGTCGATTTGTAATTAGGTAACAATGCATGCATTATTTGTAAAAGAAATAACGCTCCCCAAAAAAATTAAATACAAACTCCAAAGCATGAGACCCTTTAATGCCCAATCTAGAGATTTCTTGCACCGCAAGGTACCATAGCCAAGGTGAAAACTTTATCCCAAACCCAGAATTAAAAACGAAAAGGGTAAAGGAAAAACGCAAGTTTTTATAATAAAAAAAGGGGTAACGTTGATCGTTGTTACAATGCGATCTTGGATGATTCTGGCGCCACCTGCGACGGCGTTGCTTGCATGGAGCACGACGGAGTCGGCGTAGGTGCGAACGGCACGTCCGATATTTCTCTGGCCACCTTCCACCGCTTTGTTCACCGCTGATCTTACCCATGACATTCTTCTTCACTCTTCGCCAACTTTTTTTTTGTTGCTTAATAATAAATATATAAATTCTCTTGCTCTGTTTTGTCTTTGTAATGGTGTTTAGATGAAAAATGGGAAAAGAAAGTGTATCTGTGTGTGTCTCTGTTTTTTTATGGTGACAAACAAAATGAAAAGAATGGGATGGTTTTTTGGTGGCACGTGTGAGAAATAATGCAATGGCGAGAGGAAGAAGAAGTCAGCTCAACGTTCATTGTTTTTGGTGCATCAAGTTCGATTACTCTGCCTTCAGTTTCGCTTTGGTGTTTTCTCTAAATCCATTATTGTTGCTCCTTCTTCTTGCCGTGCCTTTCAATATTTATATTTTTTTTTGTCTCCATTACATATACTCCTCATGAAAGGTAATCATGTTGGACTATTGTAACACAGTTATGGGCGACAATAAAAATGTTTGAATATAATCCTAAGTCTAACTACCTTTAAAAGTTGGTTATATTGTGATTTTAGTTTCTTCATAATTTCAAATTTATAATTTTAGTATTTTTATTTTTAAAAAGTAATTTTAGTCATTCCCTCTATTCATCATCTAAAGTAAAACATTAATTTGATGTAGTATATAATGTGACATATCGATAGTGACGTAAAACTTATGCAGCTATTGACATAACACTTATTGGAAAAGATTAAATGAAATGAAAAAAATAGTGTCCTAATATAAATTGAACACATAACTCTTTATTTATAACTCTTTATTTATAGACAAAGAAAATAAACACTTATTTTGTTTAATTAACTATATTAATATTATTTTTTATGTATCATTATTCAAAAGCTATTAATTTTTTTTATATTATCAAAATTTATAAATTAAAAATATTTAGTATATAAATATTTTTAATTTTTTATAAATAATTAGAGTAAAAATATTGTGTATATTAAAATTAATTTACAAAAATTGTAAATAACTTACATATTAATTTACGAAATCTAATTATAAATTGGTATAATAAAAATAAAATAATGTAAACTATTCAAAATAAAAATAAAATGATATAAAATAAAATTAAAAAGATTTATAGATTAAATATTTTAAAATTTATAATTTTTGATAATTTAAAAAATAATAACTTTTAACTAATGATACATAAAAATAATGATACATAAAAAATAATGTTAATATATTAATTAAACAAAGCAAGTGTATTAGTGGTTTATTATTTTGTTTATGAAAAAAGGATCATGAGCTAATTTTTATTAAGACACTTTATATTTTTCATTCATATAATTTTTTTTACATAAGCATTATGTCAAAAATTTATATAAGTTTCATGTCAACACCAATATATCACATCAAAATTAACGTTTGACTTTGAATGATTAACTAATGGTTAACTAGTGAAAAGATCAAAATTACTTATTTTAGAAAATAGAAAGACCAAAATCACATATTTAAAATTATAGAAGGAACCTAAATTGTAATTTAGCCTAAAAAATAACACATATCATGAAGTGATCAGTTGATGATGTACAAAAATTTACCCTCATAGTATGTAGTAATTAAACTCATATCTTTATAGTAAATTACTTCCTCCAAATTCAAATACAAGTAAAATTAATTAACTTGTGTGTTAATTAAGAAAGTTAAAATATCATCTAATTCTACTAATTACATTTTAAAAATAATTTTTTTCTAAAATGTCCTTAATTGAAATTTGATATCAATGATAAAAAAGAGTTATTGAAAATAGAATATCAATTAATTAAAGGATATTCTTAGAATAATATCATCAAATAAGATAAAAGTAATTAAATTTTATTTATATTTAAGTAAAAAAAATTGTTTACAATTGAGTTCGAAAAGTGTATATTTTTAATAAATTGTCATCATATATCACATGTTATTCAACAACAGTAAGTTCTCAATTAAGATATCTAGACAATACAAATATGACAATATACATGTTTCTAGCAACCATAACACCACATATTTTAGTAATTATTCTTAATTGTTGTATATTGCCATTACATTGCATTTCATGTCTTTATTAGGACTTTGTTTTTAGTAAAAATAAGAAAAAGCCAACTGAAATAATTTATTATAATTATTTTTTACTTTTATAACCCATTCTCCTAAATGTATGATAAAGATTCTTGTTTCATTGACATCAATGTTTTGTCTAGTATTGTTGTTTTTTGTGTGTATTTTCTTTCTTTGTTTGTTTGAGTAATGTAATTCACAGCTGAGTTAAAATTGGAAATATAACAAAATTTAAAGTATTAAAAAATTTGAAGATCATAATTTTTTTTTGAGAAAAAATTTTACTCGAAAAGGTAGAACTATTATAAGAGTAAAAAAGTTCTCTCATCGTAAAAGTCTCTTATTTTTTTATTGTTTTGTATTATTTTTGTGTGTATTATTTGACTTAAATGGGGATTTGATCAAGAGGGGTATTTATTTTTTAATTACCGTTTGGGCTTTGTATAATAACCCAAGTTTTTGTAAAAATAAAAAAAATAAAAAAATAAAAAAAAATTGGCCTGTGATGAATAGTGGCGCCCGAAGCGTGAAATTGGCGCTTGAGGCGCCATATGCACTGAAATTTGGCGCCTGGAGCGTGAAAATGGCGCTGGGAGCTCCAGAAATGGCCAGAAGGTCATTTTTCACTGGAATTTGGCGTTGGAGGCGTGAAAATGGCGCCCGGATCGCCAAATCTCGGGCAGGCACCCTATATAAAGGGATTTTCATGAATTTTGGGAAGAAAAACTGGTTTCCCTTCTTCCCTAAGCTTTTTCCTCCATTGGTGAGTTGGAAAGCTTCATACCCGCTTATCCTTTGACCTAAACACTTGATAACCAACTAGGAAAGTGATTAGAACCTCGAGATGAGCTAGATCCTAGTTTCAATCTCTCAAAAAGATAGTCAATCGGAGAAATCCCGTTCTCTAGGGAATATCCTCATAGCTTGGATTTTGAGAAGAAAGGAGTCGTTTCAGATGCGTTCAAGCTTGGAAAAGCTATCCTCTGACCTTCCTCAACAGTCTAGAGGTAAGAAACTTGATCTTTAACCGATTGAATTGTGGAAATGATTCTGGATGAGCTATGATGAAATTTGGATAAATGAGCGAGTTGGAGTCGAAATTAGGCTTGGATTCTGTTGAAAAGTATGGTCAGGAGGTTGTTCTGATGAGGTTTGAGCTTTGAATCATGAGTATTGATAAAGTTTAGTTTTGACTCTGACATCTGTATGAGTACGAAGATTGATGTTATAATGATGGGTTTGAGCCTAGGTACCTTTACAAAAGATGTTCAGGAGGCTAAATAAACGGTGAATATGTGTTGAAATAGCCGTTCTGATAAACTTGACCAGTATGGGTATTTAACTTGGTTTGTTGAAAGATTAAGCGAATATATGCTTTGAACTAGCTTATATCGAGCGTTAGAGGGACTCTAGTGCCTTGATTAGACTGAGACAAATCCTGTTGAGGATCAATGAGTCACCTGTAAGGTGATGAGTTATAGTAACCTTAAGATAGAAACAGAGAGTTTTAATGAAAAGGATTAGCCTTGTTTTATCTTTCTGACGGTTGAGGACCGTTATTGATGTTTACATGCTCTTGTGTAGGGCGTGATTCTGACATCACCGGTGGTGGTGACCACGGATCCGGGAGAGCCGATACAGTGCTGAGAGCAGGTAAGCTCTTTGTTCTTGGGAGTGTTTCCCTTGATTGTGTTCCACCATTCTCCAGAGGGAGTGATGGTTAATGTATGAAGTTATGCATGTATATTGAAATTGTGTATTCCCATTTTGATTGAAAATGTGTACTTGATGTATATGAATTGAGGTTGTGTGTATTGTGGGTTATTGAGATTCTCTGGCCAGTAAAATGGACTAAATATGGACTTCCCTTAGAGCCAGAGTTACGTGGAACAACTCTAAGTGGTCAATATTGTGTATGTGATAAAACCTGAGAGAATGCACCTGTTGCAGATGAGCTTCTCTCGGAAGTGTGATATATGTCCGAGTGCATCCTGGAATAAGATACCTGTTGCAGATGATCTTTTCTCAGGCAATACAGTATAGATATATTTATATATGTGAGTGAATCCTTGGAGAATATAGTTGTTGCAGATGATATTTCTCAAGGAATATAATATATCTATCTTGTGTATGTTGTATATGAGTTGAAATATACATGTTATATGTTGTGAATTGTTGAGAGTCGTGATGGCTAAATGATACTGATGTATTTTGTAAAAAGGGGACTGATAAACCCTTGAGACATATGTATATGTATTGTTATGGCTTGAGAGCTGTGATGGCCAGGGGGAGGAAAAACCTCCAAGGACCCTGAGTTTACTGAGATTTTTATCTCACCCCATGTGTGGGGATTATGTTTGCAGGTTAGACGCATGGAGAAGCTGAGAGATCCCAGGGCAAGAGGCCCATGCAAGGATAGATTGTACATAAACCCTAGGCATAGTTGATGAGAGCATGTTGGCTCCATTCTTTTGTTAT
>CM023950.1:5136835-5186865 GCA_013407115.1 Glycine latifolia
CAATGTCCAGTCTTTTTGGAAATAAAAGGTAACAAGGATAAATAATGGGAAGGAGGATGACCCAACCATCGATGCCATAACTCTGGGGAGATCGTTCACTGAGCATTATTTTCATGAAAGGAAGACCACCTGAGCACGTACACCCCTTCTATTTCATCAGCTAGTCCAATCGTCGTCCTTGGCTTGTGGTCTTGCAAAAGGCAAAAGCGATTCATAAAAAGAACAAGGCAAGTTTGATCCATAAGTAGTCGGGAGACAAAGATCAAATTGCAAGTGAGCGAGGGCACGTAAAGCACATCTGAGAGCACTATAGAGGAACCAAGAGTAACTGTGCCTCGATGCATAGCCTGAGTTTGGATACCATTAGGTAATCCAATGGTGCAAGGGGAAATATGACGAAGATCCGTAAGGAAGCGGAGGTCTTCGGTCATGTGTTGGGAAGCGCCGCTGTCAATAAGCCAAGAGGATGACAATGACTTACCGGACAAAGGTTCAGACATGGGCTTGCATTGGTCAGTAAGTGTCAGATACGTTGGATCATCTTGGGTGTGAGATCAGGAAGTGGCGCTAGTGTGGAGGATGATGAGGCCATAGGAGGAGCTGGTGCAATGGCATGAGCAACAACCGCAGAATACGGGCTTTCATTGATTTTGAAAGTACGTGAAGAAGACATGGCACCGGAAAAAAAAATTAGCCTGGAATCGCTAGGCTTTGATACCATATAGGAAATGTTGTAGATTGCAGTTTGCTTTATTGATAATAGGATGACTGTTTATATAGGCCAAGTACAGTAGAAAATAAGCTAAGATATATATCTTATCATGTATTAAATATATCTTATCTAATAAGAACTATTCAAAATAATCTAAAATGTATATCTTATCAGGTACTAAATATATCTTATCTAATAAGAACTATTCAAAATAAACTAAGATGTATATCTTATCATGTATTAGATATATCTTATCTAATAAATATATCTATCTACATTTCATCAATGATGAATATGGTACAAATACAATTATCAGTGGACCAAAGCTGTTTCATTTCTTGTACATTTGTTGATTGAACAACTTAGTTATCTGAGTAATGGAGTAACCCAAAATCACAGCCTTCCAAAGACACTGCACAGTGATGTCTTTTAGTTTCATTCTTTTTTCAACACATCAATGGTTTTGGTCTATATTCTTGGTTATTCAACTCCTGGAGTGACGATCTTTGTCAAGAGCATCAAACTCCCACTCACATATCTCTTCTGCCGAGTCATCTTCGCTTAATTTATCGAGTTCTATTTCTATTTGTGATCTTCCAGTGATTGAGGGAGAGTTGATCAGTCCATCTTGCTTGTGTTTATTAGCCATGGAGGGAGGTGAAGGAGTTATGGAGGTTACTTGACTTGATGGTGTTTCCGAACTTGCAGTTGGACTCTCAAGTTCCAGTTTTGGCCTTTCAATAGACTCAAATTCGCCTTTTATTTTCTCAATGGCACCAAACAGTTCCGCGACCTTGTCGATGTCTTTTCTGTATCAAAATTGTAAATGTATAACGACGCATCACTTGCAGGTATGTTAACATGAGAAAAACAAACAATGATAATGACCAGGGAAGAAACAAAGAGAACACAAAACAACATACCTGAAAATGCCTTCCTTTTGAATGTGAAACTGCTTCTTCATGGTGTCCACTATATTCAGAGTGGCTAAAAACTAACAAGTAGAATAAGAAGTAAGCATTTGTTTAAGACCACCAAATCTTGCACTAAGTGTGACTGAATTTCACCCTATTATGTCATCTAAAAAATAAATCTATCTTACTTCTATGAGAGGTATGCCACATTTTCACTTTACATAATGATATAAATTAAACATTGAAAAGAAAAATACCTCGGATTCGATATCCAAGTATTCTTCTTCAAGTTTTTTTCTTGGATTCACTAATTTCAAACCTTCATTGTCTGCTGCTGCTGATATTGCTAACCTGATATAAATCAACAGTTGGAGGCATGTATTTTACACAATAGACAATTTAGAGAGGCAGGACACTATACCCTTGACTGGATCTTAAATTCTCCACAAGTATTCTTATTTGAGTAACAGATAAACCCAATTTTTCCTATCATATAAGCAAGCGGGTCATGAGAAGATAAGGAAAATCCACTATAATAAAGATAATGATCAATTTAGAATGATTTGTTACCTTGTAAGAATACAGAAGGTGAACCACCAAATTCACAAAATGATCACCATGTCTCTCCAGTTCAGCTCTTTTATGTGTAATAAAAAAATAGAAAATATTAATATTAATATATGAAAACATGCACTTTAAGGAACATAAGAGGAACTACCATGCCACAAATTGGTTCGCATAGCAACTTTGAAGATTGTAATATTTCGAGTTTTATTTGATCATATTTGTTTGCCCATTGGTATTAAACTACAGGACATACTTGACCTGCTCGTCCTTTCTCTTTGTATGTGAAGCTTGAAAAACCCATGTGCTCTCTAGAAATTTGATCCATGCATCAACAACACTGGCTTCCACCGTATAAGAAGTAATGGCCCGCACCATCTCATCTTCCTAATATCAGAAAACTTCATAACAGAATATGACAAATAATAAAATGGTTTACATCATATTATTAATTCTAACATAGCCCTCTAAACAATTTTTTTTCTTCTTTTCATGAAGACGTGACCCTAAGGCATGAAATAAACTTTTGTACCTTTGTTTTTAAAAGTGCAATAATTTCATTGCTTGCTTCCTCAAACTGCTCTCTTTCTTCTTTTGCATTGTGGAGGCGCATCCGTGCAGATGTCAACAAGCTGTTGACCTGCAATAATATTTCAGGCTTATGTAAATGTAATGCCAGCAAAGGATAACAGAAACAGATCCATGTAGATCATATTAAAGACTGAGGATACGAGGGCACTGACTGCTAATTGATACAATCATGTATACATATACACAGTAAACTTTAATCCCTCCCGTCTCAAATATAACAAATAAAAAATTGGTTCACACTAACTAATAAAATTAATTAACCACATTAAATTACACCAATTTTAATTAAAAAATATTTTTTTGTCAACTAACTATTCGTTGGAACTTGTTATCAGGAATAAAAAACATCATTCAAACTAACACCTCAATTAAATGAAGAGTACTTTAGAGATAATAACTTTACATAAGGTAAGGTTAGTTAAAACAAATTTATATTTGAGAAGAAAAGAGTGTTTTTCTTTCTTATATTTGACAGTTATCAAGTGAATGCAACAAAATAAAAAGATGTAATTCCTGATTAAATGTTTTTTAGCACCATAGTTCAAGTATTCAAGAGGAGTTTGAAAACAAAAAAGACCTTTTTCAGTCTGTCTTCAAGCTCATCTTTCTGCTTCTCAAGTTCTCCAATCTCCACAGCTAATTCCTGCAAAATGCACTCCAGCCATTGTATATCTATTTCAAAAATAAGTATGATTCAGAAGTAAATTGATTCCTACAAAATAAACTATTTATTTCTTTGGAGACATCATCATATTCAAGCTCATACAAATATAAATTGTCCAAAAATAAAATAAAAAATTGTATACTGATTGAACAACTATTTATGTAGAATAACATAGACATGACTGGAGAGAATAATATACATTTTAGTATGGGTTTCTTAATTTGTATTTCAAATATTATGAAATATATTTATTCCAGAAATAACAAATTTGTGCTGAGCAAGTTTTATACAAATTTATCATACTTAGCAACTTATGATTAGATGAAAATGTAAAAACTTTTTTACACTGTCAGTTTATACACTATTTACTGCTCACCATGCTTAATTTTACAATTGGTCATGGAACTGAAAAACATAAGAAAGTATAAATTTGTATTCATAGAATTGTGTGATTTATTTGCAGCTAATGAATTCTGTATAGATTCCTATCTAGAAGCAAATTTTCAGTACTATTGTAGTATCTAATCTCTTGACAGTTTTTTCTTTTTAAAAAATAAAATAGGAAGAAAAAACCATAAATATCAGGTGTCTTGGTTTTAATGGAAGGAATACATAATCCAGAAGTGCTGAAAATATTTTCCCCATCTAGAAAGAAATGTATTGGTTTCACATGATCAATTGAAAACAATAGAATTAGACCTATGTTTAAAATACTAGTTTAATTTCTATGCATTATTTGTGTAAAAAAAATAAACTCAACCAATCATAAATCATATAAATTTAAGATAATTTTTGTAAAAGTCAACAAATTTATCATACATGACAATTTATAATTAGGTGACAATGTAGTCTTGTATTCAAATCCCTCTACATTGTCAGATCATGCACTATTAATTACTCAATTGATCATACACTAGAGGACAACTTTTTGTCTCCAGCACAACATTACCCAAAAGTAAAAAATACCCATCAATTTTACTAAACCTCATCAACACCAATGAAAACAACCAATAAGCTCACTCAGGCTTGTACTCATTGCAACCCCCTCCACCTCCAAAATCCCTTTTGTTGTGCATCAACTACCAAACATTAAACAAAATAAAAAGTTATGATATTATGTATTGTGCTATTCCCTTTTTTGTATCCATCGACAAATGTTAATTGTTAATTTTTTTGTTAGTAGAGGGATTTGAACCCATGGCCTCTCTCTTCCTCCTTTCTTCCTTCACCATCAAACCAACCTTATAACTCTTGTGGTATTTTGTGTACAAATCCTCAATATCTATCAAACACACCCTAAGTGTAATATTGATACATAAAGTAGTCTTATCTATTCAATTCCACGGTTAGTAACACAAATTCTTAATCTTCCTTACACCTTTAAAACTAAGGCATTGGTTATTTGCAAGATCAGATACATAGAGAAGAAACCAAAGATGTGAGAACTCAACACACCACCTTCCCTTTTCCTCCCTCAAAAAAATATATCCTTTTTTTATGTTGATAAAACCGTAAGGGAAGAAGTTGTCCTTTTCCAATATAAGGGCATGCGGCATGCCACAAGTCTCTGGAGCATTTACATATATGCCTACCAATGAATGATGACCAACAGGAATTGAATTCAAGATTTTTTTGTCAGCATTGTTCAATATTAAGATTGAATTCAAGATTTTTCTGGCAGTGCTGTTCAATATTAACAGTTAGGACAACCTTTATTGCCAAAAGAAGAATCTATTTATAGGACTCAATTCTATTTAGGTTGACCAATTCCTTTAGTGAGAGTTTTCATATGGTGTTAATTATATCTACAATAAGATAAAACTATTGGCTGCTTTTGAGGAGAATGTACCTTTTCAACTTGGCTAACCTCGTTGGATTTAGTTACCCGAAAATGAAGTGCTTCTTCTTTTTGAGATCTAGTTGAGAACAAAATATGCAACAGAAATTAAGAGAAAAATTCTTTAAAAAATCAGTCAAGGTCAACATTTTTCATCTGTTTGGTATTAACTTTCAACTAGCCAAACAGCACTTACATGCATCACGCGTCAACATGTTACACAACTACAAAAGCCATATGCATCAAAAAGAGCAGAAAGTATGTTCAATACCTTTGCATGATACTTAACAAAGGCACAAGTGTATCCACAAGTACAACACATACAAGAAATAAGCTTTTTTTTTTCTTTTTATTTATTTATAATAAACTCATAATAACTGTTTCTGGCACCTGTTTTCTGAAATGCGACTCTCAGCTTTTGTGGTAGAATTTACAAGAGACTCTGACAAAAGTTTCAATTTGTCAACCTGCAAGTGATTCAATCATACATCATCAACCACAAAAAAGTGTAACACCAAGTGCAGGAACCTAAGCATCTCTGTACTAGGAATAAAAAAATTATGCTTACTTGCAGAAGCTGTTGAGTATTAATAATGAAAAATACAATACATACTGCAGAAAACGATATTGTATTCCGATTTTAAAATTCTCAAAGCTCATAGTAAAGAACTGATAGAAGTTAAATTTACATAATATGGGAATTCCAGAAAAGTAATAGGTCTCAGACAAGCCTGATACAGAAATATCACAAACGTACAAATATTGACAAATAAACTCAAACAAGTACGCGTAGATGTGGGAATTGAAAAGCACTGCACCAATGCAATGTGCTCCTGTAAGCCCTTTTTTCAGTCTTTGACTGGGTATTCCACGGGCTTAAGAGTGAAATTAATCCCTTATCCCAAGGATAGTGATTAGATAAAGCCCTTCTCAGCGTGGTGATTACAAGATTCAGACCCCTAACATTGCAGCTGAAGTTTGCCTAGGGTCAAAGCTCATAACTATAGAAACCAACCACTATTGGATTTCAAAGCCCCTTATTTAATGAATAGAATGAACAATTTCACATAATGGAATATCAATTTTGAATGTTACATACATTCTTTCGAATGAAGCTTGGAGAAACAATAACATGCAGAAATATTATGCTTCGGGAGTAAAATAGATGCATTAAATAAAAACTATAGAAAATCACTGTGCAAGACCTTTTCAGCATGAAGTTGTGGAGAATCACCATAGCTAAAGTATTTCTTTTTCAGCAAGAGTTCCTCCAACGTAGAACACATTTGAATTTTTTCCATAGCTTCATCAAGAGCCTGAAATTAAACCAAAATTCTCAACGTATAGTTTTAAAATGGTGCCTAAAATATCCTCATTAGCCATATATGAAGCTCATGTATAGTTTTAAAATCTAAGGCGTTAATATGAAAAACACAAGCTTCTAGGTAGATAAATAAGTATTAAAGGTTTAATAGTTATGTCATCACTAGAAAGGAACAGTAATCTTATATCCATGTTAGCAAACAGAAATTCCAAATCAGTAGAACCTATGAGACTAATATTTTTAATATAACCGTTTACGCCTTAACTTCCCCATAACATAAGCCAAAAAACATTAGCAGACATGAAAAATAAGCTTGTAAAAACCATCACTATTGACATCATTATTACCTTAAACACTTTGATTTTATCCCATAAAATAGCACCTTATAATTTTCTTTTCAAAGAAAATAAAGTCCATGAGAAATTGGTTAGGGATTAAGTGATATTCTAACAATCATTTTTGTGCCATTACATGTGATAAAACCTCTATTATATTTGAATTCTTATTATAACAAGATATTTTTCAGTTACCAAAGGACTGCATGGAAACAACTTGAAGAAAAAGTAAACAGCATGTATAAGCTAAACTTAAAGTAGGAATAGAGCATTCTGTTAGACATGCATCCGCACACCCATAGACTCATACTTGTTTGATTTGAAGGTTCAACAGACATAGACCCACTGCCTCTCTAGACTAAGAATCTAGAACAAGCTTGAATGCACATGTTTCGCTAAATTTCCTTCCATAGTGAAGGAATAACAACAGTAACAAGAGAACAAGAACAGAAGTTAATGTGTTAATGAGACAGTGAAAAAGTTAAGGTGGAAAACTAAATTCACATTTATATAAACCACACATACAGAAACTGAAACTTTTATCCAAGTTATTAAGGACCAAAAGCATACTTAAGATATAGCAAATGACAAGAAGAATTCAAGATGCACAATTATGTCTGGTTAAACCCAAATATTACCAGGAAATTGAACTTTAAAGCTTATGACGGATCAACATAGAAACAAGATAGTATAAAATATCCTCGTGTTCCACCAATACAATATTACACCATATGCATGACAACAATATGAGTTTCCATGTGCAAGTGGATGGGCATGCAGTTGCGCCATTGTACCGCAGGATGAGAAAAGGCAAGCTGACCTCTATTGCTACAGTTGATTTTGGTGAATTTACAAAATTTCCATCTTCGTTGACTGCCTTCATATTCTCAATTTTTTTCCTTCAGGTTGCATGCTTCAACTTCTATGCTGAGAGAGGAGAATGTATCACATAAGAGAAAAGAATAGTAATACTCAAGTCTTAACGATGGTGTGAAACATTATAGATCAAGAAGATTATGCAATGTCTATGGAAGTGGGGAAAATCTTTTAACAGACACAGCATTGGTTGAAAGTTTCAGAATCCAATAATTTATTCCAGAATTTAGACTTCTGTACATGCTTAATTAAACATTAAATGCCAAAATATATTCAGGGAGCACTCGTTTATGGCTTAGTAAGCACATAAAGGCAAAGATATACTAATTAAGTAAATAAAAGAATGAGGAGCCTTAATATGATATTTGCAACTAAGTAAACAGTGTATCTCTGACAAATTGAAACCAAATATAGTACATCACAGTAAACTCTATTATTAGTGTATTATAAATAATAAGTGATGCTCCAATTGATCAAGCATGAACAGAACAAGCAATTATAAAGAAACACATTCCATAACCCTGCATGCAAAGGTGAACAATGGTTGTAAGTACTGGTATGCTATAACCCAAACATACACTAGCCAAGTTCAAATAAGATATCTGCTGGAAAAAAAACAAAAAACCAAAAAAAACAACCAAACAAAACAAACATCAATAAAGACATGTTTTGCAACAACCTCATAAGATCAGCATTTACTTTCAGCCCTGAAATTGCACATTGGACATATTGAAGTAACTCTTCTCGCTTTGCCTGTTAAAAAAATGTAGAATTGGAAAGATATGCAGGTACCAAATAAGTGCATATAACTCCAGTAGCACTCTTCTAAAATGTGTAAAAGCTCAATATTTTTACGAAGTCAGATATTGTGGTTAGAGCACAAATTACTAACAATAAATCAAGATAAAGTGGAAGAAAACTTCAGGCAACAAAATTGACTAGATGTTAGATTGAAAAACCAGATAGGAATACTACATTTAAAGTAACCTGCTATAAAATCACACTAGTAACCTCCTCAAATTGAAACAGAAAAATCAGCAATCCTTTTGTATGTTATGACAAGATTAAGCTCAGAGCATAACTTGACCAAAAACAATCAGGGGCAATTAAATTACTAATGTTTTTTTTTTGGGCTTACCAAAAAGGGTCTAAGTGTTTACTAAACTCTTTAAATCTGATTTACCAATTAAAAGAAGTCCTTCAGATGTGGATGATTGGGACAACAAAAGCTGAAACATGTACATCAACAAGGTCTTAAAAGAGTGTATTTGCTTGTCAAAAGCTGAAGAAATGTTCCCCAAAACTGTATATATGATTAACTGATTGAGCGTGTGGCCTCCAAGCTCTATCATTTAGGTTCTTTATTACCCCTTTAGTACAAAAGTATCAGTATATACATTGATAGAGTCCAGATTAAGGAAAATAGTGAGACAGCAGGAAGCCTTAACATATATCTAACAATACCAAGGCAAAAAAAAAATTGGGTGGGTGGGAAAATAAATCTCTGGGGGGAGCAGGAACCTCTCCTCTTGGCCCCTGACACATTCCGCCACAAGGTAAGGTGTATAATTTATATACACAACTGATAACTGACGTTGATTTAGAACTGTGTAAGCCGTCTGCCTTTATTCTTAAATGAAGTAGAGATGCCATTAGGCCCCATTGTTTATTAGCAAATAAAGTCTGGTGTCTGAGAAAAGTTTGTTAGGAATCTCACATCGCTTGCCTCAATTCTCGGGGTGCCAGCTTATATATTTATTTAATAACTTCACTTAGTGCCAATTGGTTTTAATCCTAGCTTTATGATTAGTATAGGTAAGGGTTAGCACTCTAGGTTTTACAAACACATTAATACATAGTAATACATCCATTAATACCACTATACTAACATCATTACCAGCACTTCATCTTCATATCCAGAAAATGCTTTTGCCAATTCCTGTACACTTGATAACAAGGCAGTATGTTCTTCCTTTCCTCCTTTAATACAGAGCCTGCATACGTATAACCATACCAAACCAAAAGCAGTTTTTTAAGCAGCTCAATTCTAATCTGCCAACCAGTAACTGTTTTCAACCAATCTTTGTCTGCAGATATATATCAGTTTAAGAAAAGAAAATTTAAGGACAGAAAGGCAAAATTACGCATATATCTCTGAAAGTAGTGAAACTTCTTCCTCATTTGGTGCATCAAGAATCTGAGTCACACAAAAGAGGTAACCGTCGGTTAAGTTCCATAAATCAACAAATATAAAGCTCAACCTCTGTATATAAAATATCATTGAAAATAGACTATTTGTAAAGAATTGTATCAAAAGTCACAACCCAATACATTTTTTCTGCAATTAAAAACTAGTTTAAACATTAAGATATATCCATAAATTTTCCTTTGAAGTAATATAAATTTTCATTTGGGAAATACAAGCACGCTCTTAATTTGATTGTGAATTCATACAAGCATACACTGTCAAGCCTAACCTATTGGAACATGGAAAACCTCTAGAGAAAATTGGCACTGTGACAGTTATAGATAGCATTGCTCCAACTTACCATTGACAAGGATATGCCCTCAAGAGCTTGACTGGAAAGAAAGACATCGCCAAAATTTTTCAGTTCACCCGGAGCAGCAGGGTCTACATAGTAAATCTGTCCATAGTTATATACTATGAGCATGAATTACTAAAAAGTAAATAGTAGATACATAACATAAGTTACAAAAGCATTGTATTTGTGAAAGGGGAGGTGAATGCAAAGAAGTGAGCTAGCTTAACACATTGAGGCCAAAATGGAAAGGCAAAAGTAAAACAATCATTAGACAGAAATAATGAAAACAGCCAAGGTTTCACAAACCAAAGTGGGTTGTGGTGTAGGTGAATCCTTGGATTCATCATTAAGAAATTCGTTGTCTTGATCTTTAGCATTGGAGTCAGTGCGGGTAAGTCTCTCAACTTCTCTAAGCGCAACCAACCACCTTCTTAGCAACTGTACTCTCTCTATCCCTCTACACGAAACAGAAACCTCTTCTAACCGTTTTACAGTGTGCTTAAAATTTTGCATATTCCGAGCCACCTGCTCAATAAAACCATTCATATTTCAGAAATCACATTTAAGAAAGAAAGAGTATAATAGACACGCATTTTCCCTGTAAAAGCTTGTAGTACATTGTCAACCAATCAGAAATCATCGGTACTTTAACTCTTTAAGATAGTTATTATAAAACCGGGGTCCTTGGTTCCTATGGCAATTGTCTTGTGACAATGGTCATCAAGGACTGAGTTCGAGTCCAGTGCATATTTATATATAACAAGATAGTTATTATAAAAATCAATAAATTTTTCTTACATGTCGTCGATTTGTAATTAGGTAACAATGCATGCATTATTTGTAAAAGAAATAACGCTCCCCAAAAAAATTAAATACAAACTCCAAAGCATGAGACCCTTTAATGCCCAATCTAGAGATTTCTTGCACCGCAAGGTACCATAGCCAAGGTGAAAACTTTATCCCAAACCCAGAATTAAAAACGAAAAGGGTAAAGGAAAAACGCAAGTTTTTATAATAAAAAAAGGGGTAACGTTGATCGTTGTTACAATGCGATCTTGGATGATTCTGGCGCCACCTGCGACGGCGTTGCTTGCATGGAGCACGACGGAGTCGGCGTAGGTGCGAACGGCACGTCCGATATTTCTCTGGCCACCTTCCACCGCTTTGTTCACCGCTGATCTTACCCATGACATTCTTCTTCACTCTTCGCCAACTTTTTTTTTGTTGCTTAATAATAAATATATAAATTCTCTTGCTCTGTTTTGTCTTTGTAATGGTGTTTAGATGAAAAATGGGAAAAGAAAGTGTATCTGTGTGTGTCTCTGTTTTTTTATGGTGACAAACAAAATGAAAAGAATGGGATGGTTTTTTGGTGGCACGTGTGAGAAATAATGCAATGGCGAGAGGAAGAAGAAGTCAGCTCAACGTTCATTGTTTTTGGTGCATCAAGTTCGATTACTCTGCCTTCAGTTTCGCTTTGGTGTTTTCTCTAAATCCATTATTGTTGCTCCTTCTTCTTGCCGTGCCTTTCAATATTTATATTTTTTTTTGTCTCCATTACATATACTCCTCATGAAAGGTAATCATGTTGGACTATTGTAACACAGTTATGGGCGACAATAAAAATGTTTGAATATAATCCTAAGTCTAACTACCTTTAAAAGTTGGTTATATTGTGATTTTAGTTTCTTCATAATTTCAAATTTATAATTTTAGTATTTTTATTTTTAAAAAGTAATTTTAGTCATTCCCTCTATTCATCATCTAAAGTAAAACATTAATTTGATGTAGTATATAATGTGACATATCGATAGTGACGTAAAACTTATGCAGCTATTGACATAACACTTATTGGAAAAGATTAAATGAAATGAAAAAAATAGTGTCCTAATATAAATTGAACACATAACTCTTTATTTATAACTCTTTATTTATAGACAAAGAAAATAAACACTTATTTTGTTTAATTAACTATATTAATATTATTTTTTATGTATCATTATTCAAAAGCTATTAATTTTTTTTATATTATCAAAATTTATAAATTAAAAATATTTAGTATATAAATATTTTTAATTTTTTATAAATAATTAGAGTAAAAATATTGTGTATATTAAAATTAATTTACAAAAATTGTAAATAACTTACATATTAATTTACGAAATCTAATTATAAATTGGTATAATAAAAATAAAATAATGTAAACTATTCAAAATAAAAATAAAATGATATAAAATAAAATTAAAAAGATTTATAGATTAAATATTTTAAAATTTATAATTTTTGATAATTTAAAAAATAATAACTTTTAACTAATGATACATAAAAATAATGATACATAAAAAATAATGTTAATATATTAATTAAACAAAGCAAGTGTATTAGTGGTTTATTATTTTGTTTATGAAAAAAGGATCATGAGCTAATTTTTATTAAGACACTTTATATTTTTCATTCATATAATTTTTTTTACATAAGCATTATGTCAAAAATTTATATAAGTTTCATGTCAACACCAATATATCACATCAAAATTAACGTTTGACTTTGAATGATTAACTAATGGTTAACTAGTGAAAAGATCAAAATTACTTATTTTAGAAAATAGAAAGACCAAAATCACATATTTAAAATTATAGAAGGAACCTAAATTGTAATTTAGCCTAAAAAATAACACATATCATGAAGTGATCAGTTGATGATGTACAAAAATTTACCCTCATAGTATGTAGTAATTAAACTCATATCTTTATAGTAAATTACTTCCTCCAAATTCAAATACAAGTAAAATTAATTAACTTGTGTGTTAATTAAGAAAGTTAAAATATCATCTAATTCTACTAATTACATTTTAAAAATAATTTTTTTCTAAAATGTCCTTAATTGAAATTTGATATCAATGATAAAAAAGAGTTATTGAAAATAGAATATCAATTAATTAAAGGATATTCTTAGAATAATATCATCAAATAAGATAAAAGTAATTAAATTTTATTTATATTTAAGTAAAAAAAATTGTTTACAATTGAGTTCGAAAAGTGTATATTTTTAATAAATTGTCATCATATATCACATGTTATTCAACAACAGTAAGTTCTCAATTAAGATATCTAGACAATACAAATATGACAATATACATGTTTCTAGCAACCATAACACCACATATTTTAGTAATTATTCTTAATTGTTGTATATTGCCATTACATTGCATTTCATGTCTTTATTAGGACTTTGTTTTTAGTAAAAATAAGAAAAAGCCAACTGAAATAATTTATTATAATTATTTTTTACTTTTATAACCCATTCTCCTAAATGTATGATAAAGATTCTTGTTTCATTGACATCAATGTTTTGTCTAGTATTGTTGTTTTTTGTGTGTATTTTCTTTCTTTGTTTGTTTGAGTAATGTAATTCACAGCTGAGTTAAAATTGGAAATATAACAAAATTTAAAGTATTAAAAAATTTGAAGATCATAATTTTTTTTTGAGAAAAAATTTTACTCGAAAAGGTAGAACTATTATAAGAGTAAAAAAGTTCTCTCATCGTAAAAGTCTCTTATTTTTTTATTGTTTTGTATTATTTTTGTGTGTATTATTTGACTTAAATGGGGATTTGATCAAGAGGGGTATTTATTTTTTAATTACCGTTTGGGCTTTGTATAATAACCCAAGTTTTTGTAAAAATAAAAAAAATAAAAAAATAAAAAAAAATTGGCCTGTGATGAATAGTGGCGCCCGAAGCGTGAAATTGGCGCTTGAGGCGCCATATGCACTGAAATTTGGCGCCTGGAGCGTGAAAATGGCGCTGGGAGCTCCAGAAATGGCCAGAAGGTCATTTTTCACTGGAATTTGGCGTTGGAGGCGTGAAAATGGCGCCCGGATCGCCAAATCTCGGGCAGGCACCCTATATAAAGGGATTTTCATGAATTTTGGGAAGAAAAACTGGTTTCCCTTCTTCCCTAAGCTTTTTCCTCCATTGGTGAGTTGGAAAGCTTCATACCCGCTTATCCTTTGACCTAAACACTTGATAACCAACTAGGAAAGTGATTAGAACCTCGAGATGAGCTAGATCCTAGTTTCAATCTCTCAAAAAGATAGTCAATCGGAGAAATCCCGTTCTCTAGGGAATATCCTCATAGCTTGGATTTTGAGAAGAAAGGAGTCGTTTCAGATGCGTTCAAGCTTGGAAAAGCTATCCTCTGACCTTCCTCAACAGTCTAGAGGTAAGAAACTTGATCTTTAACCGATTGAATTGTGGAAATGATTCTGGATGAGCTATGATGAAATTTGGATAAATGAGCGAGTTGGAGTCGAAATTAGGCTTGGATTCTGTTGAAAAGTATGGTCAGGAGGTTGTTCTGATGAGGTTTGAGCTTTGAATCATGAGTATTGATAAAGTTTAGTTTTGACTCTGACATCTGTATGAGTACGAAGATTGATGTTATAATGATGGGTTTGAGCCTAGGTACCTTTACAAAAGATGTTCAGGAGGCTAAATAAACGGTGAATATGTGTTGAAATAGCCGTTCTGATAAACTTGACCAGTATGGGTATTTAACTTGGTTTGTTGAAAGATTAAGCGAATATATGCTTTGAACTAGCTTATATCGAGCGTTAGAGGGACTCTAGTGCCTTGATTAGACTGAGACAAATCCTGTTGAGGATCAATGAGTCACCTGTAAGGTGATGAGTTATAGTAACCTTAAGATAGAAACAGAGAGTTTTAATGAAAAGGATTAGCCTTGTTTTATCTTTCTGACGGTTGAGGACCGTTATTGATGTTTACATGCTCTTGTGTAGGGCGTGATTCTGACATCACCGGTGGTGGTGACCACGGATCCGGGAGAGCCGATACAGTGCTGAGAGCAGGTAAGCTCTTTGTTCTTGGGAGTGTTTCCCTTGATTGTGTTCCACCATTCTCCAGAGGGAGTGATGGTTAATGTATGAAGTTATGCATGTATATTGAAATTGTGTATTCCCATTTTGATTGAAAATGTGTACTTGATGTATATGAATTGAGGTTGTGTGTATTGTGGGTTATTGAGATTCTCTGGCCAGTAAAATGGACTAAATATGGACTTCCCTTAGAGCCAGAGTTACGTGGAACAACTCTAAGTGGTCAATATTGTGTATGTGATAAAACCTGAGAGAATGCACCTGTTGCAGATGAGCTTCTCTCGGAAGTGTGATATATGTCCGAGTGCATCCTGGAATAAGATACCTGTTGCAGATGATCTTTTCTCAGGCAATACAGTATAGATATATTTATATATGTGAGTGAATCCTTGGAGAATATAGTTGTTGCAGATGATATTTCTCAAGGAATATAATATATCTATCTTGTGTATGTTGTATATGAGTTGAAATATACATGTTATATGTTGTGAATTGTTGAGAGTCGTGATGGCTAAATGATACTGATGTATTTTGTAAAAAGGGGACTGATAAACCCTTGAGACATATGTATATGTATTGTTATGGCTTGAGAGCTGTGATGGCCAGGGGGAGGAAAAACCTCCAAGGACCCTGAGTTTACTGAGATTTTTATCTCACCCCATGTGTGGGGATTATGTTTGCAGGTTAGACGCATGGAGAAGCTGAGAGATCCCAGGGCAAGAGGCCCATGCAAGGATAGATTGTACATAAACCCTAGGCATAGTTGATGAGAGCATGTTGGCTCCATTCTTTTGTTATTTATGCCTATTGTTTTGTGGTTTTGTACCCTGAGGGGATTATATGTACATTTGTGTACAGAGGATGTATATTTTGATACTTCACCATGTATAATGTACAACTGATGTTATAATGACGTCATATTTTGTTTTGCTTTCAAATGAAATTGTTTATTTTGAAATTTTTGCGTAAATGGATATAATGGAATGTTAACAAACCGGAGGCGTACGGGGCGTTACACTTTGATTTTAAAATTTTACTAATAAGAGATAAATCGTAACTCCACGACTTTTATTTATTTATTTATTTTTAAACTGAAGTTATAAAAGATTTTACTATGTAATTTGTTTTTTAAATTTACGACTTTAAAGTAATAAAAAATTTATTTTTTCTTTTTACTTTTTACACAAAAGTCGTAAATCGACTTGCATCTCTTTATTTTTTTTACTTTTAAGTATTAAGTTTTTCTTTTTCATCACTTTGACATGTATGAAAAAAAATTCTGAAATTTCATCTTTTTACGATATTTTTAAATCGATTATTTTTTATATATTGAAATGGACGATTCCATAATTTATAATTGAAAAGTATGTTTACAAAAGCAAACCCTAATTTATATTTATCCTCCAATTTGGTATAAATTCTTCTCTGTTTTAGAAAAAATAAAAGGAAAAATATCTTTATTGTTGAATCTTTTTTATTTTTGTTTAGCTCGGTACTCTTTGGAAATTTCTTTCTACATCCATTTTTTTCCTTTTATATAAATTTCATTGGTTTCTTGAATTTTTGACAATTTCTTAGTAAAAAGGGGGTATTCTTCCTAAATAATATAAACAAGTAATAATTAAGAAAACTAGAAAGATTTTCAACGTAGAATTTCTAAATTTTAACATAAATTTTTTATTTAATTATTTAATAAATATATTTTTTTAATTTTTTAGTTTTATTTAATATTTTCTTAAATCTGATATATTTAATTTTATAATTTTATTTAATATTTTATTCAATTTTGCTATATTTAATTTTTACTATATTTATTTATTTATTTAATATTTTTAGTAATGTTTAGATTTGTATCTGAAAAGATTTAAATTTAGATGAAAATATATTATTATTAATATTAACTTATAATATATTAAATAAGATTTTATTATTTTATTATTTTGTTAATTAATTTTTACAATTATTATTAAGTTAATTAATAATTTGGTATAGTAATATTAATTAATTTTATTTTAATAATTATTTCAATATTAACAATAGATTATAATTTAGTGATAAAAGTAATTATTATACCTTCATAAAACTGTAATGAATATATAATGAACAATTTAAAT
Organism: Glycine latifolia; assembly: GCA_013407115.1. Classification (NCBI taxonomy): domain Eukaryota; kingdom Viridiplantae; phylum Streptophyta; class Magnoliopsida; order Fabales; family Fabaceae; genus Glycine; species Glycine latifolia. The sequence goes on from CM023950.1 coordinate 5,154,206, forward strand.
TAAAGTATAAAAAGTAAAAATAATATTAGTCAACTTTTTTGTATTGATAATTAAGATGCATGTAATTGAAATAATAATCCTTGAAAAAGTAAAATAAATATAAAAATATATTAAAAATAAATATAGCAAAATAATGAAAATAGTAAATAAAATTAATAAAACATTTATTTATTAAATAATTAAATTTAAAATTTATTTACAATTTTTATAAAAAATTGAAAAGAAACTTAAAAAAAACACTAAAGACTTAACAGTAAACAAAAAAAACAAATTAATGAAAGTCCTAAATATATTTAGGATTTTAGTATAATTTTTTTAATTTACGATCTTAAAGTAATATAATTTTTTGTTTTTTTACATTAATTAATAACAAAGTCCTAAATATAGAAGTCCTGATTTATTAATATCTTTTTCAGTTCCAACACCCTTTAAATCACCTGCCACGTGTCCTTCCTCACCTACTCCAACGTTCAAATTTTGAACTTCGGCGGCAATAGGATTTCTCGTAAATTTATTGACTTATTTTTAACTATTACTCTTTCGACAGTATCATTATAATCGGGGGTTGCGACATAATGGCACTAACCACGTGGGAGCTTTACCCATATTCCAAAACTGCTCCCTAATATTGCAAATGGAATCGTGTTTTTTTGTAATTTTTTTATTATCTCTATTTTTCAATAGAAATATATTTTTTTTATTATACATTTGCATAACGAAAATATATTTCTGTTTTATAAATTGTTTTGAAAAAAAAAACAGAACAATTACAAATTTATGAAATCGAAGAAGGGATGGGTGTGTTATGAAAGAGGAAGAGGAAAGTTAGAGGGTTGGGGTGTAAGGAGAAAGGAATAAGAGTAGAATAGTCAAATTGTTATAAGTAATAATAGTCAATAACAATTTAGATAGTGAAAATGTAATAGAAATATAACATAAAAATATTTTTTTTTAATAAGTAAAGATTGAATACGACAACAAGCTTTGTTCAACTAGTTAAACTAAACTATCTTGACATTTAAAATTTAAGAAAACTGATACCACAAAAGTAAAATTGCTTCGAAACTAAATTCAAAAATGTATTTTTTTTCCATGCTTTTATGTTTTAGAAATTAAAATTTAGAATTCAATTATTCCATAATTCAATTTTTGTGACATATAAACATTTAAAAATATATTTCTGAAACACAAGTAGCTTAGTTTCGAAACATCTTTTTTTTAGTTTTTCTTCTTACAAAGAGAAATTGAACTAAACACATTTAGAGAAAAACTCTTAAAGAATTAAGAAACTTAATTTTTATAAAAGAAAAAAATAACTTCTAAAAAAAGTTACATACTCTCTAATCTCCCTCTTTCTCTCATCTTGAACTGCATGACGTAAACTAAAACTTAGTTTAAAAGGAGAATTTTAGCTAAAACTATTAAAAAAAACTCCTAGTTTATTTTTAAAATTCTTATTTTAAGTTTTACAGTAGCTTTTAAGTCCATAAATAAAAAAAGTGGGATCAAAGGTTTAGTTTTGAAGCAAACTCGCAATAAAAAAAAATATAGGTTTGAAAATAAGAGTAAATCTTTGTCATTAAACTTCCTATCAATCCAGAAAAACAAAAGATGGAGAGGAGAACCCAATTTAAGAAAGAAAAGAAAAAAGGGGCAGAAGAGTCACGGGAAAATACAAAATTGAAGCCAAACAAATCATTAAGCCAATTGAGTAATCCATTTTGATATTACAATATTGAGGGCAACAAATAAGTTTTTCACAATCTACAATTCAAGCCAATGTATAAAATGTCAAACAAGAGAGTTGACTACCTTTGGCTTTCATGTTGCATGCCTGTTCAAGCTCCTCACTCCAATAGGGTCTAATTGGTTTCCTAATGTTTTTAAGCATGATGGACAAACTAAAGATAAATATCAATACCAGGTTAAGACTTAAGAGTTGCATATCATGGCATGAAATACAATCTTAGTACTTATGCACTGTATCCACCCAACCCAAAATTTGAGCTAGAGATGAAGTTGCCTTGGTAAGCATCTATCTATGTCATTATTCCCTGATCACCCCCAATCAAAATTGAAAAATATACAAGGTGTAGTACAATATAACAAGTAAGCTAAATGTTACACAATTCTGTTGATAGGAGGATTATAATGAAATCAGGATTTAATGCCAGATCAAAAAGAAGGAAAGCAAGGGTACGGTCATCCCCATCATGGAAACCTGTATAGAAGGATACTCTCCAATCAATTATGGTCATGAATGGGTCACGTAGGAGGAATTTCTGGTTTTTCGGCTAACGTCATCGATGGTTTCAACTTCCATACCAACAGATCCTTGTCAAAAAGGAACTAAGTATCTTAAGCAATGAAACTAATCAATATCTGGCAATGGCGTTTTCCAATAATTCCATGAGTTGTAGTCCTCCTGCAATATTTCAGAAATTAAAAGTCACTTTTGTTGGTTAAGTTCTTATTCCATTGTACTAACTGGGGCTAGGAGATGATATGTCACCTGCTCGACCAAAGAAGTTGGTGGAAACATGTCATTGACGAGGGTATGTAATGATGTATACGACTTTGCACCGATACGCTGACTAATAGCTACCTCACCCTGTTAGTTTGCATAGGCATTTAGTTGGTCACAAAGAAGAAATAAAATAAAAAAATACTAATTGTCAGAAATGAGTCCAGGATGCAAACCTTAGGGTTGATAATAAATATTTTGCCCTTCGGGATTCCAATCTTTCTGTAACTAAGTTCATCTGTATCTCTATTGCCAAATCCAGCATAGAATGGATTATAGTCAGATGGGAAAAGTCTTTTGATATCCTGCATAACAATAATTTTATACCATGTGTATTATAATGTCGATAAGAAGATAAGAAGATGCCTTCCAATAACATCCCCTGTTATACATCACAGTGACATGGTTTTGTGTTCTGGCAGTTACCTCTAAACAAGCAATCTTGAACTCGTGAGGTGCTCTTCTTATCACTTCCATCAGTAATGGGGCCAAACACACAAAATAACAAGTCAGAGACAACGGATTCAAATACAGATCAATTACATAAATAGTTAAACTCCATGAATTAACAAAAATGAATAGCCGGCTGTCAATAGTTCTCCCAAATGATAAAGAAAAGGAATTTGGGTATGATTATGAATAAATAGATAAGAATGAGCTCAAGATATAAGCAGTCCCTTCAGTCTATCCGAGTAAGTACTAACGAAATTAATAAAATATTGTACATTTTTGGGTGAGGAAAGAACTATGAGAAGGCGAGTCCTGACACAGCGGTAAAGTTGTTAGTCATGGATTCGAAGCCGGAAATAGCCTCTTTGCATATGCAAGGGTAAGATTGCGTACAATATCCCTCCCCCTTACCTTCGCATAGTGAGGAGTCTCTGAACAATGAGGTACGTAGTTTTTTTAAAGAACTACGAGCTTGTTTGTTTTAAAATTGGGTAGACTTTATTTTGATATAATTGATTCTGAACTGTTGGATATATTGAAGTGTGTGATTAATCAGTCAAAGATTTTACATTAAAACGTGTGTCATGATGGGAGTAGTTAATTGTGGGTATTTCCCAAGCAAATACTACAAATTACATGATACTCACAGCAGTATGCATGACTTTGGAAAGACAGAATCATCAAACCAAAAGCACAGGTGCATAAGCAGAAAGTGAAATCTTTAAAACATCAACAACCAACTACATGAACAACATATTGCAGTATCCATCACAATAAATCTCAGGTTAGAGGTGCCCCACCTTCTCGGTAAAGTGAGGGAAATAATCCATCAGGTGATATAACAACAGGTCCATTTGGTAAGGTTTTTCCATCCTGCAAGCACACAATGTTTAAAGTATTATTACATGATCCCTTCATTGTCAACAAGGATGCAATTCCATTTCAGGACAAACAAAACAAATATACTAATAAAAAGAAAACATAATATGAAAAAAATTTCTGCCTCTTTCCTCTCCCTAACACACACAGAAATGGACACTTAGTACTGAGGCAAGGCCTCAGTAGGGGTCAGCCCCTCTTGATATGAGGCAAGGTCAGAATTACACCCTTCTGGCTCAGATCAGGTGCTTTGCCTTTAGTGCTTTAATGAAATTTTCATGGTAATCAATTTAAAATTCTGATAAGTGTAAAAACAGCTAGCCATCTACAATCCTGCTTTATCACTAAAAAGATTTTACTGTTTATTTGAATATGAATGTTACTTTTCCATGATTAACTTAACCTACAAATTAATGTAAAATGGGCAAATATTTTACTGTTTCTTCTTTTTCTAATGCTAATGTCTTCCTTCAAACATGCAATTTTTAGCACCTCCAGTCTCAAGTTTTTAAACCCCATGGTACCTTAATGTCATCTTTGCCTGTGGCTACCATGAAATGATATCTTAATCAAGCAGCCAAATATGCAGTTAAAAAAAGTAATGTCTTGTGGATATTAAATCAAGATTGATACTCCTCCACAAGACTAGTAAGGTAGTTGATGCCACACAACCATAACATTGAAAAGAAAAAAAAAAAAAAACTCATAAGTTGATTCCTTGATACAAATACTTCAAAAGCACAGAATAATTTTAATGTTGTAAATAAATTGCCATTAATCACAGAAACCTGGTTGTTTAAATACCTGTTTCAGGTTAAGCAAGAAGTTTCTGGTTAGATATGCCTGGACAATTGCACGGGCACTCAGAAAAAGTAGTTGGTATCCATTTTCCTGACATAAAATCCAGATGTAGTATTTAGACATTAATCTTCTTGAGATATAAATCAATGGAACATGGCTTCACCATAACATCATGCATGCGAGACTGCATTTTACATTAGATAGATAGTAAAGTTCTGCTGATAACAAATTAACCAATAAATTTATTTGCATTTTCATTCTAATGGAAAGAAATATAAGCAGAAATCTGGGGCCAATTTGTATAAACATATCAAAAGTCACTTATAGGAGAAAGAAACACAAAGGTAAAAGGAATCACACTTTTCCTATAAGCTAAAATTAACTTAGAGTTAATGTCTATACACTGATAGTGTAAACTTATTTTACACGGTCATCCAATCACAAATCACCGTTTGAATTACTTTAAGATAATTATTTTAAAAGTCAACAAACTTACCATACATGGTGGGTTGTGATTGAATAATTGTGTAAAACTTTTTACACTGTCAATGTATAACCCTTTTTCTCATATGCATCTCTACTTTTAGAGTAGATGAAAGAGAATCTCAAAATTTTAGGTAGACAAGTTGATTTTAACTTATAAAGTTTTATTCAATTTATCTTCTTATTTCTTTCTCCTACAACGTACTGGATCCTAGTCCTCAATTAATAATAATAATTAAGGTAAGGGTTACTCCTAGAGTAAGTCTTGGACACTTAATCCATTTAATAATTTTTCATAGAAAACAAAATTAAGAAATCTAATCTTTGAATCATGTGATTATATATTAAAGGCTGTTGATACCAAAATTAGATAAACTAAACATTCATAGGTATGTAATCTTAAATTCTTAATAATAATATTGATGAAATGCAAAGTGAAACAGGAAAAATAATAAAAGTAAAAGAAAGCAGTAAATTTTGTATTGTATGGTAATGAAGGCAGACTATGGACATTGTACCATCTCAATTAAATGGCTGCAAAAGAGGCAAGTCTCACTAGTCATTAGCCTTCCAATCTACTATGCTTGTTGATTGAGCAAAAATGACTTGACCAGGCTCCAGGTTCATTTGCAGAGCAATCTCAAGTAGAAGCTCAAAGGAGCAGGGTTTAGTTCCTTCTAAACCCATTTAAATTTATGGGTGTATATATTTACATAAGATCTATAAAACAAACCTCACTAAATTTTTGCCATCACAATCCCATTCCAATTGAAATGAACAATATGTTAGATCTGTACAAATAAAAAATATATATATGCATACCTTAATAGCACAGAAAAGCCTTGCCACTCCAGATTGTGTCCAATCTTTGCCAACTAAAGGCATGAACTGCCCCAAAACATCAGACCTAAAAGGAAAGAAAAAAACAAAGTCTTTATCATGGTTCTCAAACCATAATGCAACTCGGCCTTCTACTGCCTCCATAGATTATTTTAACACAACTTCCATTCAGACATGTTTGTCGAATCATCATAACAGCAAATGCAATCATGCTTAACAACTATTTTTCATGCATCTACACTATAGTGGTGTGCATGGTTTGGTTTAGTATATAAAACCAAAACAACTCCAATTTAAAACCAAATATGCAGATTGGATTCTGAATCCAAACTACTTTATTTTTTTCAAAACTAGTTTGGTTTTTCACCAAACCAGACGATTTATGAACAAAACTGGGTTTGGTTCAAAACCGGTTTTTAATTCAAAACAGATTGAAAACCAGTTTTAAAACCAAAACTTATTTTAAAAAAATGGTCCAAAACTGATTTACAAATAATTTTAAAAATGAATTCTTATAAAAAAAATGGGTATAACCGGTTTTAGTTAAAAAATAATTGGATTAAACCAAAACCAGTTTTTAAAAAATAGATAACCAAACCATTTGTTAAGAATTAAACCAGTTTGGCTTAAAAACTGTTTACATTATTTTTAATTTTAAATGTGTTCGGTTTAAATTAACTTTTTTTTTCAAAGCCCTAATCTATATAAATAACAGACAAACTAGGTCTGGAAAAAAGTTTCTACAAGAAAACATCCTTGTGCAATCTGTAAGATGTCCCATTAAGAAGCTATACCATAGGAGAAATAGAGTTAGGCCCAATTATTGTGCAGCCACCTCTGTTAATGAGGCTTTGTAAAAAGGAGACTTAGTTAAGAATTAGTTAGGCAGTTATGCTGATAAAAATAGAATGAAGGTAGGGGAAGGAGTCACTTTTGGAGGAAGTTGTAAGAAGTTAGAGGAGTGACCGGGATCTCAAAGTCCTGGATATCTGTAACTAACTAACTACCCATTCATATTTTATCTACTGTTTGAAGTCATTGTTCCAAAAAGGAGTCATCAATAAAGGTAGTTTCATTCTTTCTCTATTTACCTTTTCCCATCTGATGCAGTCCCCAACACAACCATCATGGCTAGACAATGTAAAAAAATAAAAACGACCATTTGGCACAATATTTAGTCAAAGGATCAGCAACAGAGTTTTAAAAGGATGTGCGCAGACTAATGACAGATGCTTTGGTTCATCCACTCAGACTTAAAGTCATTTAATGCACCATAAGCTTATACAAAGCCTGACTCTGACAACGAACAACTAGAAATATGAAACTTCATACATTCAAAGCAGATCCTGACCCTCTTCTATATTGTCTTGCACTTTGTAACAGTCTCAATAGCATAAAAAAAAATGGCAATATGGACACATACAGGGATTTCATCTAAAGTATACATCCATTTAAATGGAGAGCAGAATTGTAAAGAAAAATAGCAATGGTCAAATAGCCTTACTTTGTAATAGTTCCATCAACGTCTGAAATTACAATTCTCGCATTCCACTTCCATAAATAAATATGAGCATCAACCTGTTATGTAATTAAAATTTATCTCTTAAACAAAATCCAACCACTGGTAAACTTAATGCAGGAACTTAGACAGTCAATGAATGTCAAAAACCTGTTGTGTTCCGAGAACCCTTGTAGAGAAACTGAAGGTTACCAAATTTTGACCCTCTTTGAGATTTAAGGATGCTATCTGCTCGGTAGTGGGAACATTTGTTCTTAGAAATTGCTTATGAGGAGATCCCTGGGTACTGGATGCTGGAGTTGGTTCTATCAGAGATCCAGACTCAGAATCTAGAAATACCTCCCCATTTGAAGAGTTCATCTTAGTATGCTCAAATGTTTTGACCTTTCGAAAAGGAATAGGCCAAAGTCTCCATCTGCGTCCAGACGAAGATGATCCCAGATCATCATCCCTGGACTTCAATGCATGATCCTGTTCCACAGGAATTGTATCTTTGGACTCAACAAGTAAATCTAAACTATAAACAGCCATTCCAAGAACAAGAGGAGCAGCCTTTTCCCACGTCATGTACCTCTCTTTAAACTTGATAACAAGATTTTGATTTTTAATTATTGATGGAGCAGAACTTGTGAAGTCGACTATGGATACGCGATGTGCTTCAAACGCTTCAGCAGCAGCTACTGAACCCATGCCCACCTTAAGTTCATGACCACAAAGGGAGATCTCAAATCCTGCATATTACAATATGAATGAAAGTAAATAAACAGTCCATTAATATAAAATAAATAATTGCAGAATCTAAGTGCAACTCATTTGCAGCACTGGTCTTACCCAAACCCAAATGACTTTGATCCCCTTTATTTGAAGTTTCTGTTTGAGGCTCCACCACCTCACTTGTAGCCCTAACATCTTTGAGTGCAGGGGTTTGTTGATTATCATCTAATTCATCATTTGATACTGACTTGTCAACGTGTTCATCATTCTGTTCAGTATCAGTAGTGACAGAATGAGAGCCAGAAGCAGTTTCAACTCCTCCTGATGCAATTTTCTCAACCTCTTGAGTTTCCAACTCTGATTTCGGAGATCTATGACCATTAGAAGAAGTAGAACCACTAGGAGGTGATAACTCATCACCGGTTTTAGATATTGCAATGCTCTCCTGTTCATTTTCATCAACTGCAGGACGACTTGCATTAGATTCCTCTGCTGAATTTTGAATCTTCAATGAAGAACCTATATTTTGTAAATCAGCATTTCCAGCCTGCTGACCAAAATCTTGTAGCTCCAAACAACTTTTGAAAACATTCTCCCTCTTGATACCTGATGCAGCCTCTTCTGAATCAGTTTCCATATGATCTTCTTGATTTTTAATCTCCAAGGTATCCTGTGCTAGACAAATATGTGCCTCCTCTCCTTGACAAACTTCAAGCAAAAGCTTAGAAGTATTATCATCACCGTTAGTGTCGCAACGTCTAGATTGGACATTAGTTGTTTGAGCACCCAACTGATTAATATAATCAGCAGCCCAAGCACTTTCACCAGTACTAAACTCTCCGTTGCCTTCACATAAGTCAGTCTCTTCACCTGGTCCCAGATGAAATTGAGGAGTTTTTAACTGCACATTCTCCTCAGCCTGCTCTGATTCTGAGATAGGGGCAGTCAATATATGACCATCAACACTCACCAAGACCATCTCTGGATGTGAACCCTTTGACTCCCCAAAACTGTCTCCCTCTAGGCTCTCATATGAATTAGACTCATATTCCGACAACTCAACTGAATCTGCTAAAGAAGATCGATCATCCGAGAATTCATAAAACCTCCTATCAACATCAGATTCTGCCCTTTGCAGTTGAGGCAAAACCAAGGAATCACTCTCATCTTTCAACCGAAGCACCCCAGAATCTGAGATGCTATGATCAAGTCTATGAACATTACTCAAATAGCCATTCTTTTTGTCAATAGAATCTTGAACAGCCTCAATTGAATCAACTACTTTATCATCATCCACCTCCTTCAAAAAATAAGCCTCCCCCGAATTGTCAAGATACATGTGAAAATTGGCCTCAACACCATTAACATTTATCCTAACAAACTTCTCCGCACCTTTGAGAACACCCTGAAATTTACCAAACCGAACATACCAAGGCGTGCTTCGAAATGTCCCATCTTGTTGCTGAACAACAATCACATCAACAGCCCCACCAAAGGGGTGAAAAGGGGTAGCAACTGAGTACACACCTTGAGTTATCAGGCTTCCAACTTTGCCCACCACATTCATTTTTTTTTTTTCTTTTCCAGATAGAGACCAAAAAACAAAATAGACCTCAAAATTTAACCTTGCTTCCAAACATAACCAACCCCAACGGCATACATAAATTATTCCTCCAACTTTTTTCTGTTTCCACTGATTACGGTTCCTGATCAACAACACCACTGTATGACAAACACAAATATAACTTATTTATAAAAATAAATAAAACAACAACAACAACAACAACAACAAATTTAACAAAAATATAAATAATGACCAATTTAAATATACAAAAAAAAAGACTTTTCCCACCCATATAGAGAAAAATGAAAGGGTAGGACTGAAAATCCAAAGTTGAAAACAGAAAAATCAATATAGAAAGAGGGTATTTACAGATTCATTAAAAAAAAAAAACCTGGAGACTCAAAAAACTGATGGCGATTCTGGTTTTTGTTCTCTTTCTTTTATGTAATGTTGTTCTTAAAAATTGTTGCTTTAACCCTTTGATGTTCTGAACCCTCCACCTCCTTCTCCAAGGTCGTTATCAATTTTTTTTCGTGGAGGCTTCGAAGTTTGAAGTTCTGAAGGATTTGGATACCAGAAAAATCCCGGTTTCAGAACAAACCTTTTTCACTCCACCCATTAAATAGTTACTTCCCACGATGACGATAATCCTCAATTACTCCATTTTCGCAGCCATATTACGGGAATTACTTTCGCGGATAATGTATAAATAACGCATCGTGCCGGGGCTTTTTGGTCATTTTTGTTGGTTTTCGTGCTTCAGCATGGACGAACCACAACACCGACCACCCAGTGGTCTTGTTTGTGACTTGTTAACATAGTATTGATTAAAAAAAATCTGATTATATAAACTTGAATATAATTCCATTAATTAAAATTTAAGAATACTTTAATATTTTTTTACTATACAACTACATTATAAATCGAAGAAATATAAAATTAGAATTAAGATTTATTTTATAATGTGCATTTTAAAATAATAATATTAATGTAAAAATGTTTGCCTGTTATATAAAATGTTGTTAATTAAATTAGGAAGTGTTATTATTAATATAAGATTATTAAAAATATAATTATTAAAAATATATATATGCATGTAAGTGTCCTAACTTTTATATATATTCTATTCAAAATTTTGATGATATCAATCTCAAATTCAACTAAAGTCTTCTTAAATATATGCAATATGTTTAGGTTAGTTCAATCTGTAAATACAATATATATATACCATTCTTCACTTATATATAAAAATGATTAAATTTTTAAAATATAAAACTAAAATTAATATATATATATATATATAAATATATACACTACCATATATGTTTTGGAATAAATAATCAAATAAACATAATATCATATTATATTCCAAATAATTTATTATTAATAACATATAATTTAAACATATAAATATAAATATAAAATAATTAAAATATATTCTGAATTTATTTTCAAAATACAACGAATCTAAAGCATTTTTACTTGAAAATAAATTAACATCAAATTTAATTATTTGAATAGGATATATAAGTATTATAGATCCCGTGAGAATGTGTTTAATTCTTCCAAATAAAAAGAATATGAAGATAAATGAATGCAACAAGACGATTTATAAACACCCATGACCATGAGTATGACTAATCCACACTAATCCGGTTATGCTGCGAAGGTTTATTCTCATTTCTCTTTCGGAAATATTACTAATTTTATACTGTAGCTTGTTTGGGACTTTTGACAATTCTTAAATACGCACGCGTTGACCACGTGATGTGTTAGGTGACGGTTCAGGGGAGAAGAAAAAAACTAAAGCAGATGAGAAAACAGCTTGGAATTATAAATTATTTAACGTGTGCCACACTGCCATCTTTTATGTCTCTCAATGTACATATGCCAATTTTGCCATCCACAAGAAATTAGAGTATCTTGGGGTAGATTTTAGACTATTTTATAGTAGATTTTATAGTGACATTTAAGATGTAAGATTTTTTATATTTTTTTAATGATAAATCTTATTTTGAAATTTTAGAAAGAGAAAGAAAAAATACTCTTTTTTAAATATTGTGTATATTTTTAGAATTATTTTATAAGAATTTATTTCTCATGCTGAAGATTTGTGTACCTCTTTTATTGAAAGATATAATAAATATCAAATATTAAGTTCCAGTAAAAATGTTCTTACCATCATAATTGCGAAGATTTTTTGTTTTCTTCTATTTAAGTTTTCCATAGGCATGGTAACAGGGTGGAGTGGGGACGAGTTTTGCATTTCCCATCCCCGTCCTTGACTTTAAAATCCATCCCTGACCCTGATTCTTGTCGGGTTTCAAAAATCATTCCTCATCCCTGCCCTTGCTATTTGATTTAAAGAAAATTAAAAATTAAGGAAAAATCAAAATAGAAACAGAGTTGGCTTCAAAACAGAAAATCAAAACATAATGTAATTGAGTTGAGCTATAATTTAAAATTAAGAACATATGATACATTACTAGCAAATTTAACAAATACTTCACAATATATCATTATCAGTCATTCAATCTATTATAGGCATTTCAAAAGAAGAATTAGTGTCATTATAAGATAATTGTTTCATGTCTTTCTCTCAAATTCACAATTCTAAGGCCTATGAACAACCACCGGATACAAAAATCATAGGAACCAATAGTAGAACAGTAAGAATACATATCTCACAATATTACAGGAAAAAAAACACTAATTAAAGAGGAGTGAAAGGTTACTAATGAATTAACCAATTAATTACAGTAGAATATTCAATGGATCCAAGTCTTAGCTAGAAGCTAGTATAGTCAGCCAATAAAAATTAAGGAAACAACTAACTAATTAAAGATACAAAAACCATGTTCTTCACACTAGTTAAATTAAACACTAATATTGTAATACACAAAAAAAAACTTGCATCACTGGGAGAGAGAGATGCTAAAAATTAAGAAAACAACTAACTAATTAAAGATACAAAAATCATGTTCTTTACACTGGTTAAATTAAACACTAATATTGTAATACACAAAAAAGCTTTCATCACTGGGAGATAAAGATGTTTACGGTGAGGGAAGATGGAAGGTGAGTGTTCGCGACTGCGAAGGGTTGCGGCAAAGCAGTAGCACAAGGTCGCGGCAGCGAGCTGTGTTTGTGAATGGATCGCAGGCTCGCGGCGAAGAGTGGGTCTCTGTGTGGCTGTGCCTGAGTGACAGACTAAGTAGGTCGTGGTGTCAAGCTCGAGAGTGAGTGTCGCTGATGCTGTGACAGAGAGGTAGAGACGACAGTGCAGAGTGGGTGTGACAAAGAGGGAGACACATTGATGCGTGACAACTGTGAGTGACAGCGGTGCCGTCGACGGGTGAGATTAAGATAGAAGCTATCGTTGACTTCGAGAAGTGAGACCGTGAGAGTTAGGAACTTAGGGTTCTTGAATTCTGATTTTCTTATTATATATATAAGAGTAGTTTTGTAATTTACTATGTCAAGGCGGGGGTGGAGCGGATATCATCAATACGAAACTCGTCCCCGCCCCTAAATTTATGTTGTGAGAAAAACCTGAACTTGATAAACTCAATTTTTTCCTATTAAAATCAGGGCAGATTCGGACGGATACTCACGAATTTAGGTCTCGTTGTCATATCTAATTTTCCCCGTTATCATTGTATACTCCCTGACCTAACTATTAATGTAGTACGATTTATCTAGAAGTATGGCATGATATTTTTATGTACAGAAATAATAAATACAATTTTTTTACAACATCATTCATCATAAATCACGTATAATAATTTTTTTTATTGATTTATATAACAACTAGTTTAAAAAACTGTACAAAGATTTATTTTTATTAGTTGATAATATAAAAAATTATATTAACAATATATGTTAATTAGATTATTTGTATTTAACTTTTCATTGGAAATATTAGTTTTTTTTTATCTATTTTCAGTTTCATTTAATATAAAAAATAAAAGAATATTAAATTTCACGTGTTTAATAGACATGTGTTATTAGTGTAAAAATATATATTATTCTTGATATAATTTTTAATATAATTCTTAAAAATCAATAAATTTATTATATAATAATTTATAATTAAAAAATAATGTAAAAAAAATCTTTATTCAAGGTGTACAAAGAAAGAATACGTGTTCCTCTTTATATGTTTGATTTTATCAACGAAAAAACTTAATTAAGTTTTCCATCTATCTAATTTAGTGTTTTTGTTTTTATTTTTCATGTTTGTAATTGAGGCAAAAATAAATTTGCGAAAAGATCATCATCCTTTTTTTTTCTTTTACTTTATTTTTATTCATTGAATTTGCATTAAAATACGTGTATAATATTTATAACTTCAATCCATGCACTTACTCCTAAACCTTTTATTTAATTTCTGGGTTTTAAGGGTAAGAGAGCTTACCATTTTGGCATTGTTGGTTCAAAAACACATGCCTTTAGACTCATTTACAAAGCTTCTACCTTTACTATTGTTTTTTCATTATAATCCATGAGGTTCTATTTATGAGTTTCTCTTTGGATTATTTAAACGTGTTTTCTCATTATTTTTATGTTTAAAACATTTCAGTTTTCTTCTACTTACAACGATGATTTCATGGAAATATAAATTTTGTTTGGCTTGATTTGAAGTTTTTGGTTTTGGAGTATAGACTACCGACAAATAACATATACGGTGTGTGTTGATCCAATGATATTCTTGTTAAATATATTATTTTTTTATTTGTGAATATAATAAAATCTTACAACCATTATGTTAATCATGGTTTGATTTGAAATTATTATGTGACATAATTTTTTGTAACATGACTTAAAATGTCATTTTCCTGAATTTATTGCATTATTAGTGATTACTATTAGGTTGTTTGGGAATTATTAATGCTTATATAAAATAGTTGAAAACATCCAGCGTGTTCAGGATTAATTAAATTGAATAAAAAAATAGAATGAGACCTCTGCAATTTGATAATACGATGAAGAAATATTTAAAATAGATAAGAATCTATGGATCATTCAAGAATACTCCGGCCAAGTGTCATGACAAACTAAAAGCCGTTTGGAAAAGCCAAACTTGACATAGTCGTAACCGCAATGCATTTCGAAGTCACATCTTTACTGATTAGTAGTCAAATGTTAAATTAAAAAATATAAAACAACATAGTATATACTATATATATCCAGTTTTCCACTTTTTAGTAGTTTTAAAACACATAAAACACTGGTTAACTTATATCACCAAACCGTGGAAGATATGATGAGCAAAATGGTCTCCATTATCGGCGTCTTAACCGTCGTCGTCCTCCTCCTCCTGGTGTCCTCCTCCACGGCGGAGATCAAAACCATTACCATAACCTCCGACACCCGATCCCTAATCTTCTTCGAGAAATTCGGGTTCACCTACCCAGGCCGTGTGGAGATTGCGGCGTCGTCGGTGTCCGTGGTGGCGCCGTCGTCGCAACCGAACCTCTCGTGGCTAGGGTTCTTCCTAATAAGCGAAAAATCCCTCCCCCAAGTTATAATAGAAATGGAACAAAACCCTACCTTCTGCATCCTCAATTCCCCTTACACCTCTCACCTCTTCACCTTCCGCTATCTTCCTCCCCCTCCCGCTACCTTCAACCGTTCTTCTTCGCAAACTGCATCCCCGAGAGCTCCGTCTCCATGGAAATTCACACGGAGTTCTTCAACCTCAACCGCGACGCTTCCCGCAACTACCTCTCCTCCGGCCACACCAACCTCCCTTCCCTCTTGTTCCTTTTCTCCTTCGCTTACTTCTCCTTCTTCCTCGCCTTCCCTATCTATCCCCGCCACGTCAGCAAGGGCTCCCTTGACAGGATTCACATCTTGATGCCCCAGCTCCTCCTCGCGACGGCTCTCAGCCATCTCTTCGCCGCACTGGACATGCACTACCTAAAGCTCACCGGCACTCACGGTTGGGATGTGTTCTTCTTCAACTTTGACCTCATTCGCGTCGTTTTGCTCTTCAGCGTGGTCGTTTTGGTGGGGACTCGTTGGACCTTCCTCCACCCCCTCGTGAGGGAGAGGGGGAAGAAGGTGCTCTTCCTAGTTATCCCGCTTCAGGTTCTGGCGTGTTGTGCTTACACTGTTGTTCAAGATACTGGACCCTATATCATAAATTGGGTTACATGGAACCACGTTTTCTTGCTCCTCGACCTCATCTCTTGCTGTGCCGTTGTTTTCCTTGTTGTTTGGTCCATGAGATCACTCAGGAAAATAACCGAAGGCCAGCCTGAAACAACTATGAAGAATTACTTGTACAAGTTTAGCCTTATCAAGAGGTTCCACCTCGTTGTCATCGGCTACTTCTTTTTCACGCGCTTTGTCATGTTTGCGTTTAAGACAGTTCTTTCGTATGAGTATCAGTGGGTGAGTAATCTCGTCGAGGAGACTGCTACTCTCGTGTTTTGCATTGTCATGTTCTACGTGTTTGGCCTTCTTGAGAAAGATGAATACTCTGTGATCGGTGACCAGGAAGAACAAGTGTCCCAGATGGTTGTTAAGGAATAAATTAAAAAACCCAAGTTGAGCTTTGAAACTATTTCGCTGCAGACACAGTTTGTATCCAAGATGAATACGCATTTTATTTTGGCCTCTTCACTCTCTACTACTGTTAAACGTGTTATTAGGTGTAGATACTGGAATTGCTGAATATCTTTAGCCTTTCGTTCGCAATTTTCATAAGTCATAATACATATATGGTGTGGAATGGAAAATATCTTTAATCATGTTATATATTATTTAAATGTTGCTTCCCCTTGGGCAGAGACACATAAGGAAGCCGATCCTCTCCTTGCACCCTTTTAAACCCTTGGATCAATATGAACGGATGGGATTAAAAGCTATACTAATGTCATATTCATAAGAAAAATGGCCAAAGTATTATTATACCGTGCTTTTTTTTTTGTGAAATACTGTAGCGTGGTTGGACTGCTTTACTCATAGTATTTTAGATTATTCATTAATATATGCTTAACTTTTATAATTAATATTATAATAAATAGATACTTTTAAATATATAAATTATATTAAAATTAAATTTATAATAAATAAATATTTTTAAATATATAAATTATATTTTAAATTTACCATATTGTAATACAATATTATTTCTATTTATCGACAAATTATTTAGAATTCAATTAGAAATAAAGACAAGAAAGATAAATTAAAAAAAAAAGTTGTTAAGAAAATGTTTTCATAAATAAGAAACCTAGAAACTCTTTCATTCAATAATAGTTCCTACTAATGCTTTTATATTCTTATAAGTTTTTTTAATTTATGATTCCCTTCATATATATTTTTAGTTTTAATTTCAAATTTAATTTGATTTAAGAATTATATAAAAATTATTCTCAATCATTTCAAATATTACTCAAACTACATCACCAAACACGTGAATAATCGATAAGAGATTGTTTCATCTCAACTAATAATCCCAAATTTAAGTTTTAAATATTAATTACTTTAAATACCTAAAAGTTTTATCGTTTATAGTCATTATATTTAACTCAGTCAAAATTAATGTCTCCTATAAAAGATAACTATGATCTAAAAAAAAATTCAAACAACTTTCTTTTTTATTTTATCTATATACTTAATTTTCTTTAAAAAAATTATCTCTTTTAAGTTATATATATATATATATATATTCTAAATTAAGTTTTAGTATACTTTAAAATAAATTTGTTTATACTTAAAAATAATCCTGTATAAAAATATAAACAATTTATTATAAACCTAAAATATAGTTTACACGTTTAAAATTTTTTTGTTATAAATTTAAATTCTAAAAATCAATATTTATTATAATATTAATTTAAACTTATATGAAAATATGAAATAGTCCGTCTAATCACAGTAAAACTCCCTCGTCTTTTGTATATAATTTATAACTTCTAATCCTACCCATCAATAAAGATCCAAGGGCTCAAAAGAAACAATGGTGCAGGAGAGGATCAGCATCCACACATATAGGTGGTGTCGTTGTGAACTTATAAGATTTTAAAATTTCTTAATAAATACTACAATATGGAATTATAAAAATTTCTATAAATGTGATAAAAAAAAGCCAACTATTATATTTTATACACATGTATTTTTTTAAAATAAAATAAATACAAATTTCATACATTATCATATATATTATGAACTCGTTCGTGAGGAAAACATATTCATTTTTCAATAATAATGTTAGATGGGTACATTATAAGAAATCTTGTAATTTGCTACTAATTTTAAGTAGGAATAAAATTCGTAAGTAATTTGTAGCTAATTAACTATAAATTAGCTACCATACTTATTTTCCTAGTTAATATTGAAAATCAAAATCATTATTAATATCTATTCAATATCTTCAATTAAATATTATTTTCTTAATTACGCTTCTCGTTAATTATGTATTTTCTCGCTCTCACTTGTAGTCATCACACGCGGGAAGATAGGAACGGGCTCTAAACTCTGAAGGTTGAGTTGCGAAGGCTCCGTTTTGCATTTTTCAAAGGTTAGGTTTAGGCTCCGTTTTGCATTTTTCAAAGGTTAGGTTTACACTTCTCGCGTTCATCGCTCACTCACTCACGCACGCATGCTCGTGTTCTCTTAATTTCGTTCGCATTGTCAATTTCGTGATCCATTCTCCGATCAATGTCGTTTGTGTTTCATTTTCTCTTTCTCTCCATACTCGTGTTCTTCTCGGAATTGGTTTAACTATGATTGAACTGATTGTAGGGTTCAATTTCTTCCAATTTAATCACATGCAAAATATTTCAATAGTCTTAATTATGAAACATTTAACCTTATATAATAATTGTATAAAATTACATTCATTTATTTTTAACTATATTTATGTAAGTAATTAGCCACGGATGTTAGCATGAATGTTGGGTGTAAAATCTCAGCACCGAGACGAATATCTGTACGTACTGGACAAAGACTTGACGGGAAAAAAAAACACCATAAATTTGAAAGAGTTTTGTTATTTATTTTATTTGGTTATTGACAATTTAACTTAACTATTAGAAATGGCGCTTTCAATATCTGTTATTTCCATGACCGTTGTTGGAAGTAGGTCATTGCATTCAAAATTACAATCTATATCGCCCCTCCCAAAAATAGATGTGATAGCATAAAAACACAACATCAGTTACTAAAAAACCGATGTAGAAGTACATCGGTTTTTCAACGCTGATATTACTACATCCAACATCAGTTATTTTAAAACCGATGTTGTACGTAATATTAACATCCACTTTCGGAGAACCCATTTTGTTAGTGCTTCGTATCGATTTTCAAAGAACTGATGTTGTTATTTATGCTATCTCGCATCGGTTTTTCGGAGGGCCGATGCAGACTTTAAAAAGAAAAAAAATATAAAATCAATAGTTAAAAATTAAAAACAGAGTAGCTTCCAAAAACACCATAAATTGGTAACTCCGCCCAAGTTGTTTGATCATACTCATAAAACTCATAACCTCGTTGCTTGGCAGTAAGCACTTGTTTTCACTTTGCATTCCAAAGACTCATATTTTGGACAAATATTATATTAAGAAAATATGTAAAAACTGTACGCATTGTATACAGTTTTCGTGTAGTTAAACACAGAAAACATTGGTTGACTTCAATAATAGTTACTACATCCAAACTCTTATTATTCCTCCAACAGTGATGGTTATACAAGCCCAACCAAGTCATTCTTTTAGGCCTCCATCCAAAATCTTAAACACTTAGTTTATAAATTTATTCACTTAAAATCTTTAATATACTATTTTTTTATAAAACATTTTCATTTTTATATTAAATATATTTAAAAATATTGTTGAAGAATGGAAATTAATATTATATTAGAATAAGACACAAATATAAAATTTGGCTTAAACCTTTAAATTTCTAGACACGACACGACCATGTAATCAGCATGCCAACACATCGAAGATGAGCGGAACAGGCTTCACCACCGGCGTTGTAGCCCTCCTCCTCCTTCTCCTCCTGGTGTTTCCATCCACGGCGGAGATCAAAATCTTCACCTTACCCTCCGACACCCGACCCGTGATCTTGCTAGAGAAATTCGGGTTCACCCACCCAGGCTACGTGGAGATCGCGGTATTGTGGGTTTCCGTGATAACGCCGACGTCGTCGCAAGCGGACCCTCACTACTACAAAAGGCGTATTCCACGACGTGCTATCGACGACGGTCGTTTAAAAACCGACCTTGATTGGAAACCGGTGGCAATTTTGTAATTTTTTGAACACTAATACAAAAACCACGTCGGTTTCCCACATGCCCGTCGTTGTTTTTCTCAATTCAAAGTCGGTTTTTATAATAACCGACTTTGATTCTATTTAAAATATTAAATACTGAATTAAAATTTCTCTGCCCCCCCTTTCATTCTATTTAAAATATACAATTAATATTACTTACTCTGCGCCCCCTTTCTCACAATCCCTAACCTCCATGGAAGTACCTCGCGAAGCACCCGTGAAGAACGACATTGCAACCATATTTTAGTAAGCAACCTTTCTTGAGAAGAAGAATTGAAGAGCGACATCATTGTGAGCTGATTCGGCTTGTTATTTGATAAGACGCAGAAGCTGCTTCGAAGAGCAGAGTTCGCCACCGCGGCCACAAAAATGAAGGTGACTTTGGACGGCGAGTACTACATTGTGTGAAAAGCATCTATCCCCTGCATTCAAAGTCGACAAGAAGCCGTGAGCTAGGGTTCCAGTACGATATCGTTGATTTTGAGGTACTAGCTTGAAATGTAATGAAAATTGTAACCGTACTGTTATTCACATACTCACCGTCGTCTCTAGGATATTTTTTGTGATGCACATGATGTTGCTCAAATAGCTATGTTAGTAAGTCTTAGCATACGAATTTATATGGCTTAAAATGAATTCTTAGCAAATGAATTCTTAGCACATGATGTTGCTCAAAGTCTTATCATATAAATTCAATGCAGTACTTAAGCCATATGATTCACGTGAATGAGGCTCTATGCCACTCAATAAGGTCTGTTTGTATTTGCGGTCAAACATAGGATAGGATTTTTTTGTGAGGCAAAAATATGATTTTCAATACACTTGATAAGTTTCTATCTGCCACTCAAAAGTTTTACTAAAGACCTTAGATCGAAATATGTTAAATGTTATAGATAATTTGGTTCCTAACATTAATGTTTTGGGAGACTCTGGTGTGCCTCAAACTTCCATCTCCGGGTTCCCATTTAAGAAACATTGAAATTTTGTGGAAAATGTCAAGTTGGCTAAAATAAATAAGGGGCTTGATCATGTGAAAGCATCTTTTATCTTCGCTACCCATGTGCTTATCAATTTGAAGAGAGCAAAGTGGGATTCCAGAATAGAGGCTTGCAAGAAGGGAGATTTATCTCACGAAATCTCTTTTTCAGTGCTTGTAAAGTGTCCAGCTTTAATGTTGTTTGCAAGCATCCTCTGTTGCAGCTCTGTTAGGGTTTGGAAATAACTAGAGTATATTTCCATCAAATCAAATTTCATTGAATTGTGTTAGCATTTAATTAAGTACTTCTGGTATATAATTATGTTGTTCAAGTTTACCTTACCATATGGCTGATGCTACTAAATTGAAACTATACCTTATTTGTTCTGGCTGTTATGACTAATGAAAAATCATTGAATAAGCAATAACAAATATATTTGAGGTTTATACATTTTATGGATTATGTGCCTCGTGTTAATTTGATCTTTATTAATTATTATTAATGAGAATGTTATCTGTATTGGATTGTTGTTCTATAGCAAATGTGAAACTGTTCTTGCCCATCCTTCATATTAATTAACAGGAATATATGCTCCCCAAGCTCCAAATAGGAGAAAATTAAACCTTGATTAATTAATGCTGATTATGTACATTAATGACTTGGATACTATTGTCTTGGTGCCTCTTGGACTTGATGCTGATTATGTACATTAATTGACTATTTTAAACTTTAAAGGCCCTGTGTTGAAATTTTGAATGTTGAAGTAAAAAAGTAACTCCAAAGCATTTATACCTTCATGCATTTCATGTCTTTAACATTCAATCTCTAGCGTTGTTAATTGCCAATCTAAATATTCAGTTAAATAAGCACTAAAATATTGAGTATTTTTTGCAAAATGAATTTTGTCTACAATATCAGTTAAAGATTCAATCTCTCGTTCTATACATTCCATATCAGCTTGAGCCTTCCATTGTTTCCATGTTGGATAAGTTTGCCTGATCCACTTCACTCAAATCCCAAAAAGGTGCTTTCAAATTCAAGTCCATAACAAATACACCTGCACTTTTTCTGACTTTTTCAGCCCCTCTTTGTGTTTCTTTGCTCACCTTTTTGTATACCACACCAACATGCCCCTCAAATCAATTGCATGAAAATTGAAAAGTAAGATAAATTTTAAGTAGGGAGAAACATTGGACTACACACACTAATTTCAAAAAACAATTGGTGAACCAAACTTCATGAAAGTAAAACACATTAAGGCCCAATGTTGAGTTTCCTAGAGACATTTCAATTTTCTTCATGTGGGGATTAGTGAGACGGACTGGAATTATGTGGGGTTTGGGAGAGGCTAAGCTGCATAGGCACTGTTGAGTTTCGTAGAGACATTTTAATTTTCTTCATTCTGCTATTTTGTATACAGTCTCATACCCAGGGCCTGATATCAGTTAATATAATATAGTGGATCATTGAAACAAAATACTTAGATTTTCAAATCTCTGTACCTGTGATTCAAGTTGTTCTATAGTTGCCAAAGAAGCTGAATGTTTATTTTGCAACAAAATGGAGTTGTGTTTCTTAAAAAAAATATAGAGTCAAAATTTTCAGTAAAAAAATTTTAGACCATTACAATAAACTAAATGATTTCTCTTGTTTTATTATGTGATTCTACCTCACTCTTTATTTTAAATAACAATTCTCTTGTTTTATTTTGTATAGTAAAACATATCAACTTTAGGCTGTTGAACCATTAGACAATTCATAGCTTCCACAACTGAGTTATATGCACATCTCCTTGGGAACTTAAAATAATTTAATATTTCAAACCAACTGATGTGTGAAATTACAAATTAAAGACATTGGTACTCTGAAGTATTTGATTTGATGCACTTCAGTTTGGAGTGGGAGAGTATTTGAGTGTGTAATTTGTTGTGACAAGCAAAACATACTCTTTCTTCAGCTCAGAAATAGATAATTTTACGGAGTTTTCACTCTCCAATTGACACTTGACTCATTGGTACAGTACACAATCTATTATCTATCCGAAACCTGTTTCAATATAATACGTATTAATACATTTCTGTTGTTTCGAGTGTAGGAATTTTGTTTTCCTTCTGTCACGAAAAAAATATTTTTTTCTTTTTCTCAAGAAAAATAAATTTGAACACTCAGCATGCCATTAAACACAGTGAGAGAAAAAAAAGAAAAAAATTTATAAAAATTATAGATGATATGATGTAATAAAAAAACATATAAAAAAATAAAAAATATTAATAGAATGTTTAAAATAATTGAATGTTAAAGTTTCATTGTTTTTCTTCTCACATCACACCACTTAAAATAATTGAGTTTTTAAAATAATAGATATGATATCAGAAACTATTGGTTCAGATAGTTTGAAATTTCATGGCTTTGGTCTATGCTTCCATACTTTTTGTTATTCTTCCTTTATTATTACTTATTAATGATATTTTCTGGACTGTTAGTTTAACGATTTAGTGTAGAAGGTGCCAATATAATTGGAATATTCAATGTTATTCTTGCTTCAGCGTGCCTTTGTTTTAAAAAAAACTGCATAATTTTGCTTTTAGCCCACACAAGTACCTTAGGCTGGATAATGCACAAGTCCACCTACTTTGTATAGTAATTCAACTTTTTTTATAAGAGTGTGGGCAGCAAGAATTGAACTCTGGACAAGCTGGCCATAGAGGCTCTGATATCCTTTTATGAACTACAACCCGAAAAGCTTAAGCTATAAAGGGAAGACACATAAATGATTTTATATTAAGAAAGCATTTGAAAGAGCTTATGGGGAGCCTATTTGAACTTATAAAAATAGCCTATGACTCTCATAAGCTTCTACTTTTAGCTTCTTTTGATAAGCTTATTTGTGTAACTTATCAAAATAAGCTCTTCTCAGCTTTTTCCAAAAAGTTTCACAGTCAAAATATGGCTCATGTGATATGGGCCGATTGAATAAATGCTTGTTGAAGTAATTTAAAGAGACAATTTTGAACTGAAACTTTATTGAAAATGTGAAAATGTATAAAACTGACGAGATTCTATTAGACTATTGCAACTTACAACCCCTATATATACTGTAGAAGCTCTTCAAGGAGAGATGTCAGTTATAACTGTCTAACTGACACTTGACTAACAACAGAAAGCTAAAAGCTTAGAGACAAAAATGAGAGCATATATGATACAGTTATCAGGAACCTTATGCTGTTGCAATGCTTAATTAAACGAACACATCCTAAATCTCTATCTAGTTATGGTATGGAAGACATGCAGTGCTTAAGCTTTAATTCCAAACGGGCACCATGGTGTTTAGAGTAAGGCCAGCAATGGGAACTTCAGGATCTGATTCAATAAACAATTAGTTCCCCAATCAATACATACGCCAGAAGGATCTCTGCAGCAGCCAGATGATCAATTGCTTTTGTTTGAATGTTGTAATAGCAACTGCTACTTGAGCTGCACCCTGCACTGTGGTGCATTTCACATTGCAAAACATGAAACACTTCACAATGTGCATTAAGGAGTGGAGCATGGCAGCATGATAGCTGCCACTCTCATCCATTCTCAATTGCCTTGTGAAAAGCAATTGCAAAACAGTGATGAAGAGAAAAATTCTATCATAGGAAATTCCATTGTTCCTCTCCAGCAATAGGCAGCAGGAAAAATTTTCTAAGGACAACTTTGCATGTAAAACAATTTAAGAAAATAAAGAATTATCAAGCAGAACCTTACCACTTCCACTAGTCCCAACAATTGCAACACTTTTACCAGCTGACACAACAAACGATATGTTGTCTAGTATCTTTCTCTCTGTGAGGTAACTGAAGAGATAGGAAGCATAAACATACAATCACTTGAATATTAGTCAAAGCTCAAAAGATATATTAGTTCAGCATGCTAACTTTCTAATAGAGGTGCAAATGTTATATTTTATTAAATACAAATTTCCATGCCACCTACTCTGTAACTTGTTAGCAAGCAACATTTAACTTCCCAGTACAAAGTGAGACACCCTTTAAGAATAAATCTTGTTTGGTCATGACAGAATGAATGACTTCTGTGAATGTTTGTTTTCAAGTGTAAGTGGGTTAATGGAAACACTGGCGTTCATGTAGACCAATTTGGTTTTACCTTAGTGGACTTTACTAAACTGGGTTACAAAGACGAGCCTTTCATCATGGCTGAACAAGCCAGACAAGTCTTTTATGTCCAAGATCCTTCAAACTCAAGGTTGTCAGTGGTTCTTCAAGGAAGAACAACTGCGATTCTCCATGAAAGTCAAGAACCTCCACCTGACAAACATGAGGTTGCGCCATTGTATAGGCAAATACCTGCAATTGGTGATGAAGATATGGTGGATGATGAGCATGCAAACCGTACCGATCATGCTGAAGGCTTGTGGGAAAACAGCAACACGTAACTATTTAGATGTCAAACTTGTTGTCTTCATTATGTGCATAACTTTTACCAGCTTTGCAGGGTACTATTGTAATTATTGTCTTTGCATTTCTGTTTTGCTGAAATGATTGCCCTAAATGATGACTGATTGTCTTTCTTTTGTGTTTGCAGACATTAATGGCAACACCACCCCAGTCTCCTCCGGCTGATGTGGAACATTCAGAAAGTACGTCACGGAGGAGCAGACAACCAACGCGACTAACAAGGTTGACAAGAAGGAACTTGGAGCAGCGTAGACCAAGTGTCAATGTCAATCCTCAAACCGGGAGAGCATCTGGGCCCCACAAAGACAAGTTCCACAGCTACCTAGGAGTCGTAGCACGAGAAAAAATCCCTATAAACCACGAATATTGGAAAGATGTTCCGGAAAATCTTAAGCAGCTAATATGGGACGACATATTGGTATTTCAAAATGTGTCAAATTGAATGATTTATGGTCCTTTCTTGGAATGAGTACATGTTGAAGGTAATACACTTAACGTGTGTTGTTGTTGTTGTTGGTGCAGGGAAAATTTGAGATTCCGGAACCACATGCAGTGAAGAAGAAGGTGATGTCATCGGTGGCCACGAGATGGAGGCAATTTAAGTCTTCCCTAACATGTAAATACATATATGCTGATAAACAGGGTGAAGATAAAGAACATCCTTGTGATAAGTATGGGTTAGATAAGGATACTTGGGAAGCATTTGCTGCAAACAGAAAGAATCCTAGTTGGCAGGTTAGACCACTGTATAGTACAAGTAAACATGTTTATTACAAGTGGTTAGCTACTTAAAGTTACTTATATGTTGCAAACATTTCATATTTTGTGTAATACACAGGGAGTTAGGAAAAAGGCTCAGGAAATCCAGAAATTCAATGACTCCCCACATGTCCTATCTCGAGGGGGTTACGAATTGCTTGAAAAGAAGCTGATGGAAGAAAAGATAAAGAGAAGACAACAGGATGCAATGTTCACTGAGAACCCTACATTGCTGGATGAACCACCATCTCCAATTGCAAGACATGTTAAGTGGAAGATGGCTCGAACAAAGAAATATGGAAGAATGACATCTACAGCGGCCCAAGAAATATCAGATAAAATAGTGAGTTAATGACTGAATGTTTTTTGCTTAAATCAACTAATATTGTTGCAATGGTTAACCGTTCTTCCATATATTATGCTGTCATGTCATGCTTCATGCAGGACTTGTTAGAAGAACAAACAACACAGGGAAGCTTTGTCCCACATGGCCAAAATGATATTCTCAACACTGCACTAGGACGACCAGAGCACCCTGGTCGTGTCCGTGTAGCAGGGGCTGGTGTCACCATCCGTCAATATTTTGGACAAGCATCCCGGTCATCTAGCAGTGATTTTGCGAACCTTATAGCAAATTTGAAAGAAGAATGGAGGAGAGAACAAGACGAAGTTGCGAAAAAGACTCTTGACAAAATCACTCAACAAGTTAAGGAAAGCTTGCGAGAAGAGTTGAAGGATGCCATCAAAATGGAGTTGTCCCAAATGGCATCACCACCATCACCTCCAATTGATTTAGATATTCAGCAAAAATTTGCACGGGTAAGCACAAAGGGGAGTTGTTCTCCAAATCAAGCGAATCCATCAGCAGAAGAACATGTTACCAATGTGGTACCTACAATGGGACTGCATGTGGTTTCTAATCAATCTATGAAGCTGGTTGCCATGGGAAAAGTTGAGCACGGGGTGGGCACGATACACAATGTGGCTTATGCAGATGATGTGGTCAGAGTTACAGTGAAGGAAATTATTGATGGGGACGCTTTAGTCCCTTTCCCGTCGTCTGAAATCCAATATGTTAGACAAACCCTTGACACATTTGTTGCGTGGCCCACACATCTTGTGAAACTTGTACCTCACGAGGTATTACAAGTTGTTATTTTTATTACAAGTTGTTACAAGTTGTTATTTTTATAAAGTACGTTGTTATTTTCAAAACCTATTATACAATATTCAGTTAACTTGACGTGGTTCTTTATGAGAATAGGATGCACAGTTGTGTTCCAAAAAGCACAGTGAAGATGTTCAGAGGTCGGGCACTGATGCTAATGATGACCCATTGGGCAACTTGATTCAGAATCTCTTTGTTTTTTACAAGAAGCCGGTGGAGTTGTTGTGGGATGGATCAAAATTTGGTCTCCCTAATGTACTGACATCATTCTTCATAACTTTTGTTGATGTGAATGAAATTGTTTCAGGCGACAAAAGTTTAAACATAACTGTCCTTCAGTTGTGGATGCTGTAAGTACCCTAATTTTGGTTATATGCTTAACATTGGAATGGTTTTGTGTTTTGGGTTCTAATCTGCTAAAATTAGGTTTATGGAAGAGCAAAGTACAAGCTTAGGGCATGAGTTGGTCTATGGATTCCTTGAGCCTCAGTCGATTCACTGCGCAATGGGAACAACTCAAGACTGTGAAAAATACATCAAAACATGGGTCAAGGAATCACAAAGACAACTATACCTAGGAGCTTACTTCAATCAGTAAGCAAAATAAATGGTTTGGAGATGATTGCTCATATAGCCATGATAACATTTACAAATTTTATTGATTGTAGGGCCCATTGGCAACTTGTTGTGCTATGTCCATATGCTTATGTAGTTGTTTGGTTTTGTTCATTACATAGGAAGCCTGATATTCACATCAAAACCGCAATTAACAAGTTAGTTGAACTCAATTTTGTATTTTAAGCATATATGTAAATACCTACCACCCATTCATGTTTTAAATGCTGAAATTCAGGGCAATGAAGACCTTGAAGCCAACATTCCATGTTAAAACGTCTAATGCCATACCAAAATGGATTGAAGTCAAGGTTAGCTGTTTAACAATTATTGTCTACATAGGTATGAGTTACATATTGATGTTAGTTATACATTAGACATTATTTATTGTCTCATTTTAGAGCCATGTTCAAACCGGAGGCTATGAATGTGGCTATTACGTCATGCATTGGATGTGGAACATAGTCACCGGGCATGTCAAGAGTGAATGGAACAAGGTACATCTCATATGTAATCCCATTTTGCTTTTGTAGGTTAATGAACTGACTACATTATTCATGATTTGTAATTGGGTAATGTTCTTGTATTTATGTGTGATGTAGTGGTTTCTAGACTCGACACCGTTAGACATGGCGTACATAACAACAATTCGGCAAAAATGGGCAGCGTATTTGTTAGAAGTTAAAAAGAAGTCGCTGACACAACATTAGATGTAATAGGACAAAGTAGAAGCACGATGTATTTCTTCATTATTTGAAGAGTTTACAAACACTGATGTTCACTATAAACTGTGTATTTTGGTATGTTGACTTAAGTTTATTCAAATGGATTCACAATATTTGTTTATTACTAGTTAACTGAATGAATTGATGTGGATTCCCTTTGTGTGTCACAACTTGGTTTTTCCTCAAATAGTCAACTGTGGTTGTTTGTGGATTTTGTCTCTGACATGTAACATGGCTTGATGTGTATAACTCAGATTATACTGCTACAGGGAGAGCAAGTTATGAGAAACCTGTAAGTATTTGATATTGATGTCAACTTTAATTAATTGGTGACTTTATGTTTTGCAACAAAAATTGAAATCTCTACTAAGTGTGTTGATATTTTATGTTGGCTTTGTCAGTGTTTTGGACATTTGGTGATTGCCTCCAGAATGATGCTTAATAACCTTGTTACCGCTTATTAATTATCTACTTGTCCCTCATCATGAGTCATGACAGATACAGGACTTGAATTTCTGCAAACCTGGTGCAAATTTTTTAGGCCAATGATGCCAATACTGATGATTGCAGAGAAGTATCAAGCAAGCCACTTGCATCTTTATATTTATCACTTGTGTTCTTAGATTGAAGTACTCTGATCTTCTGTTTTTCAGCATCTTCTGCGGCAGCAGGAGCATCATTAGTTGATACTTTCAAACAAACAGGAGGATCCGACATTGGTCTAGTGTCAGCAGTTTTCCTTTTCAAACTAATTCCAGACACATCCAATTGATTCTGAAATTTCATGTCTTCGTAATGTTCTCCAGGTACGCCCAAATTATGGGAGGAACTAATTGTATTTTTCACAGGTAACAATGCAGTCTTTCCAGCAGCAGTCTTGCCCACTTTTACATGTTTATTTGATACATGACTATCAATATTTTCTCCAGGATTCTTCGATATATCTTTTCATCCAATTGATTCTGAAAATCTCAGTTACTTATGATTTTGTTAGTATTCCATCAATTTTAACAAGTAATAAGTGTGTTGCCCGTAATTCTCACTTATTTACCAATTTAAAAATAAAAAGATTAATAACAATCAAAAACCAAACACATTGAAACATGAGTTGTTACACTTGGTTGTAAATTTCATCTAGGAGGATTCTTTTTTTTCTTTTTTGGTTACCTTTACAATGTGAAAAAGCAAAACACGGTGTGATCAAATTGTTATGCAACTGTTGGTTCCTTCATCATTTAGTTGCATTCTGAGTCTGGTAGATGGGTTATTTAGTGAATATTATGCTAAACATGATTTGTTGGCCTAGTAGTTTTGATTAGTAGATTGGACAATCAATTACTGAACTTTATTAAAACACAATCTGTGGCCATGCAATGGAAAACAGGAAAATTGATAGGGTCTTTCTAGATGCTGTTTCTTGTGCTCTGACATTGATTGTTGATTGCTAATGTGGTGTCTCTGCTTGTTTCTGTAGGATTGACCAACAGTTCCATTATAGGTTAGTTCTTCTCCCCTTTAGTACACTAGAGAAATGTACAAGGTCATGATTATATACACTTTTTTTAAGTATGAATATATCTAATCCTCTCCCACTTTTTGAATGATAGTGTGTTACATTAAAAGGGGAAATACCACATTGTAGGAAGTAGAAGTGAAGTGACTTACTAAAAAAAAATGGACAAGGTCAATACTATGTGATGCAGTTACCTAGCCCCTCCCAATGATTTTGTACCTAGTAGCATGGCCACTACTACAACCACAGTAACCACAAGAAAAATGGACCCAAACCTCATTAAGACACATGATAATTGTGTGGAGTCTCAAACCCTTCAACTTTTCCCATTGAGGAGTGGTGATGGCATCAGTGACAACATGAAGGATAATGAGACAGAGATATCAGCTTCAGCAATGAATGCCAACAACTTGACCCCTGGTCAGTTTTTTTAGTTCCTTCCTATGAAGGTGTTGCCTTAGGAAATGCTATGTTTTTAAAATGTGTTTTGATTTAGTTGGAAAATGGCACTGCTTTTATTGTTAGTTGTTAGATGATGTTATGTTTCAGGAATTGGTGATCAAATTTATGAAACTGACTTTGAATGAAGGTGTTGCCTTTTACCTTGAACTGCATTTGGACTATGATGGTTGAACCAAAAGCAGAATTATATATTTAAGTAATTAATTTGATGGTTAATGTCTGCATGTGGGTTCTGATGAGAGCTGAGAATAAGGGGAAGGGGGAATTTAATGAAGAATGTAAGGAGTTTGATCTTACAATTTTATTTTAAAACAGAAATACGAATAAGATTTGACAAATTCGGATGTTGGAACAGCTAGCTATGAGTTTAGGTTGGACTGTTTTTTTGTTCTTTTGTTATAAGGTGCATTAATGTAATAGCAACTGAAGTACGTAAATTTTGAAAGGGCAGAGGCGCATTTAAAGGGATGTTTTGTTGCTACAAGAGGTTAAAACAAATTGGTATATATAATATCATGTGAGAACCATAATGATGAGAGTAATAAATTCTGATTATCTTAATTACCTTAATACTCAAGGGATTAGTTTTATTCAATTTTAGTCTTAAGAGAAATGACATTTACATGTATTTTTAATATTTACAAGTAGCCTTCAATAAATTCTGATTTAATTTTGGTCCATTTTAAATGTAATCAAATGGTTGTTGGATTATATGGTGAAGAAATCTGGTTATTTGACTATTTTGTTAATTAATGGCGCATACAAAAATAAATAAGCGAAAAAAAAATTGTGCACATTAAAGTCGGTTATTTAAAATAACTGACTTAAAATCCATGCAATCAAAGTCGGTTATTTGAAATAACTGACTTTAAATCAATGAAATCAAAGTCGGTTATTTGAAATAACTGACTTAAAATCCATGCAATCAAAGTCGGTTATTTGAAATAACTGACTTTAAATCCATCGAATCAAAGTCGGTTTTCCGAAATAACTGACTTAGAATGCAACTATTCAAAGTTAGTTATTTCAAATAACCGTCTTAGAATTTAACAATTTCTAAAAAAAAAAAATTTCAAAAAAAAAAAACAAAGTCGGTCCTTATATTAACCGACATTGTATACTTTCCTTTCTACGTCGTCTTAGTCGAAGTCAGTTTCGAAACCGACGTTGTTAGGCCCAAATGACCGACGTTGAAAGCATATGTTGTAGTAGTGCCTTCACGACTAGGGTTCTTCCTTCTAAGCGAAGAATCACTCCCAGAATTCCTAACAGAAATCCAACAATTCAACCCTACCTTATGGGTGCTGCACTCCCTCTACTTCAGGCCCCTCTTCACCTTCCGCCACCTCTCTCCCCCTCCCTCAACCTCCTTCAGCATCACCTACCCTGTTTACTCACCCGGCCAATATACCTTACTCTTTGCAAACTCCGTCCCCAACACCTCTGTCACCATGACCATCCACACAGTGTTCTACAACCTCAACGACGACGGTTCCCGCAACTACCTCTCCTCCAGCTACACCAACCTCACTTCCCTCTTCTTCCTTTTCTCATTTGCGTATTTCTCCTTCCTCGCCTTCTGGCTCTACCTCTGCCACGTCAGAAAACACTCCCTTCACCGGATTCACCTCTTGATGGCCTCGCTCCTCCTCGCAAGAACTCTCTACCTCTCTGCGCCGCCGTGGACAAGCATTACGTCAAGCCGGAACTTCTCACGGTTGGGACGTCCTTTTCCTCCTCTTCCATTTCATCAGTGTCATTTTGCTCTTCGTCGTCACCGTTTTGGTGGCGACGCGCTGGACGTTCCTCCACCCCTTCGTGCAGGAGAGGGGGGAAAAGGTGTTGGAAAGAGGATATTTTAGAAGGGAAAGGTTTAGAGAAATTTGGAGGAAGAGAACTCTTTTTTTTACTACTCAATTT
>CM023950.1:5196412-5227516 GCA_013407115.1 Glycine latifolia
TGTTGACAATTTTTGCACTTTTAAACATTTTTTGATTTGATTTCATTATTAGTATATCATCTGTGTTTCAGGCTCTTAATGTGACGTGACTATAAAAATATGCCAATATGATATGTTCATAATTAATTACTTTTGCAATTGTTATTACAATCCAAACTGTCTTCAGAACAAATAAAAATGACACCTCTAATTTGTCTGCAAATGTGATATTATTTAAGGAAACAAATGTCATATTTAAATAATTTGTGATTTGTATTAATGAAAATATGTCAACGTATTTAAAAAAATAAAAATAAATGCGAAAAACAAACAAAAACGGTTTTTGCCCAAAAACCGTCTTTGTATGTCACTTATTTTAAAAAAAATTTAATAAATATTCGAAACAAGGACGGTTATTGGGAAAAAACCGTCCTTATATGTGTACATACAAAGACAGTTCTTCCCAAAAATCGTCCTTGTATCGTAATTTAAAAAAAAAAAGTAAATATACATTCGAAAATGGTTTTTGGGTAAAACTGTCTTTGTATGTACACATACAAAGACGGTTTTTACCCAAAAATCGTCCTTGTATCATATTTATTTTTAAAAAATTTAAATAAATATACATTCAAGGACGGTTTTTGGGTAAAAACTGTCTTTGTATGGACACATACAAAGACGGTTTTTATCCAAAAATCGTCCTTGTATCTCAATTTAAAAAAATAAAAAAAATATAAACAAGGATAGTTTTCCGGAATCGTCCTCGAAAGCAGTCATTTACAATGACAGGTGCGACAAGGACAGTTCAACAACCATCCTCATATGTCCTGTAGAACTGTCATTGAATGCGATTTGTGTAGTAGTGAAAGACTTATCAATAATTATTTTTTATATTTTTTATCATGACTAAATGTTTGGATTTATATAATAATCTAGAAGCAAAACTCATGAAATAAATCTCTTATAAAGTAATCACATTTTATAGAAATATATCTAAAATTTTGGGTCGATAAAAGAATTACATTTAAATATGCGTGCATAATTACTCTTATAATTATTATTTTTATGTATTAAAAAATATTACTTTTTAAGTCTGTGAATTTTAACTAATAAAATTTTTAGAGTAATTTTTTATACATAGATATAATGAATATTCTATTGACTTTCAAAAATCATATATCATTACTCTATTAATGCAAGCTAATATATATAATTACATTCATTCACTTTTAGTTATTTATAAAATAAAATAAATCATATTTATACATAGTTAATCATATTTTCTACGTTTATATTTTTCCTTAGCACATTGATTTAGTTTAATTACGTATCAAATTAAACAGACTGTCACATCATATTCATATCTCTGCGCAGGCTTCGTGTAGATACATAGCATGTGATCGTGAAGTAGTTCACAACACCCGTTCACTCGAATCCTTCCAAAAATCACCAATATTTCCATTTTCCACCGTGGAAGATGAGCAAAAAGGCCTTCTTCACCGGCGTCTTAGCCCTCCTCCTCCTCCTCCTCAAAGGTCACGTGCCAATGGCAGCATGGTTACCAGGGATAGAAATGGAACAAAACCGAAGCTTCTGCATCCTCCTGGATTCCCACTACACCTTGCTACCTGCTGTTACCCCACCCACCCAAAATGGTCTACTCTTCACCAACTGCGCCATAGAGAACTCCATTTCCATTGCCGGCCAGACTCACCTCCTTTCCCTCTCCGTTGGTTACTTTGCCCTCTGGCTCTATCTATGCCTTGTCAGTGTTGTCACCAAACGCAACCTTCATGAGAATATTCACCTCTTGTTTAGGCATGAGGAAGAAGAAATGGCCGAGATCGTTGTGAAAGGAATAACAATGGAGTTGAGCTTTGAAACAATTCGGCTGCTGCAGGTACAGTTCATTTTTGTTAGCCAGGTAAATGTCAAGTTACCAAATCACTACTCCACTCAGCTAATACTTGTCTAGAACAGCTTTCAGTTGTGTTTCAAGTCTGTTTCTAGCATGTTTCTGTTTTTCTTTTCTTAAATCTCTTTAAGACAGATACCCCTTTATTTCTATTGTCATTCACACTCTACTGTTCCTTCATGCAATCATGCTTAACCTTTTGTTCGCAAAGCTAGTAGTAATGTACTCTATTAACTACGGGGAGTAGGGAATGTTTGATATCCATCGGCTTGTATTATATTATTCAATTCAATTCAAATTTTGTTTTTCCTAGAGGAACAACTGTACATATGCTCAGTTAATTACCAATCAAGTTACATGATTAATTACTTTCAGAAATATGATTAATTTTATCTTATAAACTAATAAAAGTAAATGCATGTAATTATATATAATTATTGATACTTGATTAACTGTGTCTTGCAAGTAGTTAATACAGTGTCATGAGGTTCTTGACCAATATTATATGTGGTTAACTACATGTGAATATGATTAATTTTATACTTAAGTTACAGATCTAGATGCGGCAGATAAACATCTGGTTCTCTTCTTTGAATTTTTCATATATATATATATATATATATATATATATATATATTAAATTGATAGTGTAAAATTATTTAAAATTAATTATTATTATTATAATAATAATAATTAAGATTAGTTAGTGTAAAATCTGTAAAACTATAAATTTTTATTATTATTGCAACGGTTAAGGTTATCGTTATTATAAAATTAATTATATGTTTCTTGTTATTACAATAATGATTAAGGTTGTATCATTTAAAATAGAAATTAGTTTTAATTTTACATTTAAAAATAATATTTTTTAAAATTATTTATTATAAGTTAGACATTTAACAATTACAAAAGAATTTGTACCTTCTTATAAGTAGTTAATACTAACAATATATCATAATTATATATAATCATATTCTTTTAATTTTAACTATTTATGAAACAAAATTAACTTATAAAAAATAAATTATATTTATTCATATAATTAACCATGTTACTCATAAAAAATAATTAGCTAAAATATATTTTTTTCGTCCTCATAAAATTTGGAGTTTCCAAATTTCGTTCTTGCAAAAAGTTTAGTACATTTTTTTCTCTTGTAAAATTGAAATGTGTACTTTTTTTGGTCCAAATTAAGGTTCAGATATTCAAACCTATATGTATAATATTTTTATATTAGTTATATGCATAATGAATGTAAAAAAATGTCATATATAACCGATGTAAAAAATATTAAATTAAATCGATTATATGCATAATCAATATAAAAATAAGGATAAATATTCAATTTAGTCATTGAATTTGCAAAGCGTTGACATGGATTTTTGAATTTTGAAAAAATAAAATTTTGTTCCTAAATTTAAAAAAGGTGCGACAAATCTGTCATAACTCGGATTAACTAAATTGCCATATGAAATTTCCGTGGATCAATTTGTCACCTTGAAAATATTTTCATTTATTTTCTATTTTCTTTTTCTTTCTCATATTTACTCTTTTGTTTTTTCTCTACTCTCTCTCTCTCTCTTCCTCATCTTCTACTATCTTTCTGCGCTTCTATGTCAAGGGCCACAATGGCAAACGACGACGCTTATGTTGCTTTGAATAACTCTCACGCCAGAGCAGCAACAAACAAGAGCATAGCAGTTCTTAGTGGCTACCATGTTACAATGCATCAACTTCAAACCTTTGATTTGGTGTGTGTGGAGTACCAAAAATTATATCATCTTTATCAATAGGTCATTGGACAAAGAAGAACTACTTAACAAAATATAGTTTTCTTTGCATAGGATTGGCTTTGAGGCTTGTAAGATGGATTCACATACTCATTGACACATATGGAGGTGCCAAGTGCTCAATATGCCCTAAAGCCTAAGCTTTATTATGCCAAAGGAGAGGATTGATGACTTGGAAAAGGAGTTGAAGACTATAAAATACTCCATTTTCCTTTTGGTTTGTGTTATGGTGGTTTCTCTTTGGTTATTTTAAGGGTGGTGTTTGGGTTGTTAGAAATCACTAAAATGGAAATGCAATACTAGATTCAGGTTGTAGTTATTCGTGGTGGACTAATTTGGCATTTAGTTGTTAAATTTTGGATTTAAATGACATTAAATAATACTTTTTAGGGCTAATTTGTCAGTTTTTTTTTTAATAAAAATGAGGCACTGAAAATGGTTATCCATAACAAGGAGTCCACTCATTGGAGGGTTTGTCTCTCTCTCTCTCACTCAGAGAAGGTGAGAACACCAAAAGGCACATATGTAGGCGTTGGTGAGAATGGGTAACGAATGTTGAGCCATTTCAATATTACCCAAGTAGTAAAGAGTGAAACGAAATTTCCTAACAAATTAGTCTTTCGAATTTTCAGATAACAAATTAGTTAATCCAAATAAGCAACACACTCAGTTAATATCTCATTGTCAAAATGGTTTAATGATACCACGTAGACTTTGATGTTTACGTTAACGGAAAAAATAAATGGTGGAACAAATTTGTCGCACTTTTTAGAAATTGTGAACCAATTTTATTTTCAAAATTTAGGGAATCAAGTGTTATTGTTTTACAAATTTAATGACTAAATTGAGTAATTATCATAAAAATAATAATCGTAGATTTAAATCTTTCCAAACCTAACTCTAGGCCAGAATTTTGCACTTTTCAAAAAACATACTAAATATTTACAAAGACAAAATTCAAATATTTCCAATAGACAAAAAACATATAATCAAAATAATTAATCATGCATGATTTCAAGTGGAACATTGGAAACCTAGGATCTAGATTCCCTATAGTTAGTATCCCCGCATTCAGTTGATCACAACCGTTAAATATAAATCGAACCCATCATAATTTATATATCTTGATAAACTTAATTCAAAACATTAATATTCATTCAAAGGTTTAAATCCATTTCTGAAAACTAGATGTAGGTTATTTCGAGTGATTATATTTTACAATTAAAAGATTTCAAACACAATCAACAATTTTCATTTTTCTCTATCTCTCTTTCTATTGTACTTTATCAATCAAATTAATTATTTATTTTTTTTATCTTTTCCTTTCTCTATTATAATAGACAATTCAAGGTTGTCGAAAAAAAGATTAAAAAAATTGGGTTCTTTATTCTAGTTTTGGTAACATTTGGACTGATCTAGGTTCTGTCTGACCTTGGGCTTGGCGTGAGCGTGACTGAATTACTCCGTCAAGTCTCGATCTCATCAGGGCACTTAAGTAGGTGAGTTGAACATTGACGCCTGCAGTAAGTTTGGACGCGGCTGGTGAACTCTTCCCCAGATGCATATACTCCACTCAATAAATTCACTTTGTCACAAGGAAATTGCAATAGGAGATTCTCACACCTTTCCTTGTTCCTCTCCACATCACATGAAATTCTGAGGCTGTGGTCAACGATAACTAAACTCGTGAACCCCCTTAAATATTAAGGATTCAACCTCACCGGACAGCGATATAGATGATTACCTCTATGTGAAACACATTAAAAAAACACTTTTTGTATAATAATACTTTATAATTGTATTACTTTTTTAATTATTTGGATTTGACAAATTTCTCCTTTTACATAATTTATATATTAAATTATAGAAAAAAACAATCATTTAACAAAA
Organism: Glycine latifolia; assembly: GCA_013407115.1. Classification (NCBI taxonomy): domain Eukaryota; kingdom Viridiplantae; phylum Streptophyta; class Magnoliopsida; order Fabales; family Fabaceae; genus Glycine; species Glycine latifolia. Next base: position 5,201,987 of record CM023950.1, read on the forward strand.
TGAATTATGAAAAAAATAAACAAGCAATTATTTATTATTTCCGTATTTTTTAATAATATTTTTAAAAGGAAATAGACAATAATAACATTTTAAAAATTACATATATATATATATATATATATATCCATATAAATAAATAAATAATGTATACAATGACATGGTCTCTCTTCCCCAGCTACACATGCATGTTGCATGTCCTCCGCTCAACACACATTGACTCTATCACAGGGGAAATTGCAATAAGAGATTTTCCACCTTTTCTAGCTTCTTTTCACATGACATCAAATTTTAAGGCTTCTTCTGTCAACCTTACCTTTTGGTTTTTGCTTAACTCGTGACAATTGTAGTAAAAGGAAAGTCCTTCCTTATTTTCACATCATTATTTGGTTTATTTAGTTATCTAGTCCATTACAAAAAAATATTTTTTAGTCCTTATATTTTAGAATATCATCTTTTAGTTCTTGCACGTAGTTTTTAATTCATTTTAATTCTTATATATATATTATTTCAATTTCAGTTTGTCCCACGAGGAGGATTAAAAGGAATTAGAAATGATATGTGTAATGCTATAAAAGAACATGTTTTTAAGTACCATGATTAAAAGGAAAAGTTTGGTAATGACCAAATGAGTAACTAATTTTTTTTTTATATATAATAGTAAACATGATAAGCAAAAAATTATTTTGAATAACTCATTAACTTATTTAGAATTATCTTAATTTTATTGGCTAAAGTAACAATTATCAGGACTAAAATAGTAATTTACTTGAAATTGTTTTTTTTGCAAAACTAGGAGTCTAATAGTATAAGCTGAGCAAGACTTGCTTGCTGTTTTTTTTTTGGGTCAGTATAGAATTTGGGCCATAACAGTCCAATGCAACAAAGATTAGGGCCCTCCAAGAATCCCTGGCGGGAAGCGCGAAGACTTGCTACTCCCGAAGTCGTTTAGAAACGCCAAATTTTCCAAGTTGCAATTATCCACAGTTGGACCATACGCCAAACAACCCAGAGGAACACGCGTATACTTGAATCCTCAGGCCTCAGACTCAGGTCAACGATGCTTTCTTTTCCATTCCATTTTCCAACAATCACCGCTCCAAAATGTGCAAAACCCCCTTCACCACCGGCGTCTCCGCCCTCCTCCTCCTCCTCCTCCTCCTCCTATCCGTTTCCCCTTCAACCGCAGAGATCAAAGCCCTCACCATTACCTCCGACACCCGCCCCATGATCCTCTTGGAGAAATTCGGCTTCACCCACACCGGCCGCGTGTCAATATCTGTCTCCTCCGTCTTCGTGGTGGCCTCAGGTGGGCCCCAACCCGATCCCTCCCGATTAGGGTTCTTTCTCCTGAGCGAAGAGTCCCTCTTGCAAGTCCTGATCGAGATCCAGCAAAACCCTAGCTTCTGCGTCCTTGACTCCCGCTACACCATGCACCTCTTCACCTTCCGCGACCTCTCTCCTTATCCCTCTGCCTCTGCCAACCACAGTTACCCCGTCACCTTCTCCGACGAATACAGCCTCTTCTTCGCCAACTGCGCCCCCGAAACCTCCGTCTCCATGGAAATTCACACGGAGCTCTTCAACCTCAACCGCGACGCTTCCCGCAACTACCTCTCCTCCAGCCACACCAACCTCCCTTCCCTCTTGTTTCTTTTCTCCTTCGCTTACTTCTCCTTCCTCCTCGCCTTCTATCTCCGCCACGTCACCAAGCTCTCCCTCCACCGGATCCACCTCCTCATGGCGGCGCTCCTCCTCATGAAGGCCCTCAACCTCCTCTCCGCCGCCGAGGACAAGCACTACGTCAAGCTCACCGGAACTCCTCACGGTTGGGACGTCCTCTTCTTCATCTTTGACTTCATTCATGTCGTTTTACTCTTCACTGTCATCGTTTTGGTGGGGACCCGCTGGACCTTCCTCCACCCTTTATCACAGGAGAGGGGGAATAGGGCGCTATTGAAAGTTATCCCGCTTCAAATTCTGGCAAAAATCGCTTCGGTTGTTATTCACAAGACTGGACCTTATATGGAAAATTGGGTTACTTTGAATCAGATTTTCTTGCTCCTCGACTTCATGTCTTGCTGTGTTGTTTTTTCCCTTATTTTTTGGTCCGTGAGATCCATCAGGGACATTATCTCCAAGAACGAAGGCGAGGGTGATCATATGAACTTGTACTATAAGTTTAGCCTTATCAAGCGGTTCTACCTCCTTGTCATCGGTTACTTGTTATTCACGCGCTTTGGGATGTTTGCGTTTAAGACAGTTCTTTCGTATGAGTATCAGTGGGTGAGTAATCTCGTCGAGGAGACTGCTAATCTCGTGTTTTGCATTGTCGTCATGTTCTACGTTGTTGGGCTTGTCGAGAATGATGAATATTCTGTTACTGTGACCGCTGAGGAGAAGGAATATGAATCAACTAAACTTGAACTTTGAAACAATTTCACTGGAGGTACAGTTGGTTCACCTTGTTAAAAATCAAGTTGGGAAATCACTCCATTGGGTAACTCTATATAGTAGGTTATAGTATACTGAGTTTGAGGTTCAACTCCTGCCACTATGTTGTTCCTTCTCTTTTTTCAAGACTATTATTACACGTACCCTTTTTCGTTTGTAAGGCAGACAATATAAAATATAAATATACTCTGGAATAAAAAATGTTTGATAATGTTATTACTCAATTTGTCTCCCCTTGAGTAACAATATACTCAGCTCTTATCGGGTTACTGATTATTGTTATTTGATCTTAGTTTTATGTAACATTTGTTGGTTGGACCGAGTTCGGCTTAGTTTTAATCTAACCTTGGTGTGAATATATTACTCTGACTAGCTCATTTCTAGCTCATAGCTCTTCCAAACTTGGAACTTAGAGCTGGAGATCATGTATCAGTATTGGCCCCAACCAAGATTAGAAATAACTTAAAGTCATAGAGTGATTCATACCAATAAGGAAGGATTTCCCACATGATTTTCTGAATCAACTAGACATATTATTTTATTCCTTTCTAATTAACTTTGACTTTTGATTTTGATATTGGTATTGATATTAAGTATAGCCTCCTTCACATATTACATTGAAGTTGCTTGAATTTTTTCTTTTTAATTTATAAATGGAATTCAAAATAGTGATATATACTATCTAGAGTTCAAAAATTGCCAAACCCCTTCATGCACGTTCAAACTCCGAATTAGAAAAATGTGACTTCTTTCCAAAATTTAATTATTATTATTATTATTATTTATTTGCGTCTTTTTAAAATTATTTGCGGATAGTAAACTAGTCTCATATTCATTAATCTTGAAAAAAAATACATGTTATAATATGTCATTAATCAAAATTTGTGGGTCATATAAAATGAATAAATTTCACTTTTCTTGTCCCTCTTGGGATCAACAAACCATCTTAATAGGTGTAGGATGTTGCTATGCTTAACCTATGTTTTTCTATTCTCAACGCTAACCTTTTAAAAACATTCAAAAGACACATTTGTCCTCTTGTCCTTTCCTACACCCCCTTCCCCATCCCCTTTCCTTCACTCCTCACTCTCAGAATTCCCGCATCCTACTTCCCCTTTCCCTTTTCTTTTTTCTTTTATTTTTAACTTTTATATTTAACGGAATCGAGATTCAATTTTGTAAAATATACAACGATCATGATTTCATTTTATATCTTAATCTAATACTCAATAAAATTATTTTCCATTATGTAATTTCTTGACACCTCCTCAAGCAGCAATTTCAAATTATTATTTGGATCCCCAGCTTTTCCCTGTCATGTGATACGGTACCACGTCAATTTGAAGTAGCAATCTTTGATTGTTGAGTCATCTAGCATGGCAGATTAAAAAATTACACACATAAGAAGCAACAATTTCTATTACACATGGGATATTGTGGCCTGATATCCTATTTTAAAGATCACAAAAGTCAAATCTAGAAGCAATTTCTTTTACTTCTTTATATTTTTCTTGTTGTTGGACTTGTTTTTTTTTTTTATATATATAAAAATTGTTGTTACATTTCTGTCAAATGCTATTGAATATTTGAATTGAACTTTTTCTGAAATATTAATTTTTTTAGGGGAAAATATTAATTTATTTTGTGAATTGTTAGTTTTATTCAGATTAAAAAAATTTATTTAGTTATTTTGTAATTTTCTCACTGTAGGAGGCTTTTTTCTTAAGGTACAGTTACATTATTTTTTAATGTCTTTCGTGATTTTTAGTTTGGGCTTCTAGCCCCTTGTATTAAAAAAAAAAGAATTTACACTATTTTTAGTAGCAACCATAATTATTTTTGCAATTCCGTTAGTCTTTTTAGTAGCAACCAATACTATTTTTATAACTTGATGCAACCAACAATTTCTGCTTGTTGTTTCGGGACACACAGTATACGTGTCAGTGGATATCGAAACCAGCAATTCTCGCCTGCTGTATCTTCATTGCTTATCTAATATATAGTTTTTATATGGATTTTTTTGAATTTTTTACTCTATCTTTTTGTGTTTTTTATAATATCATGTTCCTTACAAGAATACAAAATTTTACTCCAATCTAAAAAATCTTATTGATCGGTGATATCTGAAAAATAAAAATTTTTAAAAACAGTTTCTTATATTAGAAATTCAAATTTTTTGTGAAAAAATTATCTTACCACTTAAATACTCTTCAATACATAATTTTTTCTTGAGAAATAATTTCTTATTTTTAAAAATCCAGCAAACACCTCCCACCCATTAGAGATTAGAGATGTTCTTAGTGCCTCAAGTAACTATCCATTTTTGTTGTTTCATAGCGTATGATTTGTTTTTTATCAGTCATCATATCGTGTCTAACAACTATAGCTTTGTTAACGAAATTCCCAACATTGAAAACACAATTTGCAATTGCTGGTTCACGTGAAAGCAGTATCCTCATTCTCAAATTTTTCTAACAAAGAATTACGTGGAATTGTGGAAATGAAACAATACGTCAAAATTATTAGTGCATCTGCTCCTTAGTAAAAAAAAACAGATCCATATCAATAATATTTTTTAAAACAGACCCAAAAAAGGATCAATCACCCATTATTTTATCATAAAGTATTAGAAAAATTATTAATAAAATACTATAGAAAAATTAATTGCAAGACTTCGAGTCTACTACTGACTATACAGCCGGAGCAAGACTTTGGGCCATAATAATAGCCCAATGCAAAATATGGGCCCCTCTAACAGTCCTTTCCGCGTATATTGAGAAAGAACAAGAAAAATCATTAACGACGTCGTTTAAGAAACGCCAAATCCTCCACATCGCAATCATCGCCACTGCAACTGAAGTATTTTGCCTTCCACCACACTCCAACAACAACGCGTTTACTTGAACGATTGAGCGCTTGAACCCTCTGGTCAGCGATATTCTCCTTCCCCTTCTTCGTTCATTCCAATTCGCAACAATTCACATATCCGAAATGGCCAAAACCGCCTCCACCACCGCCGTCGCCACCCTCCTCCTCCTCCTCTTCTTCTTCTTCATTTCTCCTTCAACCGCAGAGATCAAAACCCTCACCATAACCTCCGACACCCGCCCTATGATCCTCTTGGAGAAATTCGGCTTCACCCACACCGGCCACGTGTCGATCTCTGTTTCCTCCGTCTTCGTTGTGGCCTCAGGTGGGTCCCAACCCGATCCCTCCCGATTAGGGTTCTTTCTCCTGAGCGAAGAGTCCCTCCTGCAAGTCCTGATCGAGATCCAGCAAAACCCTAGCTTCTGCGTCCTTGACTCCCGCTACACCATGCACCTCTTCACCTTCCGCGAACTCTCTCCTCCACCCTCCGCCTCCGCCAACCACACCTACCCCGTCACAATCCCCAACGAATACTCCCTCTTCTTCGCCAACTGCGCCCCCGAAACCTCCGTCTCCATGCTCGTCCACACCGAGCTCTACAACCTCGACGCCGACTCCCAGCACTCCCGCGATTACCTCTCCGCCGGTCAGACCCAACTCCCCACTCTCTACTCTCTCTTCTCCTTCGCCTACTTCGCCTTCCTCGCCCTCTGGATATACGTCTGCTACTCCAACAAGCTCTCCCTCCACCGGATCCACCTCCTCATGGCGGCGCTCCTCCTCATGAAGGCCCTCAACCTCCTCTCCGCCGCCGAGGACAAGCACTACGTCAAGGTCACCGGAACCCCCCATGGCTGGGATGTCCTCTTCTACATCTTCCAGTTCTTCCGCGTCGTCCTCCTCTTCACCGTCATCGTCCTCGTTGGCACCGGCTGGTCCTTCCTCAAACCCTTCCTCCAGGAGCGTGAGAAGAAGGTCCTCATGATCGTCATCCCTTTACAAGTCCTCGCCAACGTGGCCTCCGTCGTCATCGGCGAAACGGGTCCCTTCATCAAGGATTGGGTTACTTGGAACCAGGTTTTCTTGCTCGTCGACATTATCTGCTGCTGCGCCATCATTTTCCCTATTGTCTGGTCCATCAGATCGCTCAGGGAAACCTCCAAGACCGACGGGAAGGCCGCGAGGAACCTCGCCAAATTGACCCTCTTCAGGCAATTCTACATTGTTGTCATTGGGTACTTGTACTTCACCCGCATTGTGGTCTTTGCGTTGAAGACCATTGCTGCTTATAAGTACCAGTGGGTGAGTAATCTAGCCGAGGAGGCAGCCAGCCTCGCGTTTTATGTCATCATGTTCTATATGTTTAGGCCTGTGGAGAGGAATGAGTACTTTGTTCTCGATGAGGAGGAAGAAGAGGCCGCCGAGATCGCGCTCAGGGATGAAGAATTTGAGCTTTGAAAGATTGAAATTGTTTCGCTTTACCGAATATCAGGTTCTTCAATGTCTTTGCTGCTCTACTTGCTAGTTGCTGCATCTTCTGTTTAGAGATGTGTTGATACTGGAATACTGTCTGTATGTTTAGTTTTTTTTTTTGTTTTTCTTTTGCAATTCTGATAAATGTATTGTGCGGGATACAAAAAAGTTTGATAATGTTCTCACTCAAAAGCCACTTTAACTTGAGGATCTGTACTGTACCGTACACACTCACTTGTTACTGGGTGATTTTGTTACTCTGATCATTCTTCTTTTAACTGATTTTTACATGATGTTTGATTCTATTGTATGGTCAGAATGAATATTGTACAATTCTTAGTTTATCAACTTCTTTTCACAAATCACAACCGCAATCTTGCTTGATGTGAGCAATTACATATTGGTTTGTGTTAAATAGGATGTCTTACAGTTTTGTTTTCTGAATTCTCTGACAAAAAGCCTTCCTGTCATAATTCATATTGTTGAGTGATTTTTAGTTTTAATTTACAAGGTCTGTGATGTTTCTTATCAGTGCAATATGGTTTCATTCATGGATGACTTGGAGAATTGATGTTTAGAGCAAGTGAAGCATGCAATTGAACAGAGTGCTGCCTGGATCCATTTTTCTTTTTCTAAAAGAGTACCTTGAAGCATAGCAAGGATTGATTGATGATGGGCAAGTGGGGGGTTTTGTAGTTAACTATACCTCCTAACTGTTTACATGTTAAATTTATGTATGTTTTATTTGCTCCTGGTTTATACTTGTTCATTTTTGTGAAAGATCTGCTAGAAATGTTGTTGATTTTAGCGTTTAAAAAATAAATTGTGCAGAGTCATATGAAATGGATAGTTTATGAAGAGTTCCCACTTGAAACCTCAATTTCAAACTAATCACTTTTATGTTTGTTCATATCTTGTGAACTTATGTTTGGGTTAAAAAGCTTGACAGGACGTTGTAAAAGAAGGCCAGGTTGGCTTTTTTTATACTTGTTCTGGTATTAATAGTATTTCTTCAACAATATGAATTGTATGGAGAAACCCATCCCTGCATGAGATCTAATCTTTGGTGAATGAATGCTCAGCAGAAACTGAGTATAGTTCTAGAAATTTGTTGATGCAAACCCAAAAATGAAGTGTAAAAGGTTTTATAACTTGATGAATAAAAATTCATACACTTCGTTTTTGGGTTTAAATGGGTTTTATTCATATAGTTGATCTAATCTGCTGAGCATTCAAACTCAACAAAAAATAAATAAATCTGCTGAGCATTCATTCACCAAAGATTAGATATAAGCAGAAGCACAAGTTATAAAACATATCATCCTTGCAGAAATTGTTTAAATGGGTTTTATTCATATTTAGTTGGAGCTAGCCTTCGATAGTGTAAAAGGTGTCCGATTGTTGTGCAAATAACACTTCTGTTGCCCGGATACTATATGGACCGAAGCCGGTTTGCAGTGCAATAAGTGGAAAAGTATGGGTTTGCAGATTTTGCAATGCATGGATCTGACTAGAGAATATCTAGAGTTTTGGACTGATTAGTGGATTCAGAAGAAATAGTTTGGTTGTATCTTTGAACAAGAGTGTTAGCAACACTAACAATTAACATGTTGGAATTTATTATAAACCATAAATTTTGGTATGTTACTTCTAAATTAGAAGAGAAATCCATTAAATGAGAAGTAGTTTTAGGGTCATCTGATGTCAAGGAATAAAATAGAATAGGATAATCTATTATTTGAAGAGTTAATAAGATAGAATAAGTTTATCTTATTTACCGGAATCTTTTCATTACTTCAAAAGTTATTATCTCAAGTGAGGTAAATATAAGTATAAAATTATAATGTTATTTATTCAATTAAAATATACTAAAAATTGAGTTATTCTGAAAAAAAAATATTTTAACATAATATATAAGTATGCCTTCTAGTCGGTACTTTATGTTTGACCCTGTGCATTACGATAACTTCTACATCTTAATTAAAATTAAAGATTGTTGAACATTTTGTATGTGGAGCATTGCAATTTGCAAGTTAGCCCTTGCAATCGGCATCTTGATGAGAGGTGATAATAGGTTGTTTTTTTTTGTCACCAAGATTAGTACCGAATATTTATAGGTTGGGTTAAGTATTAAAGTATTTGTCTTTATATTCACATTTAAATTTGAGTATCTATGTTGGGACTTGGGGGGTATATGCATTCTCATATTTTAAACCCATTAAACAAAAAAAACTTAAAGTGTAAACATTTAACTCGTTGTTTCAGATTCCAAAATATAAATATGTAATTGTATCTATACGACTAAAAAAGGGAATTTATAATTCATTAGGCAATTTTATCCATGCGCTACTTTTTAAACTGGACTTTTTTGCCAAACGGGTAATTTAAAAAAAAAATCATCTGGGTACTTTTTAAATTTATTATAGATTATGCTATTCCGATGACACCAAATGGATCAAACAGGTTCGCACCATACCAATTTCCATGCCTTAGATGGATCCCTTCTCAGCCACAAACAGTCATGCTGATAGAAGTGCATTTTAACGTCAGAATGTTGGATAGTTTGTATTCCTAGTCATTAATAGCACAAGTTCCAACCCTTTGATGCAAAAGGGCATGAAAACAAAATGTGAGATATAGATTCTTCCTCCGCCTTAAGGTTTGTTTGATTGTGAGGACGGAAGATAGAAGAAAAATAAGTAAAAAATAAAAGAAAAATAGAGGTGTTTTGGTTGAAAAAAATAAAAGAGAATAAAATAGATATTTAAACAATAAAATAATGAAGAAAAAATATTGAAGTTGAGTAAATAATCATTTTAATATTTTTAAAACAGGACATTTACACCACGTAGCACTATAAGTCATTTTATTCATTCACGGCTTTTCTTTTGTTACTTCCAAACATAAAATTAAAAATTATTTAGTTGCCAACCATAACCCACCGTATGTCAAATTAGTTACTTGACCATACTTTGCATTTGCAACGTTTATGCTTCAAATAAAATATTACTATGAATCACCACCACAACCCACTGTATGTCAGCCTCAACATAGTGTAGCTGTGAGTTTTTATGCTTGTTTTTTTTTCTTTCTTTCTAAACATGCTCTTACATGCTCCACCAACACCTGGTACAGGTGTGGTAAAAAGAGGGGCATTCTTGGCAAACAGGATGAACAATGTTTTTTTCTCTCCAAATCGGGCCATTCCAACCAAGAAAACTTTATCAATGGGATCCACAACTGTTTTTTTGAATATTTCTCTCTTGTTCGACGCTACCAAACCGTGCACGTTTTCCAAAATCATCTCAACTCACGGCTCTTCCTCGCGCCTTCTTCTCTCTTCTGCGGTACCAAACTGACCCTACAAAAGGGCAGAACAAATCTGAATTTTACATGATTATATATGTTCCTTTTATTAAGGTTATCCTTTTTGTAGGTAACCTATCAAAAAGACATCCTCCAAATAAGCATAATCACATTCTTTGGGATATATAATTTCCATAATTGCCTATAAAAAAAGAGCCAACAAGTTCATTGACTAGACCCAAGGTATTAATTATAAGCTTCCTTGGCTAAGTAAAATCCTGTTGATTCATTTTTTCAAAGCACAAGTCTCGTTGATGACACTCCAACCCCAAAACTCATTCATGTCGGCAAAAAATTTATCCACCAAAGGAAACTTTCAACTAAACCATTATCTTCTCCACCTAAATCTCCATCCATGTTAACTCATTTTACTAACTATTTGTTTGAATGAGGTTTTCAGAAGCTAATATATTTTTTTTTTCTTGTTTTGATATTTTGCATGCATAGTCATAATTCATCGTACATAACTCCATCCATAACTAGCCTCAGTCCTACAGATTTTCCACACCTTTGCTGCGTCTTCATCCATTGCTGGTCACTCTGAGACCAGGGTGATTCTAGCAAGGAACAAGAGATTGTCTATTCATGAGTTGATTGCGGAGGACTTTCAATCGGAACTTGTAGCATTCAAAAGAGTTTGATTGGAAAACTCTTAGTCAGTGGTCCTCATGGCCACACCATACCTTAGTGCTGACAGTCATTTGGAACAATAATTTCTAATCAATGAAGATAGTTGACATAGAAATTTATATCAACCAATCCAAACTGGACTATAATTTCTAATCTTTTATGCTATGCAAACAACAATAAAAGAGGAAGAAAAATAAACTAGCATATTATGATCGATCAAGGACTAGCATAGCATTACTTAACAAAACATAATAATAAAGTTATAGGATTGACTCAGTGGTTATAAAGAAAAAAGAGGAAAAAAATATCTTCCACTAATAAAAACTAATAAATTAACAATTAATTTATCAAAAATATATATTTTGCTGTTAATTATTAGCTAAATGCTAAGGCGGCAACCAAAATGAATAAACTGATACTGAATTTTAAAATTAGGCTTGCTATGTATAATTTTTTCCCTTATACTACAAATAGAAATCAAATAAAAAATTCAAAATGTTTTAAAAATTAATAAACATATTAAATAATTTCACAACATTTTTTTAAAATATGTACATGTTGCATGCCAATGTGAAGTGAACTTGGTGGAAAGTGATTATGATGAGTGATGACGATGAATGGTCATGAATCATGATGTTGTTAAGCACTTTAGTAATATACATTAGCCCCGTATAAGTGAACAGTGAGCTTAAGGAAGCATAGTGATTAGATCCCCACCGGCCAGAACAAGGAATAAAACTCAACTTTTCAGTAAAGCCAAATGAATGAGGTTAGGTGGAAGGTGTGATTATATTTTCTCTTGTTTATTTCACGTCCATTCTCTATGGCCACGGATTTTCTCTTTTGGTCGGCACTTCAAAGCATTGAACTTGAAATTTCCACTTGAAATGAAATCCAAAGAGGATGATATTATTCATTTCTGTAATTCTTAGTAATATCTGCACAGTTAACACAATTGAAGAATAATGCTATGCTAAAAAAAGACACGGATATGTAAATTTGTAATGCAGGTTGTATAACAATCAATTACAATAAAACCTTAACCCTAGTTATTAAGTATATTTAATATTCCTTGATTAGGAAAAAAATCATGTTTGAAAAGAATATTCACCTTAGCACAATCACAATTTTCAAAACAAATTGTTGTTAATAATTTTAACATGAACAACTTCATACTAATACAATAATAATATAAAAAATATTTAATATTTTGATCGTCGACTTTTTTCTATAAAAAAGCATGACTTATCACGACTTTCACTGTATCAATTTCGAAGTTCTCTCCCTCTCCCTTGTGTTTCTGAGATTTTATTTAGTGTTATATATAATGTGTCATTGATAACAATTTTTTATACATATATTTAATTTTCATGACATTTCATTGTTAATTTTTTAAACAATGATTATAAATATATTTTATCCTCTAAAATATAGATTCTTACTTTAGATGGATTGAATCTATAAAAGAACAAAATTAGACATGATTTTTAAAAAAAATAGTATATTAAAAAGATGAAAGAGAATAAATTATTTTGTCTGAGTCTGATTATACACCGAAGACTCCATCAGATAGTGAAGTTGCGAGACAACAAATGTAAATTTCATAACACACCCTTTAGGGTCTATTTAAAAATAAAATTTTCCCCTTTTTGTTTTTGTTGGTGAAATTTTACACTAGAGTTCCTCAGTTCCTCTAAGATCTAATTTAATAATCTAAGAAGAAAAGAATTGAATGCGATACTTTTATCTTTAACTACTTTTTATGATAAAAATACTAATAAGTTGACCCTCGTGTTTATTTATCTTTGCAATTACATTTAAAATGTATGATAATTAATTAAAAGCCTAATTTGTCACAGTCACTCTGTAACAGTTCCTTACATTCCTCATCCTTTCATTTTTCCAGCTTATTATATAGTTACATTTCTCATCAATGCATTATATATATGCTGTATGCATGCATCCATAATTAATTATGGATTTTTTTATACAGAAAAATAGTGACTCCATTTCATTCATGATAAATAAGAAAATATAAGAAGGTATATGATAACATGATTGCAAACATGTAATACTGACTCTTACTAACACATTAGAGACAAAATTAGCTTCCTCCGAACTAGACTCACTTCTGAGTTATGAAAATTGGAAAGAAGCTGTCTGCTCCTATAAATAAGTACATCAAATTCAGATAGACCAAGACTTGTGTTTTCTAAAGCATCAGCTACTGATTTACAATCAATTTAAAAAATAACCAAGCTTCTGCCTCGGCTGGGTCAGGGAGTTGACCATGCTGCCAAGTAGTTTTGGCTTTCAAAAATCGTCCATGCCCGTCTCTGATGCAAATTCCAGCTCCAAAGATTTGTTGTTGTTTGAATATAGCAGCATCTATATTGCATTTTATCTTCCCTTTTGGTGGCTTCTTCCAAGTTGTGGGGTTGCAGATTGGAAGTGTAGCAACTTCCACCTTCGAGTAATTCCTTGCCTGAGATCATTCTGAAAAATATTGAAATGCTAGGGACTGATTCCTCATTGTTCCAAACCTTGTAAGAAATTCCTTCTTCTCCAGATGCACCAGATGACCATAGCTACCAAACCTTGAGAGAAATTCTGCAGAAATTTAAAAGAAGTTGGCTGGTACCTTCTGCTTGAATGATTATGTCTTCTATTAAGCTCCATAGTCGTGCTTCCTTCCAAACAAGAATGCATGGCTTGTTGAACATCCGAAAAATAACGTGCCAGGCATTCTCGATATCAATTTTGCAGAATTCACAGTGGATGGGACATGGCACATGCATTGATCGAAGTCTGTCTCTGGAAGTTAGGCATCGATCTGCGCAAAATCCTCCAAAGTAAATGTTTTACTTTTGGTGGAATTTGTAAAGCCAAAAGGAGGTTCCAGCTTCCTTCAACCCAAAAGCTATCATTGAGAGTGAGTGAATCCATTAAACTGTGGTAGGCCGTTCGGACTGAGTAAATGTCATTGGGAGTGTGTTCCAAATCATGGAATCAGAAACAGAATTATCAAAAAGAGGAATTTGCAAAATATTTTCAATGTCACTTTGGTTTAGTACTTGAGTCATAATGTCCAGATTCCAAAGGTTCAAGTTCTGATTAATCATGCATTGTTTTAAAAATTAAAAGAGCAAATGTAAATATCAGCATAGGTAAATGAACCATGACATGTTACAATGCATTATGTATTATTATATGATTGGTTCGCGAACCAATTAACTCAAATTCTTTATTAACTCAAATTCTTTAAATAATTTCTTAGATTTAAAATTTAAACATGAAAAATATGTGATTAAGACAAGTGATTTTATCAAAGATGATCAATCAATTTTTTTTATAAAAATTAGTTATCAATAAAATTAATATATAAATATTTCGCATCAATTCTTGCTAATAAAAAAATTAAATACATTAACAATACATTTTTTTATAATAAATTCACTGTTTAACATTAATTGAAATTCATTAAAATTTATAAAATAACATAGGTCTTACTCTCTACTCCATGAAATTCACTCATAATTTTAAAATTAACCGTAAATTTGCTTCGATAATAAAAACAGTTAACAAAGAGGGTGGGTATATTATTGACTTGGAATCTTGGATAATCATAAATTGCTAGCTACCAAAATGGAAGAGCATGCAGAACAATGAAAATGACCCATGTCATGCTTCCTTTTGTAAGTGGGGAAAGCCAAAGCCCTTCCTAGGCCTTACTAATTATCTTCATAGTGTTACTTCGCAGAAAAGAGAAAACGGATACAAGAGAGAAGCCAAGGAACTAAAAAGACAGATCAACAGTTTATCATGACTTTCAAAAGCTGTAACATGGCAGCTTCACCCTAGCAGCTTCCATGGGCCATGGCACGGCATATGCTGAAAATTATAGTGTCTGTAGAAACAAAGACGATAGAATGAAAAGAATAAAAGGGAGCAAAATTAACCAAATCTTTTACATGCAAAAGAAAATAAAAATAAAAATTAATATACAGAAAGATAGAGAGAGACATAACCATACTCCGGAGTTCCTTACATCCACAAACCCAACTCAAAAACAAATAAACTAAAAATAGAATTACCGAAAATAATAACACAAAAATTAAAGAAGACCATAATTCTCTCTCAATCATAAATACAAAAAAAAGAAATTAACAAAAACGAATTTGGCAGTTCAGTTTGAAACCTTAAATTAACAAAAGAAGAGAATCGAAGTGATCAAGATTTTGCATGGACAACATCTACACTAGCGCCGCAAGACAATAACCTATGAAAAATCCTAAACAAAGCAGCGCATGAAATTTCCCTCAGTTTCCTCCAAACCAAACACTTCCTTCTCCTAATCCCATGAAACCTTCCCTGCTTCTTCATTCTCTCCTTAATCCTCCCAAAACATTTCTGGGTTTTCTCCGGCACACTCTCTTTCCTCGAAAATTTGTAGCTTCTTAGGTACATCTGCCTGCACGAGATGCTGTCCACCACCCTCGGGTGCCCGCCGCACACGTGCGAACCACCACCCCTTCTCCTCACAAACTCCGCGTCCGATTCCGGCCACTTGTAGAGGTTCACGTACGTCGCACGTACCGGCACACGTGGGTCACGTGCGTCGTTTACGCACTTTGATATGCACACAGTACTCATCTTATTCTCATTCAATTCCAATCCCTCTCTAGGGTATGTATGTATGCAATACAACTATGTAACTATATGTTTTATATTATAAATTGTTGTAGTAGAAATATATATGAAAAGGGAAAGGAAAGAATAAAAGGGTTGGATTGGATTGCAAGACAAGGGTGTGGGGGAAGGGATTGATTTATAGTAGGTTAATTTTGGCACGTTGTCATGTGTGATGATTTGCAATGACTATGTTATGTTTAGTGCAGGGTATTAATGTATCAAGAGTTTAATTAGGATATTAGTTAAAGAATTAAAAATATATATTTATTATGAAAATTATATCAGAGTGTAAAAAAATTTAAAAATATTACAATTTAATATATTTTTATAAAAAAAAAACTTCATTTAATTTTTTAATTAATGTTTTAAGCGCATTTGTTTGCAATTGTCATATATTAATTGAATGTGTGAGAGTTTGTGCTGTTAGGCGAAGGTTAGATGGCCTAAAGAAAATTAATTCTATTTCAGCGTATTAAATTTGGGTTTTGCGAGATGTATAAGATGAATCGTGTTCGTTGTAGTGTGCCAAAATTACAGGAGGCTGCGTGGAATAATTAATCATGGTTTTCTTTTCCATTTTTTTAACCTTGCTTTGTTGCTTCACTGTCAGCATTTCATGATGTGACATCATTCGTCTACTTGTGTTATTATTAAATTGATTGAGCACGGTTCTTTCTTTTAACATGGGCTTTACCGATTTATATTAGGATGGAAAATGTAATTTGGTAGAGAATAAAGTCCCTTCATCTTTTATGAATATATAATTTGAAACTGAGATTTAGAAAGAAAAAGAAAGAGGAAATAATTTTTTAATTAATTAGTTGTAAAAAAGAAAAGTAATATATATATATATATATTACTCCTGTGATTTAAAAATGAAAAAATACATTTTTGTAACTTCTCCCTCTTGTACACTAAGGAGTGGACCCAACATTAAAAATCAGGGAGACAAATATAATTTAGATGATTTTGAAATAAAAAATTAATTAACTATTTATTTTATAAAATAATTTAAAATTTAATTTGTTTTTTCAAATTTCATATAATGATACCTTTATAAATTTAAAACTAAACTCATACATTATAACTATTAAACATATGAATTATATTAGCTTAATTAAAGATTTTGAGTTCGAATCCTAGATATATTTGTGTTAAATATTTTGAGGGAGACCTTTGTCCCCATAGTGATCTTACCTTAATCAAATAAGATTGTTTCTAATAAAATTATAAAGAATACTTGTGGTTTAGATTAAAAAAAAAGACTTATACATTTAAAGTTAAAAATAGATTGAAACTAACAATGACAAAAAAAACAAGGATGAGATAAAAGAAAAAAAAGAATATATGAATAATAATAAAAAAAGAGAAATAGTTATTAGTGTATCTCCAAAATTTAGTTATCAATTTTTTATGTTGTGTAACTTTATCTCATAAATAAAGATTAATTATAAATAACATTTAATTTCTCATATCAATATAAAAGAAAGGATAATAAAATTATTTGATTTGGTTGTAAATTTAAATATTTATGACCTTTAAAATACACTAATATATTTTTTAAAAGGAAAAGATATTAAGAAAGGAAATAAATAACATCAAATATTATTATTTTTGTAATGATACTATAAAAGGGAATCAAATATTTTTCAAGAAATAGAATAAAATAAATAATTAATACTTAAGTACTATTACTTCTATCATCAAAATCTTTAAGTAAAAATAAGTAATTTATCATTAAATTATTATATATATATATATATATATTAAAAATAAAATTTAAAAGAAAAGGGGGCCAAGGCCCCCTCCACTAAACATAGGTCCGCCCATGACACTACCAATGCTTAAAATTTGATGTTAACGAGGCAAAAATAAAAATTTCATTAAAATATTTGTTATATTAAAAATATACTGTACAGTAACATTTTTTTCTTCTTAAAAATTTATTTGATTATTTAACCTTAATAGGATTGGTAGTATTAAATTTAACATTTTCTTATTAGAAAAAAAATTTGAATGAGGTTTATTCACAAGGAAGATATTTGTTGTCTGGACTATGGCTCCCGGAAAATAAATTTCAATAACTCATGAGTCTCGAAAAGAAGAAAGCATTTATTTTTAGTCGTCTGGACTTATTTATGGAAAATGGGAAAATTATGCTTCATCAGCAAGAAATAAATCGTTGACTCAGAAGAGAATCACATGCACAAAGAACTCCAAGAGGGATTAATTTTCACTCACAAGACAAAAGGCTACATGTATCACTGTATTGCGTGAGCATTTATGTGAGTTTATGAAAGCGTTAATGGTAGCATTTATACTGGATGACATATGGTAAACGGAAGAATAGCTAAAGTGGTGATATTCAAACCAAAAAGCGTTAATGGCAGAATTTATATTGGATGACATGGTAAACATAATAGCCAAAGTGATATTCAAAACAAAAAAAAAAAAATACTGTAAGAAAAATGAAAATCTTTTTAACTAATTGATACCTTAAAATACTTGTTAAAGATTTCAATAATAGAAAAAATTGTGTTTAAAATTTAATCAATTTCTTTGAGGCTTTTTTATGTACCTGTAAAAAAATTATAATAACAATTTGTTATAGATTTTGAAATAATTTTTAATATGATTTTTAATTGGTTAACAGCACAAAAAATATTTACATTGCAATTGATCAGAAATTGAAATTGATCGAATTGACAGGATCTCCTCAAAAGGGAATGGAGATGAAGAGGTAACAGATCCAAATTCAAATCTGCAGAAAATGTTATTAAATTCTTCTGACTTTGAATCATCATAATATCTAGACCTAGTTCTCCTCTTTGAATAGAGGCTATTGTAATTTCTCTTAAATTTTTTAATCGAATCATCAGGAGACAATATACTTTGACATTGTTAAAGAGAGTTTCGATTTTCCGACGAGTTTAGTTCCCTAGTGACGCTTGCAGTGATGTTGAGCCACAATTTCAAAACTTTTGGAGAAGACAATGCATACGTGTCAAAAGTAAAAATATAATTATATTTTTATCTTATATTTTACACATGTCACTTTACCATTAGTTGTGTCTAAATATGAAATGTTACTGTGTGTTGATAGAAGACTTTCTCTAAGTTATGATATATTAAACAAAAAAAAATGCAATATTATTTACAATTTAGTTGCATAATTGCATTAATCGTTTACAATGTCATTTAAATGGGAAACGATAACTTAAAATTTAAATACCAAAAAATAAGCTAGTGCACCAAAAAAAAAAAACTAATGACTTTGTTGATTATCTTAATAGACGCTTAAGGAATCTTGTTGGCTAGTTGAAACCATTGTAAACGTTTATACTTGTATATAGTAATTGGAAATTGCTTATTATTACGAAAATATTTTTATGATATTTGCACGACCGTTGTTTCTATGAAGAGTTTATTTGATGCTTTTAAATTTTTAATTAGTATTTATTTAAAAAAGAAGAAGAGTGATCCACATAATCATTTGTTTGAATTCATGCAAATATAATTCATACGAAATGACATTGCTGTTACTATTATTAAAATCTTAATGTTTTTAATGTTGATTTATTTTCTGTTACTTGACTAAGTCAAAACCACATAAGGTGGTCCACTCATCTTATTTTCTTAAGAATAAGTTATTGTTAATCTTATCCCTTATTTTTTTAGGAATAAGTTGTTGCTAATCTTATCAACTAATCTTATTCTTTATTTTTAGCAACTAAGCCCACGTTTTATGCATATCAAATATAATTTCTTTGATGGGAAGAGGTTATATAAGGAGATGTGCACCATGACCAAGGTCCCTGTGCTTGCTATCTGAAAATCTCAATACACCATCAGTGAGTGATAGTGAAAGCATAGAAGATTTTTTAGCCAAAAGTTAAAATTAATTTTGGAAATAAATGTAAGAAATACTAAATAATCTAATCATGCTTATACATAAACAACATAAGCAATTAGATTAAGTGCGGAAAAATTAAGATCATAAATATCTCCCGCCATTGCTATTCTTGTTTGCTCCAAAGATGAATTGTAGCTATCCGTGGGTCAAGTAATCTGTAAACAGTTCATGAGTATCCAAAAATAATTTTGACTTTTGGCTAAAAGATCTTCTATGCTTTCACTATCACTCACTGATGGTGTATTGAGATTTTCATATAGCAAGCACAGGGACCTTGGCCATGGTGCACATCTCCTTATATAACCTCTTTCCATCAAAGAGGTTATATTTGATATGCATAAAACGTGGGCTTAGTTGCTAAAAATAAAGGATAAGATTAGCAACAACTTATTCCTAAAAAGATAAGGGATAAGATTAACAACAACTTATTCTTAAGAAGATAAGATGAGTGGACCACCTTATGTGGTTTTGAGTTAGTCAAGTAACAGAAAATAAAGGTATTTATGATCTTAATTTTTCCGCACTTAATCTAATTGCTTATGTTGTTTATGTATAAGCATGATTAGATTATTTAGTATTTCTTACATTTGGTATCAGAGCCTGTTATTGCCTCTGCTTTGCTTTTGGTTTGATACTCATATTTTTGAAATATTGTTTTATTGAAATATGAGTATTTTATTTGAACGTTTTAATTAGTAAGAAGCCTTGGAATCATATGGAAATTGAATTTCTAAGCTTTTTGTAAATTAAAACATGGATTTCGGTGTTGAAAATGACTGAGAAAACCATTGGGTTTTTATTTTGATTGAAACTGGGTCGAATCAACCTGTCTGAAGATCGAAGACAATAGTATCAATGAAACATGTTTCAATTTCGTGGCTTTGAGTTTTGTGAAATTAACCCGTATTCAAATCTTGATTTTTGTGTCACGATTCACATTCACATTTGGTTTAAAGTGATATTGTGTGACACCGTTTATGATTTGAAAATTTCACATTCTGACACTGAATTGTATTTTTATTTATATTATTATTACTATTGTCATTTACGCTATTTGCGTTGCTGAACTTTTATTTTGATCTTCGTGAACCAAATAAATGACTATAAAACATTTTGAAATAATGACAATTTTATGATGTGTTCACATAATTTATTGTTATTTAGATATTCAGTTTATATTTTTTATTCCATAAAGATAAGAATATTTAAATATTTAGTTTATATCTTTTATTCCATAGAGATAGGAATGTTTAGATATTCAGTTTATATCTTTTTATTCCATAAAGATAGGAATATTTAGATATTTAGTTTATATTTTTTATTCCATAAAGATAGGAATGTTTAGATATTCAATTTATATCTTGGAAACTTTTTCTGTATGTGGTTCATTTACTTTACTCACTACATATATTAATTTGTATTTATAAGAGAATATTTTGTGATATATGTTCACATGATATATTGTTATTCTGTCATTACATGTATTAATTTATGGTTTCCTATACATGTAATATTAAGTTGATTAATCTGAATGATTGATTATTTAATTTTATTGTTTATGGTTAATTACAATAAAATTAATTTTGGAAATTAGATAATATTTAGTGATCTTTATAATTTAATTGATTAAAGTCTAGCCACAACAACTTTAATTATTTAAATTATATATTAAGAGTCTCTAGATTACATAAGGTAAATAATATTAATTGTAATTAATCATAATATAATATAGTAGATATTATCCCACAGGAATTTCTATTATATTTTTGTATGATTAATTAGGATAAGATATTAAATTATATTTTTTTGATTTGCCCACAGGGATCAAGAAATATAACTTGATAGTTTTATCATAATGTTTATGTGAATTTAATTGAATTAAAATTTTAGCCTATAGGCAAATTTTATGTCGCTAAATTCATAATTTTATAAGCATGACTTACATTGGTAAAGCATGATACATTATTTTTGTCTCAAATTTTAATGATAAGCATATATGTTGAATTATTTTGCAACTAAACAACCTATTAATACAATTGATATCCCAGAATTGAGAGAAGATTATTTTTCTATCTGGAAAGAAATGATTCTGGTGACGTTAGGGTATATGAACATTGATTATGCTATCAGGAAAGTTGAGCCACCAGCAATTATAGAGAACAATATATACTATGGTATATAGGCTGGTATTAAGGGTTCAGTTGAACAGTATGACAATGTGAGAGCGCTCCTGAAGTACATTAATGAACAATTTGAGACTTCAGGGAAGACATTGGCCAATACCTTAATAATAAAGTTTTCTTCCATGAAGCTCAATACTTTGAGGGATGTGTGTGAGCACATCATGCAGATGATGGACATTGCAGCTTAACTTAAAACCCTAGAGGTGGACATGTCTGATTCCTTTCAAGTACATTTTATTCTGAATACTCTCCCAGCACCATATTGTCCCTTTTAAAAAATATCTAACAACACACATAAAGACAAATGGTCTATTAATGAACTCATGACCATGTGTGTTCAGGAAGATGGGAGGTTGCAGTTGGAACAAGGAGAGAGTTCTATTATGATGACTGAAATGAAGGATAATAAGAAAAGCCAGAAGAACAAGGGAAGTGGTAAAATATCACCTCAAGCTGGAATTAAGAAAGAACCAAGTGTTTCTTCTGTAAAAAGAAGGGGCACATGAAGAAAGATTGTTCAAAAAGCTATGGTTTGGAAAAGAAATGTATGCCTACCTCTTTAATTTGTTATGAATCTAATATGATTAATCATAGCACTTGGTGGATTGATTTGCAATATAGTATTTTCTATATTAATTTGCAAAATGATACCACTTATGATGTGCATGTTAATGTTGGCATAAAAACGATGTGTTATGAATGAGGATTCCTCTATGTTGTGACACCTAAGATTAAGACACATCTCTATCAAGAGAATTAAGAGATTGGTAAATGAAGAGGTACTTAGTGCTTTGGATTTTGCTGAACTTGATACTTGTATAGATTGCATTAAGGGTAAGCAAACTAACAAGTCTGAGAAGGGTGCAAAGAGGAACTCAAATCTATTAGAAATCATACATACAGATTTTTGTTGTCCAGACATGGATGCAAGTAGTCCGAAATACTTTATCACCTTCATAGACAATTTTTTCACGATATATGTATCTTTTACTTACTTCATTCTAAAGATGAAGCTTTAAATGCCTTTAAAGTTTTTAAGGCCGAAATGGAGAAACAATGAAGAAAGCAAATTAAGATCGTGAAATCCGATAGAGATGGTGAATATTATGGTAGATACACAGAGAATGGACAAACATCTAGTCTATTTGTGAAGTTTCTTCAAGAACATGGGATTGTTGCCCAGTACACTATGCCTAGTTCTCCAAATCAAAAATGGTGTGGCAAAAAGGAAGAAACCGAACCTTAATGGACATGGTGCAAAGTATGCTTAGTAGTTCCAAGCTTCCTAAGTCATTGTGGACTGAAGCACTGAAGACGGCAGTGTACATATTGAACCGAGTTCCAACTAAGGCTGTCCCAAAGGCACCATTTGAGTTATTTAAGAGTTGGAAATCGAGTTTGCGACATGTACGCGTTTGGGGATGCCTGTCTGAAGTAAGAATATATAACCCACAAGAAAAGAAGCTTGGCCCAAGGACCATTATTGGATACTTGATTGGTTATGCTGAAAGGTCTAAGGGATACAAATTTTACTGTCCATTACATAGTACTAGGATTGTGGAATCAAGAAATGCTGAATTTTTTGAGAATGACTTGATTAGTGGGAGCGATCAATCCAGAGATTTTGTTTCTGGGAAAGATCATTCAGTTACTCAACCATCCACTTCAAATCTTAGAATGGTTGTTATTAACAAAACCCTTCTAGCTCAACCGGGTGTTGTGCAACCTATCATTTAAGATCCATAATCTGCTGATAATCTAGTAGATCAAGTTGTTCATGAGGAGCAAGAAGAAATTGTTGATCAACCAATTGAACAACAAGTTCCTCAAGAAGATAATGTAACAACATTAAGGAGATCTATCAGAATAAAGAAATCAGCGATATCGAGTGATTTTATTGTGTATCTACAGGAATCTGACTATACTATTGGAGCTAAAAATGATCCTGAAACGTTTTCACAAGCCATGAGTTCTAAAGAATCAAACTTGTGGTATGATGCTATGAAGATGAGATGAATTCTATGACATCAAATGGAGTCTGGAATCTTGTTCAGTTGCTTGATGGTGCAAAAGCCATTGGATGTAAATGAGTTTTTCTAAGAAAGACTCATTCAGGCAACATTGAGAGATATAAAGCAAGACTCGTAGCCAAGGGATTTAATCAAAAGGAAGGAATCGACCACAAGAAGACATTCTCTTCTGTATCTAAGAAAGATTTTCTTCGCATCATTCTGACAATGGTTGCACATTTTGACTTAAAGTTGCAACAAATGGATGTGAAAACGGCTTTTCTCAATGGAGACATAGAGGAAGAGGTTTATATGAAACAACCTGAAGGATTCTCCTCTCTAAGGGTGAGCAATTGATATGCAAGCTTAAGAAATCTATATATGAAACAAGCCTCCCGTCACTGGTACTTAAAAAAAATTTCATGATGTTATTTCTTCATTTGGTTTCATAGAAAATGTTATGGATCATTGTGTATACCAGAAGGTCAGTGGGAGCAAAATTTGTTTCCTTATTTTATATGTAGATGATATTTTACTTGCAACCAATGACAAGGGTTTTGCTATATGAGGTGAAACAATTTCTCTCTAAGAACTTTGATATAAAGGATATGGGTGATGCCTCTTACGTTATTGGCATCAAGAGACAGAGTAAAGGTGTTCATTGTTTGTCTCAAGAGACCTATATTAAAAAAGTTTTGGAAAGATTTAGAATGAGTAATTGTTCAACAAGCATAGCTCCCATTGTGAAGGGTGACAGGTTTAATTTAAACCAGTGCCCGAAAAAAAAAATCTTGAGCGGGAACAAATGAAGAACATTCCTTATGCGTCAGCTGTTGAAAGCCTTATGTATGCTCAGGTCTACACAAGACCTGATATTGCCTTTGCATTTGGAATGTTAAGGAGATATCAAAGTAACCCAGGTTTAGACCACTGTAAAGTTTCAAAGAAAGTGATAAGATACCTTTAGGAAACTAAGGATTATATGTTTATGCACAGACGAACTGACAATTTAGAAGTGATTGACTACTCAAATTCAGACTACACTGACTGCGTTGATTCGAGAAAATCGACTATGGGATATATTTTTATGCTAGCCAGTGGAGCTGTGTCTTGGAGAAGTATCAGACAGACCTTAATTGACTGCTACTTCCACTATAGAGGTTAAGTTTGTTTCTTGTTTTGAGGCTACCTTACATGGTGTATGGATAAGGAGTTTCATTTTTGGGCTTAGAGTTATGGATTCCATTTCTAAGTCATTGAAGATATACTGTGATAATTCAGATGCTGTTTATATGGCTAAGAATAACAAAATTTATAGTCGAAGCAAGGACATCGACATTAAGTATCTAGCCATAAGAGAATGTGTTAAAGATAATACAGTGGTTATTGAACACATTAGCACTGAATTAATGATTGTCAATCCTTTAACTAAGGGCATGCCACCATTCAAATTTAAGGATCATGTGGAAAGGATGGGACTTGGTTCTCATATATGATTTTCATTGTAAGAATGATATTAAGAAACTCTATTGTGATGTTTTTCATTCAGTTTATGCACATCTACAGTTATTTATTCTGAGAAACATCAATTAAGTTTGGACCTAGAATAAACATTGGGTTTATTCATTAAGTTGTATGGGCTTGAGAAATATAATGCAATGTAATACATGGAAGGTACTACTTGTATATATTAGAGGAACTATCGCCATGATTTATGTATTTTATTTCTCACTAAAGTGTATGATAAGATATGTGGACCAAGTGGGAGAATGTTGGTTTATTTTTTGTTACTTGACTAAGTCAAAATCACATAAGGTGGTCCACTCATCTTATCTTCTTAAGAATAAGTTGTTGTTAATCTTATCCCTTATCTTTTTAGGAATAAGTTGTTGCTAATTTTATCAACTAATCTTATCCTTTATTTTTAGCAACTAAGCCCACGTTT
>CM023950.1:5236084-5397191 GCA_013407115.1 Glycine latifolia
TAATGGTCCAATTAACTAATTTGCTGACATTTTCTAGAATTATTTGTCGCATTTTGGGCAGCTTTTAACAATAGAGGAGATGTTTGCATAGCAAATACAAAACACAAAAGAGGGACAGAATAATTTAGTTCATTATTTGTTTCTTTACAATCTGAATTAAAAGTCTACTGAATTTAAGTCATCTTTTATATTAATTTAAATACCCAAGTTATCCATGGTGAACAAATCCAATACAATGGCAAATTGAGGTTACTCGCTCTTTTGTTGACATAAATGATTCATTGGTAAGCAATGAGCACTAGAAATAGATGTCAAAAGAATCATTCATACAAATTGAAAATAAATATTTTAGATAAATGTACTACTTTTGCAATGGTATATCCTAGGTCACAACTAGGTATTTTCAAATAACTAGCTGACAGACGTTGTCAAATGGCATGATCGTGGTAATAAACAATCTTCAAAGAAAAAGGTTGCAGGTACTCACCACCAGCAAGAGATAAGCACTCGGGGCACAAGAAAGTAGCATTGAATTCCTTTTCCTTGAATCGAATATATTCACCATCGGGTGCAGCAAAGTCAGAAGGACAAAACTCCCATTCATCAAATACATCATCCAGAGTAATGCTGTCCTCCTCATAGAGTCCACACCGTTTACATTTTTTACTTGAAAATTTGCTTAAAGGCTAGAACAGGCACAAGTCAAAATTTCAGTATTAGCCTCAACTCTCAAGCAGTAACACATGCAGCTCGAATGTAAAGGAACTTGGAATTTATTGACTACGCTTCAGGTTCCAAAGCAAAGCAATCACTCATAGTTCAAAAATTATTCCAAGAATGGTAGTCAATATCAAAATGAATCTACATTTGCATTGCTGCATCCAAAATTTCCGGTCACAAACAGAGTCCCCTTGAACCCAGAACCATACAATCAGTATGCAATTAGAGACTTATTAGGTAGCCAAGTGTTGAAAATTACTAATTCCTTGGTCAAAGCACATCACATCCCAATCCCATATAATGTGTCTGGATTCACGTTGAATAATTTAAAAACATTAAAATACCAGCTAAACTAATTTTGGGTAAATGTTCATATGTTTGTAAGTTGTAACGTATTAAGAAATTGATTTGTGTCCAAAACTAATTTTGAGTTGAAATAACTTTTGTTGCATTAGATAAAAATATTCATAGCTGAGTTTTACTACGAACATGTTTCTAAAATGAAAACATTCAATCATTTCACTTCAAAAACAAATTTCACCAAAATCAAGTTTACAAGCGCTCACTCAAACTCATAGATAGTTTGAGTTAGCCAAATTTAAGAGTGTAGTATAGACATATGATCACTTGATTTACTTCCAATAAATTCACGATGGACATAAAACATAAATAAAAATAATAAAAAAGAGCATTAAGACATAGAAGTAGTTAATGGAAAGCCAAAAAGGAGAACAAAGACAGTGTAAAGAACCTGCCAAGATTCTTGACCATTAAAATCATAAATGGCGTGGGGTCTCTTGACATCTAGAAGCACCGTCACGTTCTCCCCTTTGCATAGGAAATACACTGTTGTAGTTGCTTTCAGCCACTCATGTGTTTTAAATATCTCAATTGATCTCAGCGACACAACTGCGCCTAACGTCAACCCTGTACAAATGTAAACAACAGTTATTTAGGTTTACACAATCCACCCACTTTCTTATTGATTCAACAAAAAAAAAAAATCCACGTAATAACGCAAATTAACAAATCAGGAATTGATGAAGAAAAAGAGAAGCAGTAAGATTGGGAGAGAAATTTTACCTGGAAAAGAGGTGAAGAAGATGAGAGAGATGAAGAGGAGAAGAGGAACCCTAGAATTGGGAATGGACATGGTGAGAAGTGGAATGCAAGAAAATGGTGGTTGTTCGTGGAAGGAAAGTTTTGAGTGTGGGAGACTGACCGGGTCGCGGTGTGATTCGTTGACATTCCGTCTGGTGTACGCAAAGTGCGCATTACGCACCTGCTAACGCAATCGGAAGAAAATAGGGGCAATGGCTGCCGTTGACTTCACCTTATTCACAGGTCAACTGCTCCTCCTCGTCTTCCAGTCGTAACCGTTTACCCCAATCAGTTGATAGCTGCGTGTTTGTTTTTCGACGCCAAGCAATTTTTCACATTTATCGTTTCTTCTTTTTCATAATATAGTATCAAATGAAAAGTAAAAAATAGAAATATCAAATTAATCACCCTAACCCAACCCATGGTGGATTTCAAATCAGGTTGAGTCAACCTACAATTTTTTTTTTAAATTATAAAAATAAATAACTCGTAAGTGGATTTATCTAATTAATAATCTAACCACAATGTCACAACATTGTGATATCATTTTACTTCACAAACTAACACGTGGGTCAACCATAACCCAATACAAGTTCTTTGTAAAAACATCAATATTAATTAAATAAATGTCTTCACAAACAATTATGCCTATTAAATTAATCTATCTACCAAAAATAATTATCAACTCAGTGGGTCAACCTAGCACAACCCACCTCTTAGTTCATTAGATTGAAAATGAATTTATATGGGTTGGATTATGCTGGTTAAAGGATTATGTTAGTTAACCCAATCCAAATTGTTTTGATGAATTAAATGGATTGGTTGGTTGATTTTAGCTCATCATTCCTAAAAGATATATAAATTACTATTCTTAATTTCTCCTTGAACTAAACATTTTGTGAATAACAATCATTTGGATATTTACTACAAGGCATCAAGGCATTTTCATTTTGAGAAAAAAAGTTTTTTTTTTTTTGTATTTATTGTTTGGGTCTAACATGGTCAACATCTTTATACTTTTATGTCTATGAATTTCATCTCCAAACATTTAAAAATATGTAAGTTTAGTCTCTCCACTGAAAAGTTAGAGATGTGATTTTTATAACCCTCTTATCACTATTGCTTACAGACATATATATCAAAAAAATCTACTTCAATTTTATCCTTTAAAAAAAATTCTTAAAAAATATAACATTTAAATATCTATAATTAAATAATTTAGGCACAGGGGTGAGTAATTTTTTTACATAACTGTGTAATTGAGTTTAAATTCATTAATTAGTTTCTTGTTAAAGACGACTTTTCTTGTTATTATTTTGTAAGAACTTTTCTTGTCATTTGGCAATGCAGCTTTCATAAATATTTCCTATTGACAATTTTAGAATCACATAAACAGCAACACAAATTAAAGAAGACGAGACAACAGAAAATGATCTAATAACAGTTCAAAATCTAGTCTGCTGTTCATAATTAAGAATTTTACTTTCAATCTAGCAGCACATAAATTGCAATATATTTTTTTTAAAGACACATAAATTACAATATTATTGAAATGTGTACGAAAGAATTACGAAAAAAAAAAAAACAGAATTCATTCACATTCTGACTATTCATAGACCCGTTTTCTTTGTGTGGACGCCCAAGAACCACGGCATTTTGTTGAGCATGCAGTTTTTTGCTTTCCACTTAATGCACATGCAAGTTCCTCCCTACGAATGAAACTACGCACCCACACCTAATTTACTATTTGCAGCCAGAAAACTAAAAATAGTAACATAGACGCAGTGCAAGACGGTAACTAATTAGCGGTCGAAAAAAGCTTTAGGTGCCGTAAATATATAAATACTACTATCCTAATTTTCTTCCTTTCTAGCCGGTACTCTCGGAATTTCGAGAGAACTGGTTATTTTATTCCATTTCATTTCACTCTATGACGTACACAATGCGTCCCTTCTTATTTTGTATCGTTTTCATCTTTCTTGCCACTGTCTTCGCTCAGCCGTTACAACCATCATCAACGCCAACGTCATTTCCAGCCGACAGCAACGCGCCACAACAATCGTCCCCGCGAACACCAGCAACGTCGTTTCCAGTCGACAGCAACGCTCCGAAGCTACCGTCACCGTCAAGCGAAAACCGAAACCTCCAAGACCTCGGGAAGCACAAAGGAGGCCACCACAGCGGCCGCCGCAAGCGCGTCAACACAAGAAAATACTTCGGATACGTCCCGCAAACCAACGACATGTCGTTCACAAACCAAACTGCGTTGGCCCAGGAGTTCCTCCATGCGCACAACTGGATCAGGAGACAATACCAGCTTCCCCAGTACACGTGGGACGAGAAACTCGCGAGCGTAGCTCGTGGGTACCTCATGCAGCGCTACGAGGATTGCAAGCTGGTGCATTCAAACTCCAACTATGGCGAAAACATCTTCTGGGGGAAGAAGCTGCACTGGTCCCCTTCCGACGCCACCTACTATTGGTACCAAGAGAAGCGGTGGTACAATTTCCAGACCCTCTCGTGCGCGCCACCGCCCAAAGCCTGCGGTCACTTCACACAGGTCTTTTTTTTATCAGTAAATATTATATTGATTATTAATTTATTAGTTTTTTATTAATAGAAAAGATCGAACCCATTATCTTTTCTTCCTTTTTTTCTTTTTTAACCGTCCAATTAATCTTATATGTTCACTTCATCGCAGGTCGTGTGGAGGGACTCCCAGAGGATTGGGTGCGCGCTTCAGCATTGCCACAACACTAGTTTGGGCATGCTCATTGCTTGCGAGTATGACCCCGCTGGTAACTATGAGAATGAGGATCCTTTGAAACAACATGTGCGATAGATCATCACAGTCGCAATCACAAGACATCAATATAATACTGTCTCTTCCGTTTCTTATTATAAGAAATAAGTTATAATATATTTTATACTATAACTTTTTTTTCAAGCAATAAATGTACGTAGTTTCACTTAATATATATAGTTCTGTTTCTGTTGTATTTTCTGTCAATTTAAGAGATCAAGATGTTCCATTTCACGTTATTTGTAGTGACTGATAATTCTCATATACCCGTAATGACTATTTCTTATCTTGATGTAGCTTTCTCATTAATCTTGTTGTCTGGGAAGATTGTACACTATTCAAATTCATCGAATAGATTTGCTGTTTTTGAGCAACCATGAGAAAGATTAGAAACTTTCTTCTAATGAGAGTTGTGTTTCTTGGCTTGAATTCTAAATTGTATATCTTGATTGATTTTTATGTGCTTTTTACACATTTCTATCTAGTTTTAATGTTGATTTTTAAAAAGGATTACATTTTTTAAAATTCCAAATGCAGTTGGAGGGAAGTCACAATCACAACATCAAATTAATCGTTATCTCCTAATCGTGTTCTCATTCTTGCATCACAAAAAAAAATCATTTAAAATGTCTATTTGTAGAAAAACCGACAAATACATTTGGGTATTTTAAATGATACAAGTACATGTAAAATAGAAATGGAGACACAATTTGAAGACGACGATTTGAATCCCACAATCATGCATATGATAGATAGGTATAAGAGATACGTGTTATGATTATTTTGTATTGAAGTTAGATGGAGTGATAGATTTTATAGATTTGGAGAATGATTACTTCTGATGTATATAATTAATTTCAAAATTAGAAGTATACATGTTATGTTTTTTAAGTTGGTCTATAGCTTATAGTGGA
Organism: Glycine latifolia; assembly: GCA_013407115.1. Lineage (NCBI taxonomy): Eukaryota > Viridiplantae > Streptophyta > Magnoliopsida > Fabales > Fabaceae > Glycine > Glycine latifolia. Next base: position 5,241,623 of record CM023950.1, read on the forward strand.
GCTTTATGTGGTTGCTATATATGGAAGCCAAGTTTCTTCCATTTGAAGATGATTTCAAAAGGGTGGTTGTTATAGGATCTGAATTCCAATGCTACCGATTGAGTTTTATGAGCACAATAATACTTTCAAAGATTGATAATACTATTTGGAGCACTATTAAGATAGATGAAGAATCGTTGATTAAAACAATGTGAAGGCCAGAGATCGAGGCTTAATCTCATTTTGGGGACCTGGGTTATTTGTCATTTATTTTTTGGTACCAAATCTAGTTAATGTAAATATGTAGCTTTTAACATTTGGGATAGTTGGTTTCACATGTATTAAGAGCTCTGCATTTGTTGTGGTACCTCTGGTACATTTGATATATATAAAAGCTTTTCTTATGCTAATCTAAACAAAATACTCATTTAGGGCAAAATTTGCTTGTTTGTGTACAAAAAAGGATTTAAGGAAAACTTTTATTTCAAAATTTTGTTTGCATTAGATGCTTTACAATTTGGAGCTTGAGGCGTCGCATTTTATTGGGAAAAATCCAAGTCCTATATCAGATAGAGATAGTGTCAAGATAAAATATATAAGTTGGAGACAACTCTTACCTCATGAACTAACTTTTGGAGTTGAGTTAGGTTCAAATCTTTATAAGATGGTATCAGAGTTTATCCTAGATCCATTAACGTGCCAAAAAATGCTGGGTGTGAGGGGGTGTATTAGAAAAAATTCAAGTCTCACATTAATTAGAGATAGTACTAAGAAAGAATATGTAAGTGGAAGACAACTCTCGTCCTATGAGTTAACTTTTAAAGTTGAGTTAGGTTCAAACTCTTATAAGACATTTTACATTCATAGAATTGGATTTAACTCTATTTTGAAGATGGATGCTTAAGGATTTTCAGGTGGTTTATAGGTGTTATTAGATTATGCGCATGCTCAATTGTAGGACCTAAAATCTCACATATAATATATTCATTGGAAGGTCATTATTGCTTCTTGTTAGCTTTGTTTATGTTAGTCCCAATCGATCTAAGAAAGATTTGGACCATTTGGTGGAGATGATCATGACTTATTTGGATGCTTGGATCAATGAAACTTGGCTAGCTTTAGGTGATTTTAATTCCTATTTGAATAACTAAAAGAAAATAGAGGGTCAATCGGTCTATGAGAATCTACCTCATGAATTATTTTTCTAATTGTTTTACTCAATACCAACTTTTCTATTTTGGGAATAAAGGCTTCATTTTACTTGGGAAGGAAGAAGAGAGAATGAGAGGTTGGGTCATGTTCTATGTAACATGGCATAGCATGACTTTTTTCTTAATCTCACAATCTTTCATTTGCCATCTCTCAAATTAGATAAAAATTAAAGAATATTACTTAAGATGTCTTTAGAAGAGATTGGTCAAAGTTGGATGAAGCCTATTTGGTTTACTATTAGTTGGTTGGCAAATTCCTTACTTTATGACATGGTTAAGGAATCCTGGAGCCCAAATGAAACTTAGGTTGCAGTTGCTCAAAGATTCCAAGAGTAAGTTACTGAATGGAACTTTAATGACTACGGTAATCTTTTTTCACAATAAGCATAAAGTTTTAGTTAGGTTGAAAGGAATCAACAATGAGCTTAACATGGAGAGAAATAAATATCTTAAGAAAGTTCAGAGGAAACTCTAGCAAGATTATAAAAATCCTTGCTTATTCAAAAGGAAACATATTGGTATCACAAAGCCAATTAGTGTGATTAGTTTTGTTTTGGAAATAGTAACACTAAATTTTACCACTAGCAACTATTATAGAAGAAAAAGAAATTGTATTGATTCTCTTCAAGATAGTTAAGGGCAGATAAAGAATATATGGAGTGGCAACCTTTTTTAAGAATCTTTACATGATTAATGGTTAGACCCAAAGCTAAACTTGAAATAAGAAGTTTACTACTATCGATTCTATTGACTTATATCACATTTAGAAGACAAATTTGGAGGATGAAATTTCACCTTGCAATATTCAATATGGGGTCTTTCAAAGCCTCAAGTGCTACCTAGTTATATTTTCCAAGCTAATTAGGATATTATTGGTGAATCTGTTATTATTATGATGAGATGGTCTTTTGAACATCTGGAGATGATTAGAAATATTAATGAAACCTTGATCTCTTTTGTCTCAAAGTTGGAGCTCCCAATAACATTACTCTGTATCAGCATATTAGTTTGTGTAATGTTATATATAAGACTATAACTGAAGTACTTGCTAGTAAAATGAAAAGGGTTATGCCCCTCTTGTTTCTCCTTACCAAAGTAGTTTTGTTCCTATCAGGGCTCTAATAACATTATTATAGCTCAAGAGATTTTTCATTCAATGAGTAAGAAAAAAGGGTAATAAAGGTTGAGTGACTTCTAAAGTAGATCTTGAAAATGTGTTTAATAGAATCAATTAGTTTAAAGCAACCTTTCATTCATTTGATATTTTGGTCCTGTTCCCTTAACTTCTTTCGCCAGAACTTAATTGCACCCACCACTCCAATAATCAGTATAATTGAAACCAAAACACTCAGCAAAACCACTACAGCTATATGCATTCCTTTTCCGTCACCATGCTCATCAACTACAGAACATGAATGCAATTAATTTTGTTAATATATAAAATACTAGAAAGATAATCAAGTAAATGAGTATCAATGCAAGCATACCCAGAAAATAAAATTCAAGTGCTCTCTACATAAATAAAAGGTTGGGAGAGGGAAGGTTGAGGATATTTCTATCCTCGCTTTACAAAGTGGAACAAACTAAATACTGGCATTCCCAGTAATTCCACGGTTAAAGATTCGATATTAAGAAGAAAATAATTAAGCATACAAGATTGCAAACCAAGATACAGAACCCTATGTGATGCAACATTCCTCCATCAAGTTGGTTATGACAAAATAATAATAATAATAATAAAGTGACCAGAGTAAACTATTCTCTATTATGTTATATTTTGTGTTTACTGAAAAATAGACAAAAAAAAACTCATTTATTTACAATAAAAATTGCTACAATTAAATCTAAAAGGTGTTAAGCCTACTAGATTTGTTATCAGTGGTTACTAGTTAACTTATAGAAGTGTTTGGTCAAATGCTATTCCAACTCTTGTTTATCTAGCTTTACATGTGGAACAAAAGGGGGGAAAATGCATTTAGTGTAACTAAATCTTCAATTCAAATGGTTGGGGGTACCAAGGCGTACCTTCAGTTCAGCTATACATCAAATGCATGCAGTTTTCTGTTTTTCTCTCAACATATGATGCTGAATAAGGATAGAAATGAAATTTGACCAAAAAAATTCATGAGCTAATGGTCCAATTAACTAATTTGCTGACATTTTCTAGAATTATTTGTAGCATTTTGGGCAGCTTTTAACAATAGAGGAGATGTTTGCATAGCAAATACAAAACACAAAAGAGGGACAGAATAATTTAGTTCATTATTTGTTTCTTTACAATCTGAATTAAGAGTCTACTGAATTTAAGTCATCTTTTATATTAATTTAAATACCCAAGTTATCCATGGTGAACATATCCAATACAATGGCAAATTGAGGTTACTCGCTCTTTTGTTGACATAAATGATTCATTGGTAAGCAATAAAGGTTGAGTGACTTCTAAAGTAGATCTTGAAAATGTGTTTAATAGAATCAATTAGTTTAAAGCAACCTTTCATTCATTTGATATTTTGGTATCCTTCTTCTTCTACCACGAGGGTGTTGCTGAATGGTTAGAAAACAAAGAGTTTTACTCCTTCGTAGGACATAAACAGGGTGATCAAATTTCTTCTTGCCTATTTGTTCAAATGCTTTGATACGTTTTGTACGGCCTCTAGTTAAATAGTTTTTACATCTAAAACCAAAATTTGCGTCCAAAAATGTTCTTATAAGATTACTCTGACAACAAACCCTTCTGAATATTTAACGTAATTAAATACTTAACATTTAAACTTAATACTATTAATTAAATTAAAATAATATCGTACCAAATCACCCACGTACTTTGGTGATACTTAAAATTTTTATTAATATTTCTTCATTTTCTCAAGTTTTAATGTTAAAGTTATCAAAACAATGCTTTTGAAATTTAATTTTTAAGTTTTATTTTTCAAATCTCAACTGCTTATATTCCAAAATTATTTACATTAAAATGTTCTTATTTTTCTCAAATATAAATTGCTCCACTCTTATATATTAAATTAAACGAATACAGCCATTAAAATTGTTTAGCTCTCTTTTTGTTAGTAAAAAAAGTTTGTTCGAGAAATAAATTATGCTAAAAAGTAAAAACATGATCAATTAAGTAGTAATAATAATAATTAAAAAAAATGGACATATACAATTGGAGCTGAAAAGAAACAGTGAAGTCTTTAGTCACACTTAAGTAGTAGGAGAGGTGCTAGCCTTTTGGTTCTTTTAAAAGCAACAAGACAAGAAATGAGAGACAGAATGAAATTAAAGATAATGTCATTCCTCAAGCTTTTGTTCTCGTGATTTTCACGCAGATTTAGATTCACTTTGAGAAAACTTGGGTCTCTAATTGGTACGCTTTGGTGAAGAACGCTGGCCAGCATAGATACGTGGACATTATGCTGCTGATAGTGGATGCACCAATCAACATATTCATCACCACAATCTGTAGCTGAATGGCTTCAAGTGGCGAAGCCCCTCCCATAATAAGACCAGTCATAGCCCCAGGCAACGATATCAGACCCACTGTTTTGGCGTTGTCCAGAACAGGTGAAAGGGCTATAACCAAAGCCCTTTTCACTTGTTCATACGTAGCTTGTCGTGGAGTCGCACCAAGTGCCAATGCTGTCTCAACCTTTAATTAGTTGCAAATAATAAGTGCATGGTTTGGAGTTGGAAATACTATAATATGCATTCTAATGTAAATACAATGAATAGAAATAAAATGAGCTTAAAATTAAGGATTATGATAAAATTACTTTTGGCTTGAAAGGTAATTTTGTAACGGAATATCAATCATACTCTAAAACTAATTCATGGATTCGCATAAAGTATTACTTTCTCCATCATAAAACTAGTGTCACATTTTAAAAAAATATTTCAAAATAAATGTTAGGCTAATTTTCTGATGAGGCTTACTAAGTTCATTTGTGCTCTGATGTCGTCGCGGAGTCTTTTCATGGTGACACCGGTTACTGTCATGGCATTTCCGACCATCATGCCTGCTACGGGAATGATGTATCTGGGGGTGAAAGGGAACACGTTTAGTAACACTAGAAGGAACATGGTCACTGCAGTTCCTGTCAGAATGGAAGCTCCAGCAACATATTTCCCACGAGGGACATGTTTCGCACGTTGACCTGCAGTGTAACCAGCAACACACACCTACACTTGGAATAATTGAAATCCTTCAATTTTACAAGTTATTATCAGCACAAAATGAAATTGGAAACTATGTTCAGATTCCGTTGGTTTTACAACTATTACTTTATGAATTTAAACAACCAGAATCAAGTTCCCACGAAAAGGGGACACCCCATTTCCACAATATACTCTCTACTCTGTTTGGGGAACAGAGTTAGTATAAGTATAGGGTTCAAAGGAAACAAATATATGAGCCCCACAATGCTATTAAACATCTTGTAAGATAAAGAAAAGAAAGAAAAATATTAATATGATATATGATATGATGCAATAGAAAAAAAAGAGAGAGAAGAGAGACAAAGAGAAAAGAAAAATGTTAATAGAGTGTTTAAAATCAGGAGGTATCCAAATATCATTAAAACATTGAAATATGAAAGGATAAGAAAGAAGAGTGACCATGAAAAGGTAAGCTAGAATGATCCAGCCAGCGTTGCTTTGGTTGAATATGAACTGCAACACAAACCCAATAATAGAAAGCTGAAGAAATGCTCTGAAAATGGCATACACCATCTCACCCTCGAGTCCCAGCTTCTGCATAAAGGACAAGACCACGGCCAGAAGCACGACGACGGTGGCAGCCACGGGCTTCACCATGCCCTTTAGAAACGCCACCATCCATGACAAATCCGTTCCCGTGAAAGAAATATGCTGGTGGAATGTGTGGTTCTGAAATGGTGTTATCATGAAGAAGGATTCCATAGTGATGAAGTAAGTGTCCCGGGAAAGGGTGGTCTAATGCAAATGTTATAATTAGTGAAAGGCAGAAGCGACCTTCCCCTGAATGTGAGTCGTCTCGTGGAGTCACTACCCGTGCCAAATCCACATGCTCTGCAGGATTTGACATCGTGTAATCAAGCATAAATGATATGGTTGATTAATTAATAATATATCATGTTGGGATGCTGCTAAGTACACATTTATAATTTAATTTCTCCTCAATTAAAATCGATTTATGCATTTCATTTTTAAGAGGTTAAATGAGAGAATTTCTCTAAAAAAAATAGACAAGTTAATTACAAAATTTCAATTTCTTTTTCTTCTTTTATAATTTTGTTTTTATTTAAACATTATTCTTCTAATTAAGTGGGTTTGTGAATATGGATTGCCCGACCTAATTTACCTAAAAATATGGAATAACCTAAGGAAACTTATTTTGTCATCATTAATTAGTTTAATGTGCATTACTTTGATTACTTGAGGATAAAAATGTGTGTTTTACATATAGGGACCATTTGATGGGCAAAATAAGATAAGGTTTAATAGGATAAATAATTATATTCTTTTTCAATCAATTTTTGATACATTATTAAAATATAATTAGTTTATTTTACCATCTATTATATCATGCTGTGTCAGTGTAGCTTTAATCACACCCATCTTAAGAAAAATATATGTTGGGGAAAAAATAAAAATATAAGAAATAGTAATGACAGAAGTGATAAATTTTGAGAAAAGTTCTCTGATGTTAATGAAGAAATTTGTTTTAGGGACAACTTAGAAGTGGTGTCTGATTTGGTAAAATGATGTCATTTTCTTAAAAAATCTCAATTCGTAGCTTATGGTTGAGATTTATATATATTTAAAAGAAAAAAATATTATAACAAAAAGTTTGGTTTTTTCATTCTTGAGTTAATGGTGCTATGCTATTGGCTATTCCGCTATTCACTAGATCTTCATTAGCTTTAGTTTTCAGAATTAAGCAAAAACGAATCACGAGCTTCTGAACAACAAAAACAAAGTAAAAAAAAGGTACTTAATTGGGCCCAAAGCCCAGCCCAAAACATTATTTATAGTTGTTGAATACACAGCAACGATGAAAAATTCGAATTTTCGAAATCGCGAAACAAATGAATGAGGATACGTAACCTGGTGGCACCCACCCTTCAATTTCAAACACAACAATCAACCGCTTCCGGCAACCTCCGACAGAGGCTCTCCCGCCCTGGCGTCGACTTCGCCGCCTATGGATCAGCCCTCCATCACACCCGATAACTTCCTCGCCTCCAAACTCATCCTTTTCTACTCCAAATCTAACCACGCGCACTTCGCGCGCAAGGTATTCGACGCGACCCCCCACAGAAACACCTTCACGTGGAACGCCATGCTCCTCTGCTACTCCTTCAACGCCATATTCCGCCACGCGCTCAACCTCTTCGCGTCATTCACTTTCTCCACAACCCCCAACGCCTCCCCCGAAAACTTCACCATATCCTGCGTCTTGAAAGCCTTAGCTTCGTCTTTTTGCAGCCCCCAATTGGTGAAAGAGGTTCACTGTTTAATCCTTCGACGCGGGTTGGACTCTGATATATATTTTTTCTCAACACGTTGATCATCTGTTACTGCAGGTGCGACGACGTTGGACTTGCGCGAAACGTGTTCGATGGAATGTCCGAGAGAGATATCGTGACGTGGAGCGCTATGATTGGTGGGTATTCTTAGAGGAGGTTATACGATGAGTGTAAGATGTTGTACTTGGAGATGTTGAATGTTTCCGGGGTTGCACCCAATGCGGTTACCGTGGTGAGCGTGATGCAGGCGTGTGGACAGTCCATAGATCTTGTGTTCGGAATGGAGCTTCACCGCTTCGTGAAGGAGAGTGGAATTGAGATTGATATTTCGCTTTCCAATGCTGTGGTTGCTATGTATGCCAAGTGTGGTAGGTTGGATTATGCGCGGGAGCTGTTTGAGGGAATGCGTGAGAAGGACGAGGTTACTGATGGGGCGATGATTTCAGGGTATATGGATTACGGGTTTGGGGATGAACCCATGTGTGTTTTTCGAGGGGTGGAGGACCCTGGATTGAATATCTGGAATGCTGTGATTTCTGGTATGGTTCAGAATAAAGAGTTTGAAGGGGGTTTTGATTTGGTACGGGAAATGCTGGGTTCTGGTTTGAGTCCCAATGCTGTCACACTTGCTAGCATTCTTCCTTCGTTTTCATACTTCTCAAACCTGCGAGGAGGGAAAGAGGTGCATGCTTATGCTACTAGGAGAGGTTATGAGCAAAATGTGTATGTGGCAACTTCCGTTATTGATGCTTATGCAAAGTTGGGGTATATTTGTGTGGCATGGCGGGTTTTTGATCTATCTCGGAGTAGGAGCTTGCTAATTTGGACATCAATTATATCTGTTTATGCTGTCATGGTGATGCTGGTGATGCTGGTTTGGCACTTGGTCTCTCTGCTCAGATGCTAGATAGGGGAATTCGACCTGATCAGGTGACATTAACTTCTGTATTGACAGCTTGTGCTCATTCTGCATTGGTTGATGAAGCTTGGAATATCTTCAATTTGATGCCCTCAAAATATGGCAGTCAACCTTTGGTGGAGCACTATGCTTGCAAGGTGGGTGTTCTTAGTCGAGCTGGTAAGCTCTCAGAAGCAGCAAAATTCATTTCTGAAATGCCAATTGAACCAAGTGCTAAAGTTTGGGGTGCTCTGCTACACGGGGCTTCTGTTTATGGTGATGTTGAAGTGGGCAAGTTTGCTTGTGATCATTTGTTTGAGATGGAGCCTAAAAATACTGGGAATTATATGATTATGGCCAATTTATATTCACATGCAGGGAAATGGGAACAAGCTGGTGAGGTAAGGGAAAGAATGAAAGAAATTGGGTTACAAAAGATCCGTGTAAGTAGCTGGATTGAAATGAGTGGAGGGCTACTGAGCTTCATTGCCAAGGATGTGTCAAATGGAAGATCTGATGAGATTTATGCATTGCTGGAAGGGTTGTGTGGTTCGATGAGGGAAGAAGGATATGTTCTACAGGAAGAGCTAGATTATGAGAATGTTTTTAGTTAATAACTGACACGTGTTAACTTGCACTGAAATGATCATTCACCTCTGGTATGGCCAGAGCAAAAAGAGACCACTCAACTTCTGAGATGCAGAAACTAGATAGCACCTGTATCTCAATACTCAGCATGCTTTACTGAGTACACATGGTTAGGAATCGGCTCTCCTCTTTATCGAGTGTCTATAGAAGAAATTTATGCATTGCCTGCTGGGTGCTGGTTACTGATTTTTCATCCAAGTTAGTCTAGGCTAAGAAACACATGGCTCCAAGGAGCACTTGATTTTTTTTTCTTCTGGGTGATGAAGGACTGAGATCTTACCTTTGCTTTGTCAGTTCAGTAAAGATTGCTTAGTTTGATTAAACAACTCTGATTTCCATCCAGGTTGGATGTGACTTGTGAGTAAAATTTGAACTTAATCAGAAAAAGTTGCATTCTGGCTGGCAGTTGAAACTGTAATAGCAAAGGGGCTTCCTTGTGGTTAACTACTACTTTTAGACTAAAGGAAACACACACCACTGAAGTGGGTCTTGGGGAAAACTCACTTCTGGCCCACGGTGAAGGTGAAATGCAAAAGGGACTGTAATAAGGGCAAAGTCTATTGCGGGTTTGAACATCTGCTGCTTGCTGCAAGCCAGATATTACATATGTGAGGTTAACTTATGAGTCTCCCTTCTATAAGTAGTTTGATTGATTGCAAAAGGAAAACTACATTGTGATCATGTTATGCGAGCTTAGGATCCCCGAATATCTGGACGAATACATTTTACTCTTTCAGATTTATGGCATTAAGGTAGATACCGCGTGGATCGATGAGATGAGGACCTAATATTTTGTGAAAAGCTAGAAAAAGTGGATACTTTCTGTTGAAAATGGCCAGAAGATTTTTTGGGAGATCACCAAATTGGTGAGATGGGACTTAGGAATGCATCAAACATTGATTTTGGAGCTGCCAGTTGGAATTTAACACAGGAAGCATAATTGTTTTATTTTTAGTCTTTTTTTGTGGGGTTTGTCTTGCATCCACCTTTTCCTTTTCGCATCTTTACCACATTCTTGTCTCGAAAATAGTTTTCTTGCTAATAAAGCATCCGAGATCTGTTAAATATCCTTTCCTTTAATCACAGCTTGGTTTTGCCACCATAATGTCATCTTTCTCAATAATAGGTAATGGGCCAATGGCTACGAGGCCTTGTATTATAATATTTTGTCCTGAATGCCCATGATCCTAGAAATACATTATCCCTTTTCACATTCGCACCACGAAAGCAATTTGCAAGGTTTCCACTAATTAGGATTTGTGCATGTATACGAAGGATGAGAGAATGAAGATGCCTACTCCTCTATAGCAGAAATGCATTATTGTTTTGTTTGATGTATTTGATTTAGTGACAAGAGGAACGGGCCACGGGCATGGGCCAAGGGAGGAACTTCCTCTTCTGCTTGTTTTGTTGACATAGCAAAATCGGTTGAGAGAAAACATCTGGAAGAGATAATGAAAAGCACTAGAGTAAGAAAACGTGTTAGCTCTGGACATTAACGTGTGGACAAACGCTGCCACTTCATTAGGTATACCATGTCCACAAGTGTCACACCATTGTTATTTATTCCACATAACCCTTCCAGATTTTCTACCGCCTTCAATAACTAAATCGGTAATCTACAATCTACCTCCACGCATTGCTGATTAATTTGTAGTTAAGTTAAATTAAATTTGAACTATTGAACATGATTAAAACGTGTGATATAATTTTTAACTACAAATTTTACATTAGAACATCTACCCGGTGGGAAAAATATCTAGTATAAAACCAGTAAGTCCTTAATATTTAGATGTCATGACTGTTTTCATTTTCTTTCCATGTATTACATGTTTGACTATGATTGCAAGGTACAACAGAAAATTTATAATTTTGAAGCATTAATGACGGATAATATCAATGATAGATAGATATTGTTGCCAAAAATATCACCCTCTATATAATTTTCTTACCCGGATACTTCTATTTATTACTTACTTTAGTTTGATAAATATCGTAAGTCATAACCCGATAATTAGACAGTTATGCTAATTAAATTAGAATCATTAGCTCCTCTAGTGTTGTTAGCGAAATCATTTTCAGTCAGTCTTCAACATACAGAAAGATGAAGTAAAAGGTCAAACAGTAGCGTATCCAATCCCATCTTTCTAAAAATATAACGGACAACGACCTAAAAGACATATTGTAGTCTTATGACGGTAGGAGTTAGAAAAAGGAACAGAAACAAAGGATACATTGGTCAATACAAGCAAAGAGTGCAAGACCTAATTGTCTATTTATTATAGTAATAATCGGTAACACCAACACCCCCACACACACACGTACATAAAAAGCCATATTCTTTCTTCTTCTTCTTCCTCCTCCTCATAGTTCATTTCATTCATTCAGAAAAAGCAAAAGTCCAAAGACACATGATCCAACAATGGAAGAAACAACATCACCCATCATCATGTCTGCACTCTCCACTCTCACCCCTTCCCAATTCTCAGATCTAACTCGCTCCATTCTCTCCGCCACCAACCACCACCGTCGCAGCCTCTCTTCCCTCCTCTCCTCCCCAACGCTATTCTCTCTAACCCTTCACCATCTCCACACTCTCTCCCTCCCTCAAAAGACTCTTCTTATCGCCCGCCACCTCCTCTCCTCCCTCCACCTCCTCACCGCCAAGTCGCCGCCTTTATCCACCGCTATGCGGCAGCGAGACCTCGACGCCGCGCTGCTCCTCCTCCTCCTCTGCGAGACGCATAACCACAACCCGCATGCCCTCGAGGCACCGATCTCCGAATGGAGAAAAAACTTGAGCAAAGTCTTCTCTGAATCATTGTTAACTGTTTCTCTTGCACCCCTTGGGACGGTTATGATTCCCTTCGTTGAGACGGTGTCGCGGTGCTGGAGGCTCGTGGGTGCGCTGGACTGCGGCGGCGGGAAGGAGGCGGCGGAGGTGGCCGCATCGGCGGCGACAGTGGTGGCGCTGCCGTCGGTGGAGGTGAGGCACGACGTAAGAGAGTGCGTGATATGCAAAGAGGAGATGGGAATAGGGAGGGACGTGTGCGAGTTGCCATGTCAGCACTTGTTTCATTGGATGTGTATCTTGCCGTGGTTGGGGAAGAGGAACACGTGTCCTTGCTGCAGGTTTCGGTTGCCGTCCGATGATGTCTTCGGAGAGATCCAACGGCTGTGGGAAGTCTTGCTTAAAATGGCAGCAAAAGATTCATAGCTACGCTACTAATTGCATATTTGATTTTCGGATAAAAATATTGCAATACTCGTTTCAACGTAAATCTAACAATGAAAAGTAAAATGAAGGCAAAAACAATAATCTTGATTCATGTAATTTTGTCTCAAAGTTAATTTTGGAACACGTTTTAACATGTTCTATGATATTTCTTTAACCGTCATTGCATCCAACAATGATATCCTCCGCTGGATTTACATCTAACGGTTATAAATGGTTAGAGTATTTTTCTAGTTGATTAATCTCGTACCTGTCATTGGTCTGCGAAGAAGCTGGACAGAGGAGCTCGCGGGAGAGAAACATCGTTACTTCAACATTAGTTCATGTTGTACTGTTATTTATTTTGTTTCTTACTGTAGTTAATTCTCAAACGAATTGAAGAAGGGTAGTGGGGTCCACAGCTTAGGCTTGTGATTTTTTGTGCTGAGAAGATGACCGTGGCGTTTGGTTGGTTTTGTTTTGTTTTAGACTAAAGAGAGGGACTCATGTGGTAGAGGGCGAAGAGCATGATTGTGTGGCCAAATGAGTGGATGGATAGATAAAACGTTCAACAAGTGTGAGGTTCTCAATGTAATAATCGAGCATGTATGTATAGACAGTGTAAGACTCGGATAGATATGTGTGATATGTCCATAGAATCGATAAAATTGCAATAGATTTCAGTTTCACAATGAGTTCCTCATTGTTGTTGCCAGTTGATTTGCATTAATTGCTAAGTTGCTACAAGCCTCATAATTCATGCAATTATTTTTTATGTCGCTAAAACTGACAAAACAATCTTGCTTGGCTTTTTCCTTTTGCTTGGCAAACATTCTATCTATAACTATTTGGCTATATACTGTAGACAGTGAAGGGGAGAATCGTTCAATTTTTATTTTCCTTTCTAATCAATTGGGCAAGCCAAGTATAGAAACCCATCTTGCTGTATGGTAAAACCTTTTTTTACTGTATTAGATTTAGAATCGTCATGTTAAATTTATTCCCAATTCTTCATCTGCTACTTTGCCAAACTGGGATGAAGGGATAAAGTTAGGCACATCACTTATCTTGGATATTACACTTTCTCGCATTTTGTTGAACATCACTTTTCTACTTATGGAAAAAGTGGGATAGGAAATAATCTGACAAAAGGTGAGAAAAATAATTTAAGATGGGAAGATTTTTCTTTTCTTTTTTATCTTATGATAAGGACTGAGGGAAATAGAGTTGCCGAAGAAGCCCAATACACTAATCCATATAATAAGAAAATGGGCAATTACGATATCCAATTCCGCTATATACTAATATACTCTCTCCTCTCAAAAAATTTTCCCAAACTGCCTTGTATAATTCACTCCCCCACCTCTTTTTTCCCCAATTTAACTATTTTCCAAAAAATGTACACACCCTCTCCCTTCCGCATAACTCACTCAGCAACCAAAGAGGTAAGCCCAAAAACAATATCAAATTATTGATAATTATGCAGTGAATATTCAACAAGTGAAACACTGTTGTTTGTGGCAAATCTTCGAACACGTAACGTGCACTATTACTGGGATGGGGTGTCAGTGTATGAGATGCATTGGTCTTCAACTTTATTTCTCAAAAATATACAACATATCGATAATTTCGGACGGTGGGCAAAGGGAAGGGTAAATCTGTTGTTCTATGCTGTGTGGCAGCGAAAGCAAGGAATCACTTTTAAGAATTTGGAGTTATAAGATGGCTGGCCCTGGAATTGTAGATATTGAATTGTGTAATTTAAATTTCAAATTATTGTTAGGATTTGTTAGGTTGTTACATTTTGTTATTATTATATTTGAATAAGAATTAAGATTAGATCAATTTGTTATTATTCCGTATTATTACCAGTTTGTTAAACTCTCTCTTGTTGAAACTCTCTCTTATATATAAGAATCTCATGTTGAGGGAAAATATATAATAATGAATGGAGTGAATGAATGAATAAAAACGAAATTATTATTCCAATTTATCCATATCTGATTTTTAACGGTAGACATCATGAATGTATCATGGATTGGTTTTTGGATAGATTTATATTGCTATTGGGTTAGTTACTCATCCTGAGGTGGTCGAGAGATAGCGGGCTGATGTATACTTTGGAAACTTTTAATTTGGGGTTGGTTACTATTATTCTGATATTGTAATTTTATATCTGGATCTTTGTAAGGAGGGACAATCCACGATAGTGTATTGGGGTGGGATATTTCCTCTTGTTTCTTCATCTTTCTCTGGTTGATTTGTATTTATGTAACCTTTGGTCATAAATACAATTCAACTAGTGTCCATGTTTGAAGCTTTTTTGTAACTTTTTTGTGAGGTTTAGTATTTCTTATACTAGATCCTCTTACATTAATATATAATTATTTTGCTGATTAAATAAAAAGTATGGAAGAAGACAATCTTAAGTTTATATGTGGAATGATTGTTTGCTGGAATTTGATCACGTGTTGGTGTATATGATTTGGTTATGGTGTTTCAGTTTTTAATGTGATATTTGTATATTTTAATAATTAAGTTGGGGTAGAAACAGTTATACATAAGGGGGAGGACGTACATTTTTTCAGAAAATAATTAAATTGGGAAAGAAAAAGTCGGAGGGAGTTTGTTTTACAGGGTAGTTTGGGGAAAAAAATTGAGAAGGGAGAGTGTATTAGTATATAGGGGAGATGGATATAGCACATGCCAAAAAATGGTTTAATGTGGAGCGAATTGGGCCATTACCATTTAGCCCATAAATAGATGGCTTGTGCAATCTCCGGTTCAATGGGCGCATCTTGTCTCACCTTTAACATGGTCTAATTCACAACTTAATTTACCTGTTCGGGCATTTCTTTTTGCACTTCAAAAAACTCACGATAATACCCTTTACATTTTGAAAAGGAATAATCGGAAATGTAAAACATTAATTTACTGTTTAATTATAAAATTCAAATTCCAACAAAACAGAACTTTATCAACTCCCTACACATACCTCTACTAAAAATTTTCAATAACATCATCAAACTCACTTACGAAAATCACATGGTTTATCAAGTTTACTCTCTCAATCCCATAGCAAGAAAGTCGTATTTGCAGCCAACAAACATCATTTTGGTTGTTGTTTCCTAGACCTCCAAGCTGTTTCTTGCACTCTTTCTGGATATTTTTTTTTACCTTTGAGATTGGTCATTAAAGTAAAAAAAAAGTAGTGCATTTTGGAATGTACTTTTATATTTCAGATTGACCATTCCAAAAGCCAAAAGGGGGTGCAGGAAGCAACAACCCGTCATGTTAAGGGTCCTGTAATAGGCCATCCAAGCCCATGGACTCCAAACTTCCATACCCAAAAGTACACTCACCACGAGACAAAACTAGAGAGCCCCAGATTAAATTATTTGCAAAACTACCAATCTCAGTTAGATTTCCCTATATAACTTTATTTTTTCGACCCAAATCTCTTAGGGTGCGTTTGGTTTGTCGATCTGTTTTCTGTTTCCATTTTCACAGAAAATAGAAAACAGTGTTAAAAATATGTTTGGTTGAAATTTTGAAAATGTTTTTTAGGAAATATTTTTAAAAAACAATGGAAATTCGAAAACGCAAAATCCTCATTTTTCCCATTTTCACGGAAACAGAAACTGCCCTTTAGAAAACACGATGACACAACGTGTAAAAATTTTAATATTCTTCTCTCTCTCATCGTTCCAGGGTGGTGAGTCTCCGAGGGTGTTTGGTTTGGCGGTGAAACCGCGGTGGGCAACCAAAACCGTGGTGAGACCATGAAAAAGTTGAAACATCTCAGTCTAGCTTCACGTTGTTTTCTTCTTGAAGATTCAAGTGCCTCAAAACTAAACAATCTCAATCTTCTCATTTCAATGTGTTCTTCGATAATCTCATAACTAAACAATCTCTTATAATCTTCCGAGAATCTTGGTTTATATTTTTTATATATTTTTTAAATAAATAGTATAATGATTTTAATTATTATTATTCAGGAAACATATTATATTTTTAAAAAATTATTTATAAAATTTATACTAAAATCATTTCATGAGATTTTATTCAAAATAGTTAACCCAAACACATTTCTAATATTTTTATTTTCTGAAAACAGAAAATAAAAAATTAAACCAAACACATTTTCTAAACTTAAAAATTTAAAAATATTTTTTTTTTCGAAAAATGAGATGAGTGTTTTTTAAGTGCACGGTAAAAATATATCCTAATAAATCAAAAACCAAAAACTTATTAACACTATTCTTTCTGAAATTACTTGACGTGGAATTCAATTCTTTATACTTGAATGTCTTAAGCAAAATAAAGTAAAATTCTGCCAGTAACTATAGGACATTTGCTCAAACATCAATCGATTACGTAATCTTCAATCAATAATTGGTTATGACTCATACTATTTCTTAATTATGTTTCATGACCAACCACGTGTTCGTGTTCGAGTAAGCTTCTAGGTTCCAGCAACATCATCACTAGTATTTATTGCTGAAGCTCACGCTGAGAAGACGTTAGCCACAATTTCAATTCAAAATTACAAAAAAGTATTTATGCCCTTTAAAAAAATCAAATATGATAAAAAAGTATAAACTACCAACTTCATGCCTAAAAAATATTGGAGGGTGAATTTGAGTTGCTTACATGCATCGAAGGGACACTATTGTGACAACATAAACAATTGCTGCATGTGGTAGTGACGAAGTTGAAAGAATAAGGAATGTGGGTGAAGAACATCTATCTATTGTTTTCGTTTTTCTTAAAGGTCAACTAAAGTCGTGTCAATTCTGGATCTTATTGAATTGTTTTGGAGTAACCCAAGGGCACAACCCATAATTTTGGTGGATTAATTGAGTTGTGATAACTGTCGACAGGGCATAATGCACTATAAATGCACAATCCCTAATTTATAACTAGGTTATAAATGTATCCGAAAGAAAGCTTAATGAAGCTTCTTTTAAACTGTGGACCTAATCCTTTTAGTACTCATTATTCGAGTAGAATACACTATAAAGCTTCCTTTCTATGTCATAACCTAGATGAATTTTATTAGTTTGATAAATGTTGGGAGTTATTGTAGGGTTTAAAGAAATTAGATGAGTGGTTTGTGAATATAAGAAAGGGAGAAGGAATTTGAATCTAACTTTCATGGTGCTTTAAATTGAGAAATTAATGAAGGATGGATTCAAGATCATTAAGTTAATCTTATAATTCATAACAAGAAACTATAAATATAATAAGAGAATTAGATTTTGATGAATTTTAGTTGGAAAGGTGTTCCTTTTTACTATTATGTTTTAACTAATTACTAATTAGCTATTATAGAATTGTTCTAATTGTTTTCACAGCAATTAGATATTTAAATGTGGGTCGATATTCATTCATTTATTTATTTATTTATAATAAAAAGGGTATATAAGTTTTCCCTCCCTCTCTTTTTAGGGTTTATATTTGAAGATGAAAATGCTTGTCCGGTCTTGATAAGGCAACATTATTAGCAATGGGGCGCACCTTAGTCTGTGACCAATTCAAAAGGATGCAACATTGCGCCCCTTAAAATAAAGGTGCAGTACTGGTCCTACAGTGAAATAAAGGTGAATGCTTAAAACTTTCCTGCATTTATGCTTTGGAATGGATAAGTATAATAATGTAGTTAGGTGGAAGTATTTGATCTATAGTGCAAAATCAAGTAAAGTAGAGAGCTGCAACAGTTTGTACATTTCTTTGAGTGCAGAGCAAGCCAAATACGAAACCTCATAATAGTTAGTCATTATGCATCTGTTGTACATTAACATGGAAACATGAAATTGAATTATTTCGTAACCATTTTTACGGTTGCATACATAATTTGATATATATCATAATTAGTATAGGGCTTACTTGCCTGTTTATTTAGTTATGCCCTTCGAATTCCTTTCCTTATGTTATTGAATATTGCAGTCTTGCATAGCAGGCTTCCACGTTTCCTTTTAAAAATGTAATTCTTAAAACTTTGTAAGGGAATGATTTCTTTTTCTTCTTCTTTTTTTTTTTTTTTTATAAATGTGATTATTTAAATTCATTTAGAATCAGATTTGAGATAAAATAATTTAATCAAATTAAAGTATCAGTGGTGCGTATAGAAGAGTATCATTTGTAAAATCCAATAAAAATATCATTTATAAAATTACTGTTAGGTAGTCCGAGGGGATAAATATGGGTAATTTTTCCATGGACGACACAATGTGAATAAACTATACAAATGAATTATAAACTACCCTGAACCTTAAACTCTAAGATATTTAAGTGTGTGAGCCTTTACCGTTTAATTATATGTTACTTATTCATTTCCATTCAATGTAAACTCATGTTACTCAATTTGATTTGTTCAAACCAATGCTTTTTAAACTAAACTCGTGATTGAACCAATGGGAATAATGATTTAAGGTACAATAATCTAATTATAGTTGAATAAGTAATAATCAAACTATTATTTTAATTTGTATTATAATATATTAAATAATATTAAACAAAAATTAGCATAATATTCATAATTTTGTAATATTAAAAGTTAAACTTCACTTATAAATATTATCATTCAACTCAACATTCAAAATTAAATATAAAACTAAATCAAATATGCCATAAATAAATATAACTTATATGACTATCTATTATCATAATATTAGGTTAGAATTATATTAGTCGTCATAATATTGAGTGTTTTCACTTAAAGAAAAGTAATAAAAAAATACTTTTTCCCAAGCAAATCGGTTCAAACCGGTTTTTGTTGGTTTAGCCAATTTTATATCTGTTCTTTGTAAGATCGATTTTCAAGATTAAATGAATCGATTTGGTGACTGGTTCCTAATTCTTCTTGGAGCTTAGTGAGGGGAGATAAAGGAGAAGAAGAGTTTAAAGGCAAAGGTAGTGAGGAGATAGAGAGGAAAAATATTTTAATATTTAAATCTTTATTTTATTTTAATATTTAAATTGACTATTAATTTTTTTTTTCATTTCTACAAATGTCACTTTTTGTTTTTAGTCTTACTCCTTTTATCTCATAATAAGTGCATTTTAGATTTTTTTTACATAAACCAAGAAAAATTAATTAATAAATAAATATAATAATTTTACAAAAATAATCTTATCATCATCAATTTATGTATAATTTTATTATCCATCATTAATATTATTAGAAAAATTAAATAATAATTAATATTATTAAAAACTAAAATATCAGTCATTTTAAGACTTATTTTTTATTCTCACAATACATAGTAATTTTTTTATAGTTTCTGTAATATTCTATTTAATTTTAATATCTAATTCAAGAAAATAATTAAAAAACTAAACGATGAAAAAAAAAACTCAATAAATAAAAACATTATATTTACGAAAGTTCTTCATCACGTATTTAACACGTAAATCCATGACTCTGATTAAATGACAACAATTGAGGAAAAATACCCAAAAATACTTATCTCCCCACATACCTCTCAATATCTTACTTCCGACAGAAGTAGAGCTGTTTTGAAATTGTAGTTTGGTATAGAATGGGTTAAAGAGCACCGTCAACTCCCCTATAAAACAAGTCTCTCAAATAGGAAAAAAAAACAATTAATTTCCTTTTAAATTATATCATTTACTAGAATATGAGTAGGCATGCATATACCTAGCATCCACTTAAAATTTTCTATTCCTGCCTCTTACTTCCTGCATTATAAACGAATGTATGTAAACTAACATTGAGAAATGCCTTGTTTCTTAAATTTACCAAAATCTATTTTTTTCCCACCTACCACACCTTGCTTATGATATTTTTCTTTAAGCTTATTACTATTACTATTTGAACACTGCACACACACACACACATATATATATATATATATATATATATATATACTATTACATTAATTTGGCTAATTAAGAATTTAGCATACTTATTCTCTTTCATTTTTAAATCGTTTGAATAACATTATTCTAATATTTTGGGGAAGTGGTCGCCAGAAAGGACTACGAGATATTATGAACTATACTTTATTTACTGACACATATATCCTTAAACATGGCAATGGATGCGGCAGGGTCCGGTATTGCTTCTTCAGTTTCCAATTCCGTCTCTCCAACATATCTTTATATTCTTCCCTAGTATTCAATGGGTTGAAATTTATTATCTCATCTTTATATCCAATGGATATCGGATATCCCCTTTCCATTCCTGATTCAGATTTATAGAATAACTTTTTTTTAAAAAAAAATTATATGAAAAATCTGATTTTAAAAAGAAAAAAAAAATTGTTACACATTTATTTTTAACTACTAATATCAATAAATTCATTGTAATGCATTTATTTACAAAAGTAACAAAAGGACATTTTAATAATTTTATAATTGATGTAAGTACATATATGCATATGAATATGAAAACTCCAATCAACTCAAATATTCTTCATCAAAGTTGAGATAGGTTTGTACAGATATCCAAATACAGGTTTCATTATCATGAGTCATGACTATGTATCCTTCAATACACTTTCATAAGAGATAATCATATTTAAGTCGAATAAAATCATTATAAATTAAATAAATATATATAATTTAACGAAACTATCCAAAACTCGAATGAAACATCCTCATACCAGCTATAAACTACAGAAATGGTTGAGAAGGAAAAGACAATTCAATAACATCACGTGATACTAGTAGAAATAGCAGGTACTGAACCTGTGAAAGAATCAAAGAAGGACAAGATAAGTCATCCCTTTCATGCGAATTCAAAATTTAAATTTAACAGGGTTGTTTCAGATAACAATAAGTAACATACAATAATCAACAAATGCTGCAGAATTATGTGTCTGTATCACAGAAAACACTCTCCTTGTGTGCCTACTGCAGCCCGCAGCTGCAGCATGCATAGACCAAACCGCCCAAGGCCTTTTTTTTTTAATTCGCGTTTTGAATTCTTTTCTTTTATCATTGTGAGTGGCTAATTAGTTTGTTTTGTGAATTTCGTTTCCTTTTAAATTCAAGAAAACAACCTGTCAAACGGTTTAAAGGACAAAACACCAGATTCAAACATTTTAATTAATAAAAATACAGTTAATCAGTCACGTTGTTAATATTTAATATTTTATGACTTCAGGACCTGGCCTTTTGGCAACTGCAACATCTATTTAAACATTAACACGTTAATTTCTTCACGCAAGCCTCTGATTTAGGCATGTTTCGCTATAATTTATTTTTGATTGGTGGATTGTCCCAATCAAATAGTCAAAAAAGTGGGCAATTGAATTCTATTAAAAAAAAGAAGGAAAAAAAGGAATTAATCTAACTGATATATTTAATTTATAGATTTAACAAAAAATGTTAAAAGGACATAACTCGAAAATTATAAATGCTTATTTTGCATGTATTATATTTTTGCCGTTAAATTTTATACATTGGCACATATATCAGTAGATTTTTTTTTTTACTGTAAAAAAGCATAAGGAACAAAATCTCTTTTACCTTGCACAAAAAATATACACAGATTACAGAATGTTTCTTTAACTATTACCGTCAATAAGGTGCCACAACACAGAGAAGTGTACTTGTGGGTGGATATTTAATTACTCGTTTTTATTTATAACTCTTTAGACAGTGACTTCAAAATCAAAATCACCTTGTGTTGAGCAAGATTCCATTCCCCCTATAGTTTCTTTTTTGAAAATGCACAAGTACTACATTTGTTTTTGAAACCTGCACTGCACATTGCACAACAAGGATTCATCTTTTTCCCTGTTCATTCGAAAACAACCTCAACACACTTTTGGGGTCTGATCTGAAAAGAAGAGATTATGGGGTCTTGCTATGGTGAAAGTGCAGATAACATGCAAGTGATAGCTGCTGATAAGGACCACATATGGAGGTGTGTTTTTGTTCTCTCCCTTTCTCTCTCTCTCTCTCTCATTCATATTGCATTGTGAAATGGGGCACTTAGTGGCAGCAAAAATGGAATGACATTGTTCAATTAATGTGTCAATAGCAGCAAGAAAGTGGAAGCAGATGAGGGTCTGAATCTGAACACTGTGGGGTGCCTCAGAGGGAGATTACTGGCTGAGAGACATGCTTCAAGGGTGGCCAAGATGGAAGCTGAATCAATGGGGAACAAGGTAACATAGCATAACATTAACATAACATCTTTGATCAAATTAACAGTGTCAATCTTGAATAATTGTTTCATTCACTTTTATGTTGTACTGTTTGGATCATAACTGTAAAGTAAAGAAAATGACATTGCAGTTCATTTTTGTGTGACTTTTTGTCTGACAAATTTTATCTTGTGTTTCTGCTTCTCTCTCTGTCTAAAAAAAATGAAAAATTCTTCAGTTGGTTGAGTTGGAAAAATTGCTTAGAGAAGAGATCAAATTAAGAGATAAAGCTGAAAGAAGGCTTAAACTTTTAAAGAAGAAGGTTGGATCTTTCAGCATGCCCTCCAAGTCAGGGCAATTGGAGCATTCTGATTCGTCGGAGAAATGTGAAAATTCTTGTGGATCATCCTCAATTAGTTCACTTTCCAAACATTCTGAAGCAAAGGAAATAAAGCATGATGCAAAAATTCCAGCTTTGCCAGAAAATGTAGATCACAGTGACAATGTTTCGGAAGCCTCTACACTTATTCAGACCCACAATAGTCCATCCAGTACAAAAGATTGTGAATCTCAGAATACTGATAATTTCAGTACTAATTCAGAACAGGGTTGTTCTTCCCCACAAATTCTGAGACAGAATCCGAATCTGAGCTCTGGGAATTTGAAGAATGATGAAAGCAGGTACTAAATTTGAACATGCTGATAACAATGTGCATTCATAACAGTTGATTAGAAAATCAACGGTTGTGAATTTTAATAACATTGAATACATATAACAAAATCTATGTCTACATTAGTTACAATCTTGGCTGTTAATACTTAATTAGTGACTATCACACTTTATCTTCTAAAGTGCATTCTATTCGGTTTGGAGGGATCAAATTAGATAAAATATGAGTTTTTATTGTTATGCAAGATTAGTTTAAATTTATTTAGATTATAAATTAATTAGAAATTATTGTTAGTATGATTTTTAGGATAATTATTATAAAATTATTAAATTTATCTTTTACGATGATTTGTGATTGAATTAAAATGTATTTACATTGTTAGTTGCATATAAATTAAATTCTCCAGGTAATAAATTATAAAGTTTATTTTTACAAAAAATAAATTATAAAGTTGTTAACTGTTATAAGTGTAGTTTATCTTCTTAAGTATATTCTCTCAACTCAGGAGCAAAATCCTATTAGATGAGTACATTTTGTCTTTCTAATAGAATTTCTTTGAGTAAACCACCTAATTTGGAATTTTGGGACTGTGTTTCAGACTTTCCACAAGGTCATCAGTGACAGAGAATGAGAGTGATCACCCCGATTTCTATGATAATTCTCTGGCATTAGTTCCTGTGACCGTGACAGCTACATCACAGGCCACCAATAATCCCAAACCAATGAATGTGAGTGTCTTTGAAGCTCTAGATGCTTTGAGGAACGCCAGAGAAAGGCTTCAAAGTTCGATGAGAACAAGGCAAATGATTCATGTTGGCCCAATTTAAGCTCCAACATTGAGTTACTAATAATGCTAAATTATTGCCATGTTTATGTATTATAGGCATTGAGATTATGATTTAGCATGAAAATAGGCGAGAACATCATCAACCATTAGCTTGAGGTCCTCAAAAATTAATAAGATTGGTAGCAGAGTGGTAAAAATCTTGTGAATTGTGGTTTCACTCAGCACAGAAAGCATGTGACGTGGGGATGTGTTGTCATCTCCTTCGGGGTCCAACTCTTCTATCCATATTCTTTTTCTTGTGCCTTTTCTTCATATATACTTTTGGTGACTTTAATGTGGTCACCCTTTGATTCCTGTGACTTGCATCAACATTATTACACTTGGGCTTGTGGTTTGTGAGAAGGACAAGGCCTATCCTCAACCAAGACTACCATTGTGACTAGGCAATTTTGTCATCTGTTGCTCTTTTCTGATATACATCAGCTAATTTCAGATATCAAACAATGAAACATCATGATTTTATTTGTCTTGTACGATCAAAGAACATGGTTAATTAAGGAATTAATTTATTGGTAACTAGTATTGCAAAAAAATAAAATCCAGTTAATTAAGTGATGCTATGCACAATAACATACATTTCTCATTCATAGAATTGAATAAAAAAAGATTAAAATAAATGGTAGATAGAAAAGAAGTAAAATTTAATTTTTTAATGTTGAGTTTCTATAATTATTTCGTTTTGGGTTGCTATCAAAATTTGAATGTTACATCTTAAAGGGATTTAGAAAGCATAGGAAATCCCTTTGTTCCCGTGTGTTTCCCTCTTGGATTTCACTAAATGCCGTTGTCATTGTCAAATGTATAAGCAACACTGATTATGTGTTGTGTTATGTTGATGTTGTAACTCTTTGGATGTTGTTTGCTTCTATTATATAAATATATATCTCGATCATCACCATCAAAATGTAACGCGTCAAAAGGAGCATGTTCCATTTGTCGCTGAAAGTGAAAAAGAGAAAGAAGGTGCGGTGAGGCTTCGTCATTCTCTTCTGTGATGGCCATTTCACGGTTGAGAGAAGCAAAGGGACATATCAATACCATGTAATATAAGCTTTCTTCGTTAAGGCATTGCCATCCAGTTAAGAAAGTAACATGTGAGGAACAAAGTTTTTCCCTTTATTGCTATTTTTTTTTCTTATTAAGACGTTATTTTAATCAGAGATACAGAAAAAAGAAGAATAGAAAAAAGTAGGTAACTTGAATCCCAACACTGGTTGATCAATGATAAAACTCTGTTGTCTGCACTTCTAGAAATTAGCATGATATATAAAAATTTCAAGTCAACTCTACATTTTACTCTTTAATTTTACAAAATTTACACTTTATTCTTTTTTATCACAATATATTTCATTGTTGCTAAGGAACAAAGTGAGTAGCATTTTCTAATGTTAGGGTTTAACATGCAGGGTTAGTAAATTATATAAATTAGAGTGACTCAATCACACTTATATTTTCAACATTAATTTTTGCTAACGGGAATCTTGAACATTTTTCTTTCAAGACAAGTTATTACATACCTAAATGTTAATTAAGATTCGAATCTTCCCCTAATTGATTAAAATATATAAATTGTTACCATTTTATCAAATCGTTGTTGATTCATAATAATTATTATGAAAGAGCACATCCACAGAAATTTAGCCCAACACTTTTGGGTGTGTATTTATATTCTGGATGAAATGAAATATTCACTAGGATTACTCTAGTGATACTGGTTAGGGGTGTATTTATATTCGGGATGAAATATCATTAGGGTTGCTCTAGTGATACTGGTTAGGGTGGATGCTGGAAAAATGTACTCAATCTTCATTGTTATCACTTAAAAAAAATACTACTATGTATTAATTAAGGATGAAGTATTGAGGGTTAAGTGGAATTTACTTTAGAAAATTAATCATTAAAATTATGATAAAAATATATGTATATATATAATAATAATTTATGAAATTGTTAAATATTATAATATGTTTAGTAAGAATTCATTTTAAATAAAATATTTATTTTTTATTTTTTCATTAAATTTATATATATTTATACTATCGATACATAGACAAATCAATCAATAATTTTTAATCAGTATTATTATCACAAAATATATGAATCAATTGATGCAAAGTTATTTCAACTTATTTAGCAGTCTCAACTTTGAGTATTGAATACTCCTTTCGTCCCTAAATATAAAACTCTTTCTTTTTAATTTATTTGTCTATTTTTATAAGACTCTTTTCAAATTGTCTTTTGTATTAATTGTTTTTTATCCAAATATCTTTTGTTACTTTACAATAAATGTTATATATATATATATATATATATATATATATATATATATATTTTAAAGATAAATATACATTATCTCTATTATAAGAATTGGATAAGAAGATTAACACACATTAATTAATTACGTGTAGAAGTAATTAAGTGGAAAAAAAGATATTATGAGTCTCAATAAACTTAAGGATAATTTTGATAAAATAATACAAATAATTAATAAATTTAATGTTATTAATTATATCAACCAACTTTCTTAAAAAAATATATGAATTAGTTAAAAAAAATTATATGTAAGGATCGAGAAATATATATTGTATAACTGCATTAAATAATTTTTTATATAACTACATCAAATTGAGTTAACACTTAATCAATAATGTTTAATAAATATTCCATCCATTCGAAAATGACTGATGTAATTTGCATTAAAAAAATTATATTAACTTATATTTTTCGATTTTGAATGAGATATTGAAACTTTATTTCAAATGTGTTCCAAATACTCGTGGTCTCTAAAAAAACAATGACAATTTCCTCGTATTTTATCTTAAATGTTTAATCAATAAATGTCATATACTAGTGGCTAGTGCATGTGGGACATGTAACATTCAACTTGCGTAAATATTAGGACACAGCATAATTTATTTAACTATAAATCATCAAATGCATCCAGAAAATGAAAGAAACATGATAACTTTACAGTCATACGTGAAGTTATAGGAAATGACCTGTGAGTCTGGGACGCGTGTTCTAATTATCATTAGGGGCGGCGTCTCTTATATTGTGACTTGTGAAGGGGGGGTTGGCCTACCAATTATTTTCAGAGCTCATTATCATGCTTTATAAGTTTTCATTTTTATTTTCAGACCTGAGGTTCAAATAATGAAAAATTTGGTTTCTAACTCCAACAAAGATTAGTATCACAATTTTGAAGATTTTGACCTTGTATAGTGTCCAGTATAATTGTATAGTTGCATGCAAATTAGAATTGTGAACTAGAATATTAATTCGTGATATGATGAATAGAAAATACTTTATTATTAAAATATCTAGTCAGAATTAAAATATTAAGTTCAATTAATTGAATAACATGTTTGAATATTAGAATTTTTTATATCGTATTTAATTTCTATGAATAAAAAATATGTGCTAAAAAATTCAATTATTGACTTATGCATATGAAAAATATTTATTGACAAAAATTAATTTTTAAATAAATTTCAATACTTTAAAAGATTATGAAACATTTTTTTTATGGATTATTTTGTTATTTTCGAGAATACATGACCAGAAAAAGTTATCTCATGTTTGTTATGATGTCATAAAAAATAATTTTGGATATATTATATTTTCATAAAAGACATAATTCAATAATTCTACGTTCTACTAATATTTAGTCTCAACAGAGGATATAGGAAAAAATTATTTCCATGAGATCACAAGAAACTTCTTCATGAGTAAAAATTTATATATCTTCTTAGTAACAATTACCCTACTACCTCTCTTGTTATTCCTTCATGATATGTACTTAAATTTTTCAATCCTGCAAATTTGTTCTTGCCCATTTAATATTCCTATAGTTTGATTTATTGTCAATTTCATTTTTATATTTTACGATAATTTTTCTTTCCCTTTAATGCTCTTTCTTTATAGATAATTTTTGTTTTTCTTTCAATTATCGTAATCATCAAACACCTAAAAAGAAAATAAGGTGTATAATGAGAGTTTTGATAATAAAGATATTTTAGTTTTACAATATATATTCCTAGAAAATAATAATTCAATCAAACATACGTTTTAATGATTCTTGGAAATATAAAAAAATAATTTCAATCAATTAATGATTCTTGGGAATATAAAAAGTAATCTCAATTAATTTTAACAGTTAACCAAATATATTTTTTAACAATAACTAAAAATAACATTCTGATAAAAAATATATACCCGGACTAAAAAATTACCCACAAAAGAAACGCCTTTCTTATTTTCTAAGCGAAACATATCCCATATTAAAACAAAAATAAAACCATACATATAAGTTGCTCCAGATACCATTTTTTTTTTGCTGAATTACTCCACATATCATATGATGACAGTCCAATAAGAAATGGGGGCATGGGTAAAGCTTATGTACAATAGTCATCTTATATATTAGCTTTAAAAAAAAACATTTTTTATGTGTTTTAGAATTTTTTTTATTCTAAAATTATTAATTTTTATAAATCTTAAGTCTTATTAATTATTTTTTCATATATTTCTCTATTTAAAATAGCTAAACAATAAATCATATTTATATTTTATAGTATTAAATAAGAGTATTCAGACTTTTGATTAAAAAAAAGAGTATTTAGAGTTCTAGACTAAATATTTTAATGTTTTACACTTATTAAATGTTCTTTAACTGTATGCACTAACTTTAAATATTAATAATTTTGTAATGGAGTTAGACGATAGTATTAATTATTTAAGATCTATGACTGAAATCTTTAGGAAATATTTAAAAAAAAACTAAATATTTCATTGAATAAGTGCCTAAATCAAGCACAAGGAGTACCCAATGTAAAAAAAAAGGAAATATTATTTTCTATAAATAAATAATTTAAACTTACTAAAAATACAAAAATTATTTAAAACAACTAATCCAGGCATAATTAAATATAATTTTTGTACAATTGATCTCATAATTCCTTTCATTTTAACAATTCAGTAAGAAATTAATGTATACGTAAAATATGTTTGGCAAAAATAGTCACATGAACGCGTTTCTTTTCAAGTCAACGAACGCAGACAAATTTGTTACTTACACACAACGGCTTTACATACCTCATTAATTTTCAACAACATCTATATGATCATTTTTGTTTTCGTCCTATCACCGTCAGTTTATTTTCTGTTTGTGTGTGTACATTTTTTCCTCATTATTCACCTGTTCCAAAAATTATTCTTAATATTGAGAGAATTAATCAACAACCTCGGTTAAAATTTTGGTGGAAATGTTAATTTTGAAAGAACTAATATTAACAAAACTATTTATGTTTAAGAATCATATTTTCTAAAATGAGATTAGAAGAATTTATTTTGTTAGAATAGTTAAATAAAATTATTTTAGTATATATAATAAAATAATAATTAAAAATACAGAGTAATACATATGTATTTTATCATTCGATCATAAATAATAATATTTATAAGATTTGGTGAGTGAAATAAACATTATTCCCTCATATTTGATAAGTCATAAGCTCTCACACTCACAATTTAAATATAAGTTTAATTTCTTTTGTGATATATTTTTTAGCTTATTGAAAACATTTCATACTCATACATTAGACAAAAGTAACAATTTCTGTCTCCTTAAATTTTATCTACCGAAAAATTTTAAAACATTCTATTTTAAATTTTAATTTTAATAAAATTAAATTTATAATATTTAAAATAAAATTTGAAGATGGTATTTAATCACAACGTACATAAATAGTTCAACACAATCAACTACTATCATTTAGTCACAATCAAATCAATTAATCACAAACACTATTTTATCATTCAATCATTTCAAAATTTCAATGGCTGATTTAAATTTTGAACATTATTAATGTTCACTTAATTTATATATATAAGACTAAATTACTTAATTAATCAAAATTAAGAAAAATATTAATTTAGTTAATAATAATAAATTTGTCTTAAATTTATAATTTTTTTCAAAACTTTTCTTATCATTAATATTTTTTTTCTCTTCTAATGTTTTGTCAATGCATTTTCTTTCTTTTTTTAATGAAGAGTATTTTTAGTCTAAAAATAATTAATAAAAAAATTATAGATAAAATCTTATAAAAAGAAATAAACATAATTTTAAACTTACATCTTATTAATAGGAAATGAAGAAATAATATATTTTAATGCATTATTCATTATTATCTAAGTTTATATGAATACCATTGAATAAAGAATAAAACATTAAATTAAATGTGTAATACATCATTTTGTTAAATCGCGTAGATTTTATTGGATAATAAAATGTATATAAAAAATATACTATACTGGTTGTAAGTTTTTTTTCTTTCCAAAACACAATTTCGTAACTTGGAAGTTCAAAAAAAAAAAAAACCTTAATATTATGACATATTTAAACCAAGCATCCATGCACTAATATAAAATACTATTATTAGAAAATGCATGCATGCTTCCAAGTTCGAAGTAGGTATTTTTTTTAGCGTGCGTGTAGCATATATTTTTGTGTCTGAAAAGACTGAAAGAATCGAAGCCACATCGTGATTTTTACCTGTCAGACTTTTCACGCCAGAACACTGAACAGGCAAAGGCATTGGCGCAAGCCAGTTGCTAGGTGAATTCTATTTCATATATTTTAAATGTGAATTAATTTCTATTTAACATGTTAATTTTATTAAAATTAATTCAACTCTAACTATTATCCACGATGATTCATAATCTAATCATGTCTTTATAAGCACCTAGCAGTAAAACTTATTTGGGTTTAATACTTTTTTCCCTATATTTTTTAATTTTGTTTATAGTCTAAATAATTTTTAGTGTTTTTCCTTTAATTTTTTTTTCCTTAACATTTTTAGTCTCTATCACCAAATAATTAATGTTAACCAATGACATAACAATTATGTTAGTCACTTAATAATGTAACAGTCTCTACTATCAAGACACATATTACCAATATTTATCACTGAAGATAACAATTTGTTGCACCTCTTTTATCACAATTATTTTCCTTTGATGAGAAGAGTAACAAAAATCTTATACATCAATCAATCAAGAATAAAGGTAAAAAGAAGCGTAAAATGTAGATGACATCAAATTGTGGAAGCTCTCTTGTCTTAAATTATACCTAGTCAAACTCCATTTCATTATGAAAGGTTTAACGTCACCTTTGCTACCATGAGCATGTATGCAAAAATTCTCCACTCTTCATTACCTTTTTGGTGTCTAGTTCTATGTTGTATTTTCTCTCTAGCTGGCAACAGTATCTTCATGTTCATTCGCACTTGGTAATTACAATAGTAGGTTTCTTCTCTTATTTCACTAAAATACAAAAGAATCGTTTTCTCCTGTCTTGGCAACACCTTTCCCCTTACTCCAATCATACTTGTAACACTGCTAAGAGTTGATGTCTTTGCAGCTCAAGCTTTACAACATTTCATACGATGACATTTCACTTAACTTTTTCGTTGGTCATTAACCCTTCATAGGTAACCCTTTTTGAGATATCAACAACCAACAACAATACCATTAATAATGTCTAACTATTTTTAGGATCAATGATTGTTTCCGCAGACCAATACTAGAATTTTTAGCATGCATGGATATTACTCAAACACTTACTGAGAAACTTTCCAATAGGTCACTCATCCCATATTGCTCAAATCCAAACACGTTTAACTGTAGAGTTCTTAAATATTAGTTTATCGAAAAGTATATGTATCTTGTTGGTATACATAGTACTAATTCATTCCTTTTAGTCATCTTCAACTGTACACTTTCATACATGCACAACCTTTGAATCTCTTTCTTTTTTGGTGTGTATTTGATCAATTCATGTGATTTTTCCGTTAGAAGCCTGCTAGGAGCTACTCATTGTATGTATCTCATTTCTTTTGCACCGATGATCACTCTCCACCCTCGCCAATGCTCAGGGTTATAATCCTACTTTCAACAACATCGACAACAAAGTTGACGACCTCCTTTGGTAGATTTGAGGAGAACAAAACTCGTCACCCTTTTATTATGAAGATGACAGTTGAAATTTTTGACAAAAGAGAGTTCATACACTGCTCCTCTCTTATCAATTTATTTTGTTTTGCATCTTTGAGAAATTTGAATTTGTTGGATGCAAAAGGACAAAGCAATTGGGAGAGTTTAAGTTCATGTAGCATCGGTCAAGTCTTTGTGAGTTGAAATAGATAAAAAAAACCAAAAACAAAAGTCAATGTTAGTTTAAGTAGCCATGGTTGATGCTACATTATGTTGGTGTCAAGATTGATACAAACTAGCAAATACTATTTTGTGAAAGGCTTAAATATGTTTTTATTCTTAAAAAATTCAAATTTATTTTTTGTCTTTGAAAAAAAAATTCTTAATTTTTGGTCTTTGAATTTTTATTTTATTTTATATTTTGTCTCTGTTGTTACATTGGCTTTGATAATTTGATATGTCGCCATTTGATGATAAACATAACAGAAAAAATCAAGGATCAAAGAAAAATTCCTAAAATATTTCAAAGATCACTTAAGAAAGCCAATGTAATGACATAGACAAAAATATAAAAAATTATAGGGGTCAAAAGTATAAAAAAAACTATTAAAAACAAAATACAAAATTCAAAAATTTTAGAAATTAATGTAAAAAATATATTCATCCAATTATATATAAATCATCGTTTAAATTATTTTAAGATAATTATTTTAAAAATCAATAAATTTATATAAATTATAACTACACTGTCATTACAGATAACTTTTTTGTCATTGAATTTTTTAATTTGATGTTTACGTACGTAATGAAATATGTACGAGATGTAGTCATTAGTGACAAGAACTGTATGCATTATTGTTTTTTCCTTAGTAAGTATATAATCTACTGTCAAACCAGAATAACATTGACATTTATCATAAAAGAATAAAAAACAAAAAGTAATGACGATTAATAAATATGTATAATTAATTTGATTGTCCCTTGAAGTTAGTTTATATGGTTTTTAAGCTAATTGTATAAATTTCCATTAAAAAAATTCCTATAATACAACTACTCATTGAAGGGACATGTATAATCATATAACAAATTAACGATGCTTGACAACAAAGTAGGTTTATGCCCATTAAAGAAGCCAAATGAAATAATTTAAATTAAGAAAATGTTCTTGATGTTTGATTATGACTCGATAAGTGTTCAATGAGACAAGCATAAGGCAAATTCATATAAAATGCTATTGATTCGGTCGAAATTGGGGGAATGATTGTGGTATTATGATAGAATTTAATTAGAATGTATATCCAACAAAACTTTTCTTCGTTGTTATTTAATTATATATTTATATATTATAAGTTAATTAATTTATAATACATTTTTAAAAGTTATATATAAAATGATATGTCATTATTTAATAATATGAAAATCTTTACATCGAAAGTACATAAAAATTAAACTGATTATGATGGATGGATCTTAAAATATGTTTCTTTTTCCTTTTCTGGTTAAATTTGTCATGTAACAAACAAACGTGAATAATGTTTTGTTGACTTAAAAACCTGTTTGACCATAAACAGCAGACATTTGCGCCTACAATTTAAATCATAGAGTAGAGTTAAAGAACCATTACTTTTCACTTTCTGCTTTTATAAAGCACATATTTACACTAATGGTTTTATGTTTTTCTTAAAATAAAATTTAATTCAAACATTAAATAAGTTTTTCTCAAGAATTTAATATAAAGAAAATCATTTTTGACATTTTAAAGAGTGTAAACATCTTGAGAGATTAAAAAGAGAAAAGATTAATAATATAATGTGATAGAAAAAAATATAAATAAATGAGATGTGTAGATGAAATATTTGTAAATAGCGATGCTATTTTGTAAAAAATGTACTTTTGTAAAAATGTACCCACGCACGATAAATACTAGTGCACATTTCATTAGATATTTAAAAGATAAAAAAGTAAAAGTTAATTGTTAATTTGGTGTAAATCAAATAATAACCTTCGGAAGTGACTTCATGCGATTGTTTTTCGTAATAATCAGCATTTCTCGTTTGTAAACTTGATCCAACTCCAAATATTACTAAACAAAAATAAAAAAACTAAAAGGACTTCCTTAAAAAACTTAAGGTCCTAAAAAACTTGATTAAAACAAATTACAATTAGAAGTTCAGGTGCATGATAAGAGCAAAGAGGGTCACAAAATCTTGTCGGTCATAAACTCTAAATTTAATAAAGTTTTCATTATCACGAAAATTAAACCAGGGGAAAAGGATGACGTTAACGTTAACCCAAAAGATTGGAAAGTGGTAGTGTTATAGTAGGAACATAGTTGTCTAAAAACTTAGGATTATTGCTGAAAAAGATGATAGAACTGAAAATCTCAGCCATGAAATAAAGACATTTAGAAACCCACTATACATTAATTATAAGGGACAAATAAAAGGACAAGAACAGCAATGTCATACTATGCTGTTTATTAAATCTCTCTTCCCCCTCTCCTGATCTTAGATCTCGTCTGACACTACTCTTAAGACCTTCTGCCATAAACCTCCAAACCCTTCTCTTATCTATTGCTCTCTTTGGCCACTGAGATCATAGACACAACTCTGCCATATTCAATCTTTTATTTGCTTTTACAGCTATATTTGTTTCTGAATCATGCCACACTTTTCAAGTCCAAACGCATTCAACTAGGATATTCAAGGTACAAAGTACCTACACGCCTCTATATTTTTTGTACTTGCATGAAAAACTATTTGTTTTCCACCTTCCAAGGTACATTTCTTACTTAGTTGTTCGTTCTTCCCATACCCTTTTTGGCCTTTATCTCAATTTTGTTCTTATCCAATTGTATCTGCTTTTGCAGGCTGTACATACATAAATTCAGCTACTGAGGTCGTGTGCTAGAAGCAAAATCAAGAACAATTTGATCTTTGTTCAATTTGGTGGATCATTGGGCTGTTGATGTGATTGTGAAGCATAAGAAGCTTTTGTTAAAAATATAAGGGGTTTCCAAATGATGGTTAGATCGTGTTGGAAGCCAATTGCTGATGGTGATGAAGGAGATGGGAGTGGGAGAGTTGATGGTCTTCTATGGTACAAGGATTTGGGGAACCACCTTTATGGGGAATTCTCAATGGCTGTGGTTCAGGCCAATAGTTCATTAGAGGATCGAGGTGAACTTGAGTCTGGACCCTTGAGTTCTAATTACTTGGGTCCTCAAGGGACTTTTATAGGTGTTTATGATGGCCATGGTGGAAGTGAGGCTTCACAGTTTGTTAGTGACAATCTCTTCTGCAATCTCAAAAGTATGCTTTTCATCTTTTATTATGAACATATAGATTCAATTTCATTCAGAATATTGTTTTTTTCTAGATGTTGTTCTATGCAGATTTTCGAATGGATTCAAGACTAAGGAAGCCAAGCCACTTATAGCATGTTTGGGGGTGGCAGTGAGATGAACCAAAATCAATTATCAAATCACGGTGGATGTGAAGCAACATATAGTTGCTTTGGAAAAATCATGGTGACACCATGGTTTTTGAGATAGCCACCATGATTTTAAAGGGTATCCAAACATGCTATTTGTCTATTATGATCAATTAATTGATCATGTATTTCAAACACTCCAATTAAAAGCATTCTTTACATAAAAAGTCCTAGTGACTCTTCCACCAAAATTATAACTTGCTATGTATATCCAAGTCTCATGCACTAGGCCACGAACCCTTTTATTTTCAGTTTGTTACTTCACTGAATCAATTTCATGTGTGATCCAGGGCTTGCAGCTGAAAATCAAGGCGTGTCAGAACATGTTATCAAAAGGGCTTACTCAGCAACGGAGGAGAGTTTTCTGTCTCTTGTGAAGAAACAGTGGCTAAGTAAGCCACAGATTGCATCCACTGGCACTTGTTGTTTGGTGGGGGTGATTTGCAATGGCATGATATATGTTGCAAATTCTGGAGACTCCCGGGTGGTGTTAGGAAGATTAGAGAGAGCAACAAGGGACATAGAAGCTATACAGTTATCTACAGAACACAATGTTAACCAAGAATCGGTGAGAGATGAACTTCGGTCAAAGCACCCCTTTGATTCACAAATCGTGGTTTTGAGACAAAACGTTTGGCGTGTAAAAGGCCTCATACAGGTACAAATTTGGTAGATCTAATATATTTCCTTTTGTCAATGTGGAAGATTTTAAAATTGTAAGTTCAAATGATTCTCAAATCTCAACAAACAAAACAAAAACAACTTTATATTATTTGTAAAGAGCTATTGCTGCCACTGCACAAGACCATAGTCCATAATAGGCAAGAACAAACAAACATTTAGTGCTAATAACTTAGGACCATTTAATTTATTACTAGACTATGATGTTAACGTGAACTTGGTTTGGCAGGTTTCACGATCCATAGGGGATGCATATCTGAAGAAAGCAGAATTCAACAGGGATCCTCTACCAGCCAAGTATAGACTAGCAGAAACATTCTTCAGGCCAATTCTTAGTTGTGAGCCATCAACATCATCCCACACACTCCACCCTGATGATCAATTTCTCATATTTGCTTCTGATGGCTTATGGGAGCATCTTACCAACCAAGAGGTTGTTAGCATAGTCAGCAACAACCCACCTAACGTAAGGTTCCATTAATTCTTTCTATCCATTCAAGGATATTGCAGGTCATGCTCACCAGAAAGTGAGACCTAAAGAAAAAAAAATTAAGAAATTTTTTTAGTATTATTTTAAAGAAAAAGACTGATATGTGAGGCCTTTTAGTCAACATGTGTACCTTTTTTGTTTTAGAAAACTAATAACAGATGTTGGTAGGCCTAAAGCTAAAGTTTTAGTTGTTTTATTCTTGGGTTTGCCTTGAGCTATTGTTGTTTGTTCTCTTTGGTATGAGTCATTTCCTTCCTAATTCTAACTAGTGTGGTTGGCATGCATTTGTTTCATCATGTAACAGGGAATTGCTAGAAGACTTGTGAAAGCTGCACTTAGAGAAGCAGCTAAGAAATGTGAAATGAGACTTTCTGACCTCCAAAAGATTGAGCAAGGGATGAGGAGACACATCCATGATGACATAACAGTGATTGTGGTGTTTCTTAATCCAAAACTCACTGAGAACACCTCTCTCTGTGGTTCTCCTCTTTCAATCAAGGGAGGTGGGTCTGCCAATTCCTAGATTTCTACCTAATGATACAAAAGTAACAACAATTTACATATATTTATATATGTTATATATATGTGTAGATTAATATGAAGCAATAATTACCACTATAATTTAGATGTATTATGATGATCTCTGTCTCCCCTCTTGTTCTGTCCAGTTTATAATCTGGTTAACATGAACGTATATTTTATATATTAAATTGTAATCTCTGCTCATGTTTCTCAAGACAACGAATCTATGGTGGTTCAAAGTCAGCAAGGCTACGCAAGTGCCTAATTAATAGCACTCTGCATAATATTAATTTATAGTTTAATATCTCTGCGTCTACTTTGTCCCACTGAGATGTTTCTTTTACTTTAGAAGCTTGGAAATGACTTTTTCTTTGACATAAGGATAATAATGTCAGATATTTGGAAGTGCCTGTTTCTTTTCGTCAATGATATATATCCATCATTTCCTTAACAATAATTCATTCATGTATTATGCCAAATGATTATTTAATGATAATCTAAAATAATTTTATAATATTATTTAAGGCTTAAAGTTTATGATATCTATATAATTTTTATCTGAATCTTTGATAAAAAAATTATTGTTATGAAATCTTTAATATATTAAAAGTTTAATTTTAGATTTTTATTGTTACTTAAATGATGACATGAGATTATTCTAACGATTGCTAATTTGGTATATATTGAAAAAATTATTAAGATGATGTCATTTCAACCCTTAATTAACGGTAATCACTTGGAATAAAACTTTTAATATATAAAAAACTTAAAATAATTATAAAAATAATCAAGAAATCAAAATAAAAATAGGATATATATCTAAAACATCAAACATATTTAAATTTATTATTCAATTACAAATGATAATGTAGAAATTATTATAATATTTTATACCAAAATTATTATAAGAGTTATCAAACTTATCACATCATATTATACTTATTTTTTATTTTTATGAATAAAAAATATTAAATATGTATTTGTAATGTCATGCATAGTATTATTTCTCATTATTTATTACCATGACCCAAGAAAAAGAATAGTAAAATCATAGAACTTTTTTTTAAGAGAAATTACTATTGGAATTCATGCAATGCACAATTTTTTAATAAAAGAAAGAATGAGAGGAAAAACATACTGATAAAATAAAATATTTAATTTAAAAAAAAATAAATGCATTAAAAAAAGTGCAAGCTGTTCGGTAGACGACCTGACAGTGTTAATATATATATATATATATATATATATATATATATATATATATATTATTAGAAAAATATGTCCATGCATAGGTATGTAAATGCCCCATTCAGTGATCAGAGAGAAATTCAAGCCGCGTGTCAAAGACGTTCAATAGAAAACTGTAGGTAGATTCCTTCAAATTGTATGATTGATAGGTCTCTTATAAGTTATAACTAATCACTAATTACTTTTGTTAGGAAAAAATATTACTGACCCTTTTCAGTTTGGTATACCTATTACTTTCCCAAAATTACTTTTTAAATCATCACTTTATATGATAAAATATTGTTTACAATTTACTTTTCAGTTTATTAAGGACATTTTATTTATTTGATCCCTCAAATATCAAACGCAAAACAATTTAGTTCTTCTATCCATTTGTTACAAATATTAACAACACATTCTCCTTGGATACATCTTTTTCAACACATTATTTATTATTGGGTTAATAAATGTATCCGTATCTTAGTGAATAGTAGTATATGTTTCATTTTTTATTTAATAAGTTTCACTATCAATTCAATAGAATTCATATAAATTTCACTCAATAATAATAATAAAAATGTTATGTCAACATCCAAACTTTTGTATGCATCCAAAAAATTGAAATGAATTAAAAAGGTTCTATGTCTCATTTCTCACATTCAAATCCCTTTTCAATTACCAACTTCTAATATTAAATTTCTTGAACTTAAAGCATCTTTAGTCATGAAACTTTACTCCTCAAAAACCATAAGAATGTAGTAAGATCAATAAAGCAGTTATGAAATGTTGCATATATAATAAACTGTCACTACATATGTTCTTGCACATATATATATATATATATATATATATTAAATTCAACACTTAAAAAATACTCCCTCCGTTACTCTTTAAGTGTTTAATTTTTTTTTAAATAATTTTTATTTATCTGTTATTTATAAAATTAAATATCACATTAATTACTTTCTTATCAATTATATCATTACTTTGTTTTTTAATATTTAGTTAGTTGACCCATGCATTTATTGTGGAGTAAGAATAAAAATATTAAAAAAGAAAATCATATGACTATTTTTTAGAATAATTTTTTTTATTATCTTTCTTGATTTCTACATAAAAAATAACAATCTTAAATGACACATAAAAAATTTAAAAAGAAAACGAGAAAGTAGATTTTACAACTTGTTAAAGTTTCTCTAAGGATAAATTTAGTAAAAAGAAAAAATTTCACACCTAACAACTATGATTTCCAAGAGTCATAAATAAATCTTAAGAATCATGATTCTTAAAAATGATTAAAATATGATTGGTCATAAATAATGGAAGAGCTTGACCGATCATATTAAGGAGACCAAGTAATAAAAAATATTCATATACTCAAAAGTTAAAGTAACATAATTATATAATTATAAAAAAAGAAAAGTAATTTGTTAAAGTTTTCTCATAATTATATAATTGTACTCTCTGTTCTATAATAATTGTTGTATTCTCTATTTAAAATTAATTTATGAAAGTTTTCTCATATCTAATTTGGAGAAATTCTCTCATAATTTGTTTCTAAAAGATTATTTTTAAATTATGCATAAACTAATTTTAACTTATATGAAAAGCTCATTTATTTTTGAATGAATTATCACTCTCATGGATTGCTTTTATTACACTAGACATCCCTACTTTTTTAAACCCTACAAAAGAACATCTTAATTATTGGTGGTTTTATTTCAATAGATATTCTTTGATGTTCTAGACGTGAGAAAGTTAGTTTGAGATTGTCACATGAAAAACACATGGTTTTATTGTCATTATGATGTAATAATTTCAAAAATTTGTTCATATTAAAATGGTTATCGATTTACGTATAAAATAGTTCATATTAAATTTCAACAAGTCAAATCAAGATTTAAGTTGTCAACAAAATTCATCATGTCACTATTTAAACATCATTTTCTTTTGTCTTTATTTTTTCTTTCATAAATAAATGTTTTTTTTTCCTATTATTAACAAAAGTTCATGGAGTTAACATATGAGCATTAAAAGTATATGTAAAAAACAAAAAAGTGACCTGTGTAATAAAAGCAAATCATAGGAATAGTCATTGTAATTAACTCTTTATTTTTTTATATTTTTTCTTTAAAATATTTTTAAAGAAACTTAAACATTTTGAAAAAAATTATGTTACTTTTTCCACAAATATGACATATGTCCACTTTCACTTTTGCAACTCAACCAAGTAGTAAAAGATTTGTGTTCACTTGTTTTTTTTTCTTACTGAAATCTCGGTTTAGTATTTAAGTTAACATGTTAAAAAAAATACTAAATTAATTTTGGGGGTGTCAAATATAATTTTTTTCATAGAGAGTGTCAAATATCTATATGTGTATGTATTGGGCAATTTTTTTGGAGGGCATCCCTCCCCTGCCCTCAAGATGCTTTGTCAACTGGATCATAAATATTATATATATATATATATATATATATATATATATATATTATCTATGATATTTTTGTAATAGAAGATATCGTCTAAAACTTCATATGTGAAGACATAAATCATGATTTGATAATGTATTAGAGACAATTTGTATTATTTATATTTATTTGTATATAATCAAAATAATTAGGAGTCATCTTTAAGTCATAAATATTTTTTGACTTATTAATAATAATAATAACTTTAGTTCTTAAAACGGTTTAGATAATACTTTGTAATGAAAAAAATTATTTAAATAACATTTAAAGAACCAAAAATAAAACAAACAACAATTTTAGTAAAAAAACACATATGTTAATTTTAAATGAAATTAAAATTGAGCAAATTACAAAACCTCTCCCATGATTTTTTTTATTTACACATCTCATTTTAAAATCATTACATTGAGAGCATACTATAACGGTACTAAGCTGTCGTTTGAAAATTTTAAAATATATATAATTTAAATTCATTTTCAGGAAACCTATAACCGCTCCTGATTTTTATATGACTCAAATAGAGAGAAAATTTTGTCTCATGTTATTGTGCTAGGCCGTCTTCTTCGTGCTACCAAAGGTGGAGTCATTTGTTCCTTGTTTGTTGTCGTCACCTTGTCTTCTTGTTCACATCCGCAATGGTTGTTTCTCCTCCACATTCCTCTTTGCCTCTGTGGTGGTGTTAGGCGTGTTCATGTTCGTCAAACGTTTTCCTCCGCCTCCTATTCTCCTCTGCGGTGGTGCTAGGTGCGTTCTAATTCGCCGCACATTTAAAACTATTATATATGTATTCCTTGATATTTTAAAAATGTTACACATGTACTTTTTATCTTTTACAAATAATACGCATGTCTCCTTTGTTTTACAAAAATTACACTTGATACCTTTTTTCTCTATCACTTGTTGAAATGTAAAAAAATATGGCAAGACATTTGTACATTATCAAAAACGAAAAAGAAAATCAACACCATGAATATTAATTCACGAAAATAAATTATCCACCAACTTCACCACACTCGGATACAAATAATGGCTCATAAAGATTCAACAATGATATACCAAAAATAGGAATTTTAAAGGAAGGAAAGAAATAAGGATAATTTTGAAATTAAAATTGTAATAAAAGTCATGTGCCTATCACATGATCTAAAATATAAATGAAGTTAACACCGTTAATTATTGAGGGGATACAAATGTAGCGGGATCACAAAAATTAAAAAGTTTTGTATAATGTAAAAAAAAAAAACATGTAAATAATGCATACCTTAGAGAAAATGCTGCTCATCAAAATTTTGTAAAATAAAATTACCAAATTAAACAACTTTAGTAGGTTTTGAAGTAAAACCAATGAAATTTATCAAACAACTTTAGCTTAAATTTTAAAGTTGTTATTGTTTACTTTTTCTAGCTTTAACTTAAATTAACTTTTAAGTAAAAAAAGTTGGGTCAACCATATCCTAAGTCTATACTCCAAGCTATCATGTTATTAACGCTGTTCCAAATGGAATATTCTTTTGACGCACCAAATCATAAAAAAATGTGAATGTATGATGCAGTGTAGGTGATGTAACAAAGTAAGGGTCAATAACGCATTCATTCGTAAGAATATCTCAAGAGACTAAGAAGTTAAAAAAAAAATATTTCATTCAATAGTAATCTACCGTTAAAAGGAGACTTAAGTACATGTAAATAGAAAAACTCTAAATACAACACCCTAAGACGAGAAATGATAAAATAACAAAAAGTCCTGACATAAATAAAATTACAATAATACCCCTAAAATTGTGATAAAAAAAAGAAAAAAATTGCCGTTTTGATCCTTAGACGATAGAATTTGACAAAAATCTCAC
This sequence comes from Glycine latifolia, assembly GCA_013407115.1. NCBI lineage: Eukaryota > Viridiplantae > Streptophyta > Magnoliopsida > Fabales > Fabaceae > Glycine > Glycine latifolia. The sequence goes on from CM023950.1 coordinate 5,284,438, forward strand.
AACCCGCATTTAGAAAATGTGTTTGGCTTAGAAGGTCATTTTGATATGAATAGGTTTATTCATTTGTCAAAAACAATTTATTTTGCTCAGATGGTTAACTCTGCACTCCATCATCTTACCATCCTGGTTAATAAATATTGATATTTCTAAATTAGAAAACTCAAATATAGTTTATTTGACTATTCAATATAATTATTTATTTATTTATAATAAAAATTTATTAAGTTTTTTAATTTTAAAAATAATATTTATTAATTAGAATGATAAATGTTTATTTGACTATTAAAAAAATTATTTATTAATTTTTCCAAAATTTTGTGATTTTTATGTTATAAATTGATTTTTCTGACCACTATACTATATTATAAATTAATATATGTTAATTTAAAATAAAATTAAAAATTTTGTAAAAATATTATACCAAACAACTTTAAGTAAATTTTTCACTTTTTTAGAATAAAATTTAAATTTTTATATTTAAAAAATTTGTGAAAGTATTTTACACATTTATAAATAAAAATCACTATTTATGTTTAAAAAAATTATTAATTCACACCCCTATTGACGATGAGCATGCCGTAATTTGGGATTAGTATCCCATTGAGAACACGGTAAAACCAAACAAAGAGTTACGGATTCCTATGGGACTGAGTGCGAGCCTGACAACAACAACTTATCCTTTTATAATTCTGGTCGAAACAAAGCGGTGCGAGAACAGCAGCAGAACAGAGTTTGATTTCATTGTTGTTCCCACCAAACAACCCAATCCAAGAGTTATGGGATTGGCCTCTATTGTTCACAAGGGCGTCCGAATTCCATTGGACTTGGATCACATTCACACTCCTCATTTCAGATGCTCTGCACTTCACCACCCCATCTCTTCCTTTTGCTCAGGTCTGTTCTATTCCTTCTCTCTCTCTCTTCAACCCAAACATGTCACTGATAAATATAAAAGGGTTTTCTTTCTGTGTGTGGCAGTGTACCATTATCGTCCTCCTCACCGTTTCCCACTTCTGTGCTCCAGACGAATTGGCCACCACAATTATGCCTCAGGTGAATACCCCATCATTCAAAACAACCAAATTTGTTTGCTTTTTTTTACTTCCTCTTGTACCCACCTTGTTCAAAATCTTAATTTGTGAGACCTATATTTATTTCTGATGCTTTCTTGTATTTTTTTTATGAGACAAATGTTAATTGTTAGTTTTTATTAGCAGATGATTCGAACCCGTGACCTCTTCCCCCTTCCCTTCTTTCTTGTATTATATATAATCTCTCTCTCAATTCAATGTGCAGAAGTAAAGAGGATTAGTGCTCAACAAAATGATGACATAGGCAAAATTGAGAAATCTCCCACTCAAGAATCTCTGGGAAATGAAGATTACAGTTCCTCCGTTAGAACTGTTGCATTATGGGTGTGCATATCTCTGCTAACTAGGCTTTTACATTTTCCTTGGTTGTTTAGAATTTAGAATTACATTGGTTTTTGGTTATGGTTTCTTATAGGTGTGCACTGCAGTGGCGTTTGGTGTTGGTTTGGGTTTTAAGGAAGGTTTTGACAAGGCATCCGAATTCTTTGCTGGGTATGCCGAATAACTTAATTCCGTTATCAACTAGAAAGTTGGTCCAATTTTACAGTGCTGGACTAATTAATGTTCTGGATGAGTCAAAGTTGATATTATGCAAAGTTTCTTTTAGCTTACTTTTAGAGTGTTACATATGCCATCATCTCTCTTTCTCTCTCTCTCTCTTTGTTCTGCCTTTGCTGCTCCTCTATATATGGCCTTAGAATAGTATATCTCCTAGAGATTGATCAAACACCACGTGGCTGAAATTATAGCGTATTGGATGTTTATTTTGGGATTCACGAATACTTACTTTATAGTTTGAACTATGATGGCACACCATCATAGTTCTCTCTGCTTTGGTTCGACTTTCTTGAGCTTTGTACTGACTGTGATGTTGACCTTTGACTTTTATGTACTTCTTAGGTATATATTGGAGCAAAGTCTTTCTGTAGATAATCTCTTTGTCTTTGTTCTAATATTCAATTACTTCAAAGTGCCAGTTGCATATCAGGTGATGTATAAAACTTGTCATGCGTAAACTGAGCAATTTCTACTTTATGTTTTAACAAGGTATCTATTCTGAACTTGTTAATAATGTTTTAACAAAGTTTTCATTTACTTATTGAACTTACAGAATCGTGTGCTTTCCTATGGTATTGCTGGTGCAGTTGTATTTCGCCTGACATTAATACTTATTGGAACAGCCACCCTGCAGGTGTGTTTCATAATGAAGATATATTTCTTTCCATATTTTACTTTTTTTAGTAAGTTTTATACTTTTTTACTGATCATCTTGTTTATTATGATGATGTTTAGAGGTTTGAGGCAGTCAACCTTTTCTTGGCCGCAATTTTACTCTACTCATCATTTAAGGTGAAGATTCACAATTTCCAATATTTACATTACTCATATTGGTTGATACAACACAACCCATGTGCATATTTGTCAAGGAAACAAGATCTTAGTTAAAAGCTTAAGATATTCGGTGGAACCACGTGGATATTTATATACTTAACTTCGTCATCATGCTAATTTGTGCTCAGTGCAGGATAATGAATATGCCCATTTTATTACCATTCAAATTCAGTTTAATTATGAAGGAATGATAGTCACGAGGATCAAACTCTTGACTACCTAGTCAAAGAGGCTTATATATGATATCAACAATGAATCATCTAAAAGATTAAAATTTTAGATGGAAACACCTGAATGGTTTTATCTCCCTAACAACATATTAGGAGGTTCATACTTCTTGTTGTGGTATTCACAATTCTATGGACTGGTTTTAATTACAGCATGTTTATTGTTTTATGAATAGCTATTTGCCAGTGAAGAAGATGAGTCTGACTTATCTGATAACTTTGTGGTGAAGACATGTCAGAAATTTATCCCTGTAACAAGTAATGTTCTCTAAGCATGACTATTTATTTCTCTTTTCCTAGTTTAAGATTTGCTGCTGATTTCTTGGGTATTCTGAAATTGAATTTTGATTCTTACTTTCTGATACAATCACAAGAATTGGTAGAAAACTTAATCTGAATTTGTTAAAATCCAAATGAATGTTTAAGTAGAAATGGCTGAATCAAAGCTTACTAGACTGATGGTTTAGGAAACTTCAGTGTTTCCATTTCTTGTGGAATTGTCTGCGTATCTGTGTCCATACAAGTGCAATTCATGTTATTTGGTACATGCAAAGAATAATTTTGACTTCACAGTTTTCTGTCTTAGAATTGTGGATATAGACATATCCTATTGTATCTTCGTTCTGGTATAAGCTGGAATATTTTTATATTGGGTTGATTCAATGTTCCTTTTTGAAATGTTTGATTAGAATAAATAGATAGACACAGACGTAGGTACGATGGGTGACTACAGGCAGGGGCAAAATATATCTTGGCATATGCATTTCACTTCGCATGTCATTGTTTTTGCACTGATTCAAGTTGTACTGTGTTGTTATCTTATCGTCCAAAATCTTACTTCTGACAAAATTGTTGCAGCGTATTATGATGGAAATCGATTCATAACAAATCTGGATGGGGTGTGGAAGGTAAGCTGTTGATGAGTGTCTGTATGGATTAAAATTACTTCCTTATTGTCTTTACTTTGATCAGTTATCTTTTCCCAGCATGAATGCATTGAACTTTTTATTAGATTACCATTATTCTTTCTTTTTCAATAAAAAAGATCTTTTTTATGAATTAAATTAATTTCAACTTGATTTCTAACAGGGATCAAACATTTTGGGCAGGCCACCCCTTTGCTTCTTACTGTAGCTGTTATCGAGCTCAGTGACATTGCATTTGCGGTAGGTTTCTCATCCATCCATTTCATGTGGAATTTCTAGTTAATTTGGCATTGTATTATTGACTCAATTTTTTTTATAGGTTGACTCAATACCTGCAGTTTTTGGTGTAACACGGGATCCATTTGTAGTCTTTACGTCTAATCTTTTTGCCATTTTGGGTTAGTTCACTTGCTTCTGTTCCCCTTGTGTATATCTGAACTTGTTTTCTATAATGTTTTGGAATTGGGATTTGTGTTCCTTAAGTGTACTTGATTGATGCCTCGAAAGCTTACCAACCACAGTTCTGGTTTTAAGGGTAGTTCATCTATTTGCTTGTGGAATGTATTGAAATAAATAATTTTATAACAGATAATTCGTTGCACTGAAGTGGTTATTTTGTAACTTTATTTCTCTACTTTGCTGCCTTGGGGAGGTGGAGATGCAGTTGTGTTCATTCATGTCATAATCTCAGATCAGATGTGTATCTGTCAAACAATTATTGATGCTTTTCCTCATAAATTTATTTGTATTTAACCATCTGTTATTTGTCAAATGTAGGTTTAAGGTCACTTTTCTTAATAATTTCTGAGGGTATGTCAGAGTTGAAGTACTTACAGGTAAATGTTGACTTGGTTTGTTTTGATATACCTTGGTTGTTGCATAATTTTCTGTTGTTTACATGTCTATCCTTTAACATAACAATGCGTATTACTTTTGGGACTTGAACTATGATTCTGATATCCCTTCAAAATTGTTGTTCTGTCAAAGGTTTTGGTTCAAAGCTTGCCACTTTATCCTAAATAGTGGTAGAAAAAAAAAACTAATGCTCTTTTTGTCAGGAGCAGAATTTTGGTCTGATTGGGAAACATAAACTTTAGAAAGACATGTGTGGCTTGTGTTCCTTTGTCAATGTAGGATCTCACTGCATTTTGACAATTTTCATTTTGGTAATAGAGGAATGACTTAGTGATGTAGGACACAGGAACCAAGAGTTATGCATAAGGTCTAGTGTTTACATGAATGGTTTATTTGTAGTCCCAACACCCTAAGAAGATAATCCAAAACAGAATAAAATTCTAAATAACAATTAACGATAAAGAATCCCAAATTGAAACCTTAATTTCCTAAACATAATAGCCAAAGCCAGTAACAGTTGACACTTGACATTAACATCTATTAGTATTAATTTCACCTTAATGTTCACTTTAGCAAAAAAACCGTTGAGTATTGACCCCAGATGGAGCAATGCATTTGTAGGACACTAAATACTTTATTATACAGCTGAAGTGGGAGTTGTATTTTGATTGCACATCTACATCTTAATGCAGCATTGTTTATTTAATTCCTTTTCATAAACCAAATTACTGGTGGTCTATTCGACATTCATCATTTGGAATCTCAAATTTATGGTTGTTCTGTCAAAGGTTTTGGTTCAAAGGTTTTTGTGTTAATTGGTTTGAATTATGATTATTAGTATGTTCTATGTACTAAACTTCATCTAAGGGCGTCCCTATAATTTCTTTGGATTTAAGGATAAAAAATAACATGTAACCCTCCATTAGCTATGGTAGTAGCATTGCTCTTGATTTTTTAAGAATAATTTATTTGCATAAGTTGGAGAAGTAAGACTGTACATCTACCCTCCCCAGACCTCACTACTTAGGAGCCTTGCAAACTAACTTCTCCCTTTTAATTTCTTTGCACAAGCTGTTTACTTGTGCCTCCGCCCTTGTTATTGATATCCATTTTTTTCGGTTTTGTTTAGCCTTCCATTGCTGTCGTTCTGGGATTTATTGGGGTTAAGATGATCCTCGACTATTTTGGTGAGTATACATTGCCTCTCCACTTAACAATATATACAAAAAATTTGCTGTAATTGATTTTTCACATCTCCGCATTCATGCCTTCAGGATTCCATGTCTCAACGGAGGCATCTCTTGCTTTTGTAGCCTCAACTCTTACCATTGGAGTGGTATTAAGTCTGGCTAACAAGTCTGATTAGCTTAGAAACTCAATTCCAACTCATCATGAATTGAGCTCTATATGATTAGCTTACATTTACCAAGCAATTTCATCATCCTCTACCCCTACACACCCCCTCCTCCCCGAAACAATAAAAAAAAACCTTGTTTTCTTCTTTAATGTTGAAAACCCTGTAGTGAGAATGATTTGTTTAATACATTGGTGTCAATTGCCCATAGAGGAATAATTTGTAGCCTGTACTATAGCTTAAGTTGATGTTCAATGCTAAAATATGGTATCTGTTGTAATGTTCATTTCACATAATGGTCCAACATTAATTTTATTTAATTATAGAACAAAAACAGGTCCTAAATTGTCAGTTAAAATATTTTTATTTATTTAAAATTTTTCATTTTTATGGATTTACAGAAATTCACACAAAAACAATGGGTTGAAAAATGTGTTGCCATTATTTTTCTTTAATAGAAGATTCTAGTATCTGGTTTTGTTAGGCAAACAAGTGGAAATTTACCAACAAAATTTTATTTTATTTTCTTTCAAAGTAGCAAGGCAAAGCTATCGGCATCGCTAATGGTGATGATGGAAAATGTAACAACACTATAGGATCATTTTCATCGGTGATAATAACTTGATAAGCGAGTCCAAACTACGATAAAAAATTTGCTTATTGCTTATTAATTAGTACTTAATAGTCCTATATGTAGAACTTCTCTCTTTAATCACTTCACAAGAATTAAAATTCTTAATTAATTTAATTTGTGACATTAATTTTATCAACAATTTGTATTTTTTTTTATAAAAAATAATGGGACTGCATTCTTTTAACTCCTTTCCACTATTCAGAAAAAAATCCTCCTTTCCAATTAATTAATCAATATATTTAACTTAATTAATAATTTTTTGCATTCTGTAAAAAATTACGTAGTGAATGAGACATTTTGATTAGAAATCTTTTTCATTCCTGTGAGAGAAACAGAACCCAAAAAATTAATTTAGAGAGTTCTTATAAAAATTATCAAGACAAATTTCTCAGGATCATTAACCCACAAATTAACCCACTTTAATAATGTAATTGACTAAGATATACTAGTTCCTTAACTTTAAGCTAACTGCAAAGTAAAAACTAACCGATTTTAATAATGTAATTGACTATGATATAGTTCCTTTAAGCTACTACTTTTAAATTGCTCTAAAAGGTTAAATTGCTTGAATGTAGACAGGATTTTGATTCAGATTTTGATACGTGTCCAAGTCCAAGCAACTGTGTACGAAAATTCTTCATTTTCTAATTGGTTTGTGACCTTTTGTTTGTACACGTTCCTCTGCTCTGAACGCTAAAGCATCGTGCTTGGTTGAAGTTTTGACACTGTTTTGTTTTATGTTGAGTAATTTAAAGTTATTTTGAAATATCAATTAACCTGTTTTAACTCAAACACATAATAAATCATTTTGTGAGAAAATAATTGTTTTTTAGTAAATTAATTTTTTAAATAAAAATTAATTATTGTTCTAAAATTTAACCATTAAAAGGACTTTTGTGATTGAAAATTTGAAACTACGTAATTTAAGTTTTTGAGTTTTTATGTGAAACATTTTGTTTTACATATATCCAAACGTTTGGTATCACATTCAAATAATATGAATTTATACCATTAATTAAACAGTTTCTATTCAACAACAAAAGAGAGAGTTAAAAGTGTCTTATAAAGAATGCATCAAATACTACATTATTAGTATTTTTAAATGAAATATTAAGATTTTTCCGAACACTTTTATGTTTCTTCAATAATAATTTTTTCGCAACAAAGTCAAAGTTATACACTATATATGACTTTTATGTTTAGCAATATATTTTTTCTCTGAATAATTATAAAAATGTTTTTTTTAAAGAGGATGTTATTTAATTTTGATTCCTATATTTAACCAAAACAATGTGTTTCATTAACTTGAAACCATGTAAATTTTATATTTTTAGAGATAAAAAATATATAAAAAAATGATTTTCAAATACTGCTAATATAAAAATTGTAATACTAGCAACCGATCAAAATCTTACTATGCCTGTATGCCATACTTTTAAGATTATTATTATAAAAATAATAATATCATACCTAATAATTTATAATTGGATAATAATATAATTTTTTTTAAAGAAAATCTAAACTTTTTTATACTACCGAAACATATTAAATTCTAAATAAGAAATTTAAAATTGAGTAAATAGTAAAATTTATCATGAAAGTGTGGATCTACGGTAAATTGATATATAAAATATAAAAAATTTAAATTTTAAAAAATTTAATAAATTAGTCTTGCAATAATTCAATAATAAATTGATCCGTTGACTTGTAACTTAATCTCAAATTAATTATCAAAAATATAATTTATTATTAAATTAATTCTTAAATATTAAATGAAAGAATAATTTTACAAATTTAATGAAAAAATTATTTATTGTAAATAATCTCACAAATTTAATGTTAAAACTGTTTATTGTAATTTCTGCACAGTGAAAGACTTAACTGTTTATTGTCAAAACTGTTATGGAAACAAATTCCTAGTAGATTTTCTTAGATGGTAAGTTATGTCATGGCTGACGATGTGACATGCGGTAAGAGGTCTATAAATGGGGCCACCAAACTCACTTGAACTTAGACACCATTCTGATTTTGTCCATCCAAACCTTAAAAAGATTCAGTGAAGAACAACGTTAATGGCATCTCTGTATGAAAAATTCTTCATTTTCTACTCTGTCTGTTACTTTTTGATTCCAACACTTTCATCTTCTCTAACACTCTCTCTTTGTAACTGACACAGTGGTGTGCAAGCAGTTCGTCCTCCTCCATTAACATCCACCTCCGACCCACCTCCTCTTTTTGATGGCACCACCAGGTTAATTTCTCTCCTCACTCCAAAATTCACCTCCTTTTTCCATGGTTTTGCTTCAAGTTTCAACTTTTCACATGCCCATGTTCTTATTTTTTTTACTATTTATTGATTTAGGTTGTACATCAGTTATTCTTGCCCCTATGCACAACGTGTATGGATCGCTCGGAACTACAAGGTTGTTTCTTCGTTCTGTCCTCTTTCTAGAATAATCTATTCATATGCTTTTTAGTTATGATGTTAAATATTATTATGTTATTGTCTTTTTTTAATTATTAGTCCTAAGTGTCTGTTTGTTGTGTTTTCTTATTAATTTATTCTTTCTGTCACTGTTATTTCTCATCATGTTAATTAAAAACTACAGGGACTACAAGACAAGATCAATTTGGTCCCTATAAACCTTCAAGACAGGCCAGCTTGGTATAAGGAGAAAGTCTACCCTGAAAATAAGGTTAGTAACTTAGGCAACATAGGGTAATAAGGCTATGTTTGGATTAAAGTTAGGAAAGTACGTTTATGAATTCCAATTCACCCAATGAAGGAGGAAAATATTCTTGTTGCTTCCAAAGTAAAAGTAATTTTGAGCTCTCTTAACTTTAATCCGAATATGCACTGAATTGGTTGTTGCTATGTTGCTGCTTTGACTTGACTGAGATAATTTGATCCAGCCAGTTGATAAGTGACTTTGTTCCCCTAAAATATGTATATAGGTGCCATCCTTGGAGCACAATGGCAAGGTGTTGGGAGAAAGTCTTGATTTGATCAAATATTTAGATGAAAACTTTGAAGGGACACCTTTGTTTCCCAGTGTAAGAACTAAGATTGCACATTATCCTTTTGCCCTTCATGGCCTCTCATCTCTTTTCAATTGTTGGAGTGAATTAATGATGTTATGCTGAAATTTTTTTAGGATCCTGCCAAGAAAGAGTTCGGCGAGCAATTGATATCCCATGTTGATACATTCAGCAGAGACCTGTTCGTTTCATTGAAAGGGGATGCTGTACAGCAAGCCAGTAAGCAAGATATTTAAGTTTGTAAATAGAGGAAAGTTTTTTCCTCTTTTCAAATGCATAATGGTTCTTAAAATGGTAATTTAAATCAGGTCCTGCTTTTGAATACTTGGAGAATGCTCTTGGTAAATTTGATGATGGGCCATTCTTGCTTGGTCAATTCAGTTTGGTAAGTTAAAATTCAACGGTCTTCAAAAATTTTGTTTTCCTTTTAAATTCGTTGCCTTTCAGGCTGACTACTAATGCTTGTCGTGATGCATCTGACAAATTAGAGTATGTGAAAATGCCTTATCATATCACGTATTGTCCTTTAAGATTAGTTTTCACATTTCCTCTTTATTTCTTAGAATTCAACACCATATTTCTTTAACTTATCAGGATTTGTTTTCTTAATTAGCCTGAATTATGACTGGTATAAATAAGGGTTAGTACTATAGGTTCTATGAATATATCAAATTATCGAATATATTGATATGTCGTAATAAATCTTAGTTAATATCAGTGTAGTATTTGTTTTATATCTCTTCCTCCATCTATCTAAAACCCAAAACCCAAAACTTTTAAAGTAGTCATGATTTTATCCAAAAGTAGTATACTGGTATAGTATCTGATAATATCAATGCTACAGCTTTTCTTTCATACAATTTGTAAATGCTTGTCAATTGTGATGATCAGGTGGATATTGCCTACATTCCATTTGCTGAAATGTTCCGAATTGTCTTTGCTGAGGTGTTCAAACATGACATCACAGAAGGAAGGCCTAAACTTGCAACATGGTTTGAGGTACACTAAAATCAGTTGTGTAAAATTTCTTCCCTTTTTATGGAAATGGCACTTAATTTATATGATGATGAAATTCATCATAATCATTGTTGAGAAAAGTTATAATATATAAGTGGGAGGCAACCCTCACTCTATGAGCTATCTTTTAGGATTGAATTAGGCCCAAACTCACATTCTAAGATGGTATCAGAGCCTATTATTGATTCATTAAATGAGTCACCCACCATGTCATCCACACATCGAGTCCAATAGTGCTGGGTGTGAGGGAGTGTGTTGAGAAAAACTTTAATATATAAGTGGGAGGCAATCCTCATCTCATAAGCTAGCTTTTAGGGTTGAGTTAGGCCTAACTCACATACTAAGAATCATCAATATGAACTTTAAGCAAATTTCTCCATTTGCTTCAAAACTTCTAACAGATTGTTTCATTTGAACTTGGCCCTCAATCTCATGCCTTTGATAGGAATCCTAACTACTAACCCTTCAGATATGCGGGTTACAAAAGAGATCTTCATTTGTAAATGAAAATGTGTCTTTTGCAGGAGTTGAATAAGCTAAATGCTTATACCGAGACAAGAATCGATCCTCAGGAAATCGTTGATCTTTTCAAGAAACGTTTCCTGGTAATAATATATTAACGAATCCCTTAACAACTATTGATTTTGAAGAATGTGATTGGTTTCTCACTAATAATCTCTTTGCTACTTCCTTTGCATTTCTACTCTGCAGCCTCAACAGTGAAACGTTGTATTGCTGCAGGCTTCCTCTAAGATGTAGACTGTGCCAATAAAGCGTCATTTCATTCAATGGATGGGATGCATCTACAGTCAAATATCATTTGTGTTTATCTGCTAGAGTTGCAGGATAGTTTGAAGTCATAATAATCATGTTCATTTTTCAGCTTGTTTTGTTTGATGTAATAATAATGTTTATGTACCAGTTTGTGATCACTGACCAATACGGTATAATTTATCCTACTTGTGTGACTGTGTTATATAACGTATAAGCTTTGATATCTCAAGTGTCCGTGACCTGTCAACAAAGGTTTATTGCATGAAAGCTATACATGGTTAATAATATATCACTTCACTAATAAGTTAATTAATTAATTACAACTGAAGAGCATTGCTTCACTAATATTGCTACTATGTAAATGCGTGAAAGATTTTGTAGAAATAAATACACAATGTTTCATATTTCAATGATTTACTTGTCATTTTTCAAATTTCCAATTCCAAGACTAACTATGGGGACTAATGAGAATGCATCAAAAGATAAACTTGTGAGATAATAATTGTCTTTTTGTAATTTTTTAAATGAATAGTAATTATTTTTTATTTTTAAGACAAAATAGTAAATTAGTGCTAGACATTTTAGGATTCCATTTTTTAGTACCGTGGCCAAAATGAACTCCTGTTTCCATCATCTCTTCCAAGATTATGTTTTTTGTATGGAGAACAAAATATCAAATGTGCATATAGAAAGTGTGAATCTTACCATCAAGTGCTTGAATTAATCAATCTAAGGTTATTTTAAATTAATAAGTGATCTTGAATTTAAATCTTAAATATATAATTATATTAAATATTACTTGCACTCTATAGTATAAATTTTTGGCATCACATTTAATTATATGAATTTATGAGTTTAATGTTTATGTACTAACTGTATATAATAATTTTTCATTGTTATTTAATCACAAATCATAGTTTGAATTATTTTAAAATAATTATTTTAAAAATTAATAAACTTATCATATATGATGAGTTGTAATTGGATGACTATATAAAACTTTTTATAACACTTTTTCGCCAAATGTATACCTATATGATTGTATCAATTAATTTTTTTATAGAATTAAAAAGTATCTTAAAAAGATTGCATTAAATACAAATTATTATTATCATTTTGTATGAAATATTTTTTGGAGAGATTTTTTTCAATAATAAATTTTACTTTCGTGTGGCGGTGTGTGTGTAAAATATTTGGCAACAGAGCCAAAGTTACACACTCTAATGTCTAATGTATGACTTTTTATATTTAATTATAAAAATATTGTTTTATTTTACTTTTTCGGAAATTGTATAAAAAATGACAAATTTTTTTTGTTTTTGATATTTTATATAAATACTTATTTATGAAAAATAAATTTCTTAGCAATTTAATTCTATAAACATAAAAATTTAGTTTAAATAAGTTACTAGTCTCTAAAATATCATTATCTTTGTATTTTATACCTTAAAATTTTGTTTAATTTTATTTCATTTATTTTTTTAAAAATATTTTATTAACTTAAAAGTTAAAACCATATATTTTATGTGTAATTATTAGAGATTAAATTTTTTTTATAGAAATTAAAAAATTAATATTTCAAATTCTCAAATAATCAAATGCAAGGTGATGTCACAGCTGGAATAACTCAATTTGTTAGAAAGTATGACTGTTAACCTTAGGTTGGAGGCTCAAACCCTCCTTCCAGCGATTTTGATTTTGCCCAAAAAAAAGGGTGATGTTACAGCTGACACTTGTATGAATTTGAAGTTTATACACACCTCATTTTTTAGATATATTGTTGTAAAAACAGAGAGAGTGAGATAGAAAAAAGAAATTAATAGAAAATATTAAATGACAGCGTGATAAATGATTTAATGAGAAATATGAAAAAAAGAGATGAAAGTGAGATAGAAAAGAATTAAAGTGTGTTTCATATTTATTATACAAAAGCCAAACTCGCTTGAACGTAGACACCATTTTGATTCTGTCCATCATCCAATCCTTCAGATTCTGTGAAGAACAATGTTAATGGCAACTCTGTATTAAAAAATCTTCATTTTCTAAATTCTACTCTGCTACTTCTTAATTTCAAGTTTTCAACACTATCCTCGTCTCTAATGCTCTTTCTTTGTAACTAACATCGTGGCTTCTGAGCGGTTCGTCCTCCTCCATTAACGTCCACCTCCGACCCACCACCACTTTTTGATGGCACCAGCAGGTTAATTTATTTTATTTACCAAGTTCTAAGTGTTTTGTTTGTTGTGATTTCTTATAATTTTATGAGTTTAATTTTTATATATTATTAGCATGAAAAAACATTGTCAGCGAATAAAAATTATTGTTATAATGATTTTTAAAGTAGTCACTTGACGTAATTAAATGATAGTGTAGAGTTCCTCTAGATTATAGGTAGGTAGATAGACTATTTACTCTTATATAATCTTCTTTCTGTCAGTGTTATTTCTCGAATTGGTAATTAAAACTACAGGGGCTACAAGACAAGATCAAATTGGTCCCTTTTGATCTTCAAAACAGGCCAGCTTGGTATAAGGAGAAAGTCTACCCTGAAAATAAGGTGAGTAACTTGGCAATTGAGGTTAATAAATTGTTGGCTACTTTGCTAATTTGATTGGTATGCTGACAGAGCTAATTTGATTCAGATATTCTTTTTTTTTTTACAATGACGACGATGAGATTTGAATTTAGAATCTCATACATAGTGTTCAAATCTCCCACTAAGCCGATTTTAGTGAGTTTTTGATTCAGCCAGTTGATAACTTATTTGCTTCTGCTAAAACATATATATAGGTGCCATCCTTGGAGCACAATGGCAAGGTATTGGGAGAAAGTCCTGATTTGATCAAATATGTAGATGTCAACTTTGAAGGGACACCTTTGGTTCCCAGTGTAAGAACTGCACATTTTCTTTTTTCTAGTCATGGACCCTCATCTCTTTTCAAAAGTTGCAATGAACTAATGATGTTAAGTATAAATGATTTTAGGATCCTGCCAAGAAAGAGTTTGTTGAGCACTTGATATCCCATGTTGATACATTCAACAAAGACCTGAACTCTTCATTGAAAGGGGATCCTGTACAGCAAGCCTAGTCACATATTAATTTGAGTTTGTAAAAAGAAGAAAAGTATTTATTTTTCTTTTCAGATCCTTAAGAAAATTAAAATGATAATTTAAATCAGGTCCTTCTTTTGAATACTTGGAGAATGCTCTTGGTAAATTTGATGATGGCCCATTCTTGCTTGGTCAATTCAGTTTGGTAAGTTGAAATCAATTCAATGATTTTCGATTTTCGTTTTCCTTTTTAAATTTGCTGCCTTTGAAACTGATTACTAATTATTGTCGTGATGCATCTAATGTGTAGGAATATATGAAAATATCTTATCATATCTTATCACGATTTATATATTTTCCTAAGTAACTAGGATTATGATTATAAATAAGAGTTAGTGCTATAAATTTATGAATATATCAAATATTAATATGTTATAATACATCTTAGTTAACATCAATTCAGAATTTCATTATCTTTTAATATCTCTTCCTCCCTCTGTCTAAAACCCAAAAATTTCAACATGGTGAAATAAAGTATCAGATTTGATCTAAATGTAGAATACTAGTATAATATCTGATAATATCAATGACAACTTTTATCTTTCATATAATTTGTAAATGCTTGTGAGGATCAGGTGGATATTGCGTATATTCCATTTGTTGAAAGATATCAAGTTGTCTTTGCCGAGCTGTTCAAACGTGACATCACAGAAGGAAGGCCTAAACTTGCAACATGGATTGAGGTACACTAAAATCAGTTGTATAAAATGTCTTCCATTGTTTGTGGAAATTACGCTTTGTTTATATAAAGAATTGTCATAAGCAAAATTCTCTCCACTTGCCAAGTGTTGACAGATTGTTGCATTTGAACTTGGCACTCAATCTCATGCCTATGATAAGAAGCCTAACTAAGTAACTAACCCTTTAGGCATACTAGTTCTTTTTTTATCCAGGGAAATCAAGATAATGTCAAGGGATTTACAATAATTCTGCTCAACTAACTGAGTTAGATCCCCTTGACTTTCAGGCATATACTAGTTACAAAAGAGAATTCATTTGTGAATGAAAATGTTTCTTTTACAGGAGGTGAACAATATTGATGCTTATACACAGACAAAAAACGATCCTCAAGAAATTACTGATAAATACAAGAAACGTTTACTGGTGCCAAATATATTATGAATTTCTTACTGATTTACTATTGATTTTGAAGAATTGTGATTAGTTTCTTACTGATATCTCTTTGCATTTCTACTCTGCAGTCTCAAGTCTCAACGGTGATCCTTGGATTGTTGCAGGCTTCTTCTAATATATATAGCCTCTACCAATAAAGAGTCCTTTGCATTCATGGGATCCATCTCTTCAGTCAAATAATTATGTTCACTTTTCAGCTTGCTTTTTTAATGACATTAATTATAATGTTTATGTACTAGCTTATGATCACTGATCATTATGGTATAATATCCTACCAGTACTATGTTAGTAGTATTAAGCTTTGATATCTTAAGTGTCCGTGACCTTAGACATGCCAGCAAAGCTTTATTGCATGGAAATTATACGTACTTGGGGTTGTGAAAAAGCGTTGTGCTGAAAGCATTTTCTAATTATTAATGGGAACTTTTCGGGTACATCTAAAAAAAATGGAAATGAGGATAGTGTACTTTCTTCCAGAGGATTGACCCAGAATTTGTTAACAAATTTAAACATAATTAATTATTTTTTAGTTGCTTGAAATTTGGGGTAATTAAATGTTATTCGCTTAAATATTTATTTTAAAATTATTTTAGTCTCTCAAATTAAAAAAAAATACCCGAGGGGTTAAAATGATTTTTTTATATCGAAGACTAAAACCAAATTTATTTTAAATTTTAGGGACTAAAAACATAATTAAGCTAAATTTTCAAGACAAAATGCCATTTTCTTGAAGTTTAATAAAATTTACTCAATTTTCTTTCTTTTAAGAATATATTTAATCACGATTCTTTTGGAGTTATAATTGATTATTATTTTTCAATTCCATCTTTATTACATAACCTTACATGACATTTTCATCTTATATTGCTCGCAAATCAAGCAATTCAAATAGATATCTATCTATATATAAATAATCTATTTAATATAATCGATAAAATAATATGCACTAATATTCATATGTTTAATGAATAATTGAATAGCGGAATTTTTTTATATTTTATAAAATCTATTCAAAATTTGTATATCTTGTTTTGATAGCTGATTAGTAAATTAAATTTAAAATTGAATCATTACGATATTATTCGAGTTTAATTTTTAATAAAAATAATTTTTTATCATATTTTAATTATTTTTTGTCGAACTCCAAATTAGTTAATGTTCTTTTCTATCAATGAACCAAATATTAAGACCAACAAAAATAATCATGCCATATCATTTAATTTGGCTTAATTATCACAACATATTTAATCATGAAATATCATTTAAGTTGATCCTGAGAACAATTATTCAACTAATAAAACTTACCATCTAAAAAAAACTCAAAAAACTTATTATGCTTGTTGAGGGGTCATGATTGATGTTGATTTGGTAGTGGGTAGAAAATAATATCATAATGCGACGAAAATAGCCCGTGGATGGCAGGTAAAGTGAAAGCTATTAATTAAATCTACATGTATATCTTGATATTACATGTGTCTCTAGAATTTTATTAAAGTCGTTGATGAGTTTTTATTTTAGTGTTTATTTGATCGTTCCGTTCAGCAGTAATTAACGTAAGTTAGAGTTTTTTTTACTCCTTTTTTTTTTGAGAGAGTAAATTAGAGTTAATATAATTCTTTTATGTCTTTTTATTTTGTAACTTGTATAATATATTTTCAATAATAAATAATATAGACATGATAATATAATTATTTTTGTGCCATCACTTAATTATAATCCACTCTAAATAATAAATTTTTTAATTTTTATGATAAATAGTTAAAAATGATAATTTGTGCTTAATTGTATTTTTTTATATAAATGCATGTCTATAAAACTTATTTCAATACATAATTGAATAAATATTTAAAATTTCAAAAGAACTAATTAATGAAATTAAATATTTCAAATTATTTAATATATAATTTAAATTATTTTTATGTTTTGATATAATTAATTAATTTTATTATATAAAAATATTTTTTATTTCTTTAAAAAAATGAGTTAAAAATGCTTGTAATTATTATTATTTTTATAAAATCAATTTAAATATCATTGGTCTAAAAGAGTTTACATTACTAATCAATTAAAAATCACTTTATATGTAACTTTTTGGGATATTAAAAAATTATTACAAAAACTATTATTTTTACCACATGATATTATATAACTAAATTTGTAAGTCTTTTAAAAAAAATTGAAAGCCGATGTTAATTGAAATCATTATTACATTCGTAAAAAAGATAGACGATGACTATAAAATGTAAGAAAAGATATGTCTATAAAATTAATCTAGTTCAATTGATTGAATGTGACATACAGTGTGAATTATTATAATTATCAGAATATTTATTTTTATTCTTATACATAAAAAAATATTTTTTTTGTCATAAAAAGAAAAAAGCAGTTGATGAAATAGTGTCAGCAATTTATAAGGATAACTTAGAAATATGTATACTAAAAAGAATGATTATCCTGTTTAGTACTTATTGATAATTTAATAATTTAGAAATATGTACACTAGAATGATTATATTCGTTAATAGTTATAGATAATTTAACAAGTGTTCGGTAAAAAAAAATATTAGTAAGGGGCTCTCTCAGAGCGACACATGGCAACATACCACAACGGCTACTACTGCAAACACTCACATGTTGCAAAAAACCAGCGGCAACCGAAGTTGATTTATAACGTCGATACAGAGAGAGAGAGAGAGCGCTACAAAGAAGGAAGATTCAGTTAGTTACCCTTTCATCCTCCTCCGTGACAATCTCACCAAACCCTAATCCTTCTCTCTCTCTCTCTTCATCTTCGCGCCAACGCATCCGAACATGGCGCACTTCAGTTTCAATCTCGTCCACAACCTCGAACCCAAGAGGTACGCCTTTACACATAACATACAATCATCACAATTTCCACGCCTTCTCGAGCGCTTCGGATCCATTTTTGAACGTTTCTTTGTAGCAGTTACTGTCCACGCCAACTGAGAAACAAAACAACATAACAGTTTTTTTTTTGTCGACTCGGTTTTTAATATGCTGATCATAAATTCGGAACACGATAACTGAAAATTTCTATAGTCAACAATAGTTCGTTTTAGAATCTCTGTAATTGGTTGGATGTTGCGGTGGTAGTGTTAGCTCTGTTGGTTTGGCTTTCAGAGCGAAAGCTATGGGCTGTAGAACTGTACCTGTTCTTAAAGTATGTTGTTGTCCTTATTGAGTAAGCGCTCATTGGAGGTTGATTCCAGGTAGCGTGCGTATATGGTAGAATTATAATCATGCATGCCTTATGTGTGTGTATTCGCCGTGGGACTGCTATTTTTTTATTAGCAATGTTAATGTTAATTTTTAGTTTTTTTTTTTTTGTTAGTGGGGACATCGAACCCACTACCCTTCCCTCCCTCCCTTCTCCTTTTTGTTAGCCGTGGGACTGCAATTTGATTTAGAGAAAATTAGAGAAGTGCTAAGAACATAATTTCTAACACAGTTTTTTTAACAAATTAAAATTTATTGACAAAATCATGAGTGATGTTCGTTAAATAAGAAATGGGACCCGCACAATTTTGTAATTCACTACAAATTTCAATCAATAATAATAGAGAAAAGTTTGGAGATTGTGATGCTAGGCATTTCTCTAGAAATTGTAGTTTACCTATTGTGTTGTGTGAAATGGTTTATTTCTGGTTTTGGAAATGGTGGTACTCTGTTCCTTTTTTTTTTTTCCTTCTTTCTATCTGACACAACAATAATTAAACGCATTGTTTTACAGGGATTCTTATGGATTTGCATTAAGGCCTCAATACGCACAAACATACAGGGAGTATTCTTCCATCTATAAGGTATTGATTATACTAGTTAAGTTTTTCTTTCATGTGTCTGCTGATCCATGTTTAATGTTTCAATCCCATATTCAAGTACACATGCACGAACACATTTTTTTTGGGATATAATAAATGTATCATTTGCCCATGATCAGTGTAGTGAAATAGCAGCGCTTTAAGGTTCGTCATTATTCAAAGGACATAGTTCCTTTACTGGGTAAATAATGAAAGGAGTTTATCCTTCCCCACTAGTGCTTTTGTTAAATAATAAATAGTAAAGAATGACAAACCTTTCCCTGTGACTGATGATTTTGAGTTAATCATCCAGTAATTATTGCTCATTCCATTTCAAATTATTTGTCCTGTAAAGTATGATGCATATCTTAAGAAAATTATTAATTCCACCAATCACTATGACATAATACTATAATAGTCTTTTTAAACTAAAATACCTTTATTAAAAGAGTTAGAGTGTATTGCAAATTAATTAAGCGTTTAGGTGATCAATAAATAAGGGGTCTTATTGGAAATATGTAATTAATGCTTTCTTGATTTTCCAAAGTAATAAATCATTTGAAATAAATTAAAACTCCAGAAGTGACAAAGGGAGTAGTTGCAACAAGAAGATGAAGAATATACAACTTACAACATTAACTGCATACTTGTTCCAGTAGGCAATAGCTAATGTCAAGTCAAGTGTCTTCTCTTTTGAGAAAAAAATAGGTCCAAAAAAGAAGCATAATGTGTGCATCCATATGATTAGACATGGGCAGCCCAGTGCGTGAGACTCCCAATTAGTGGGTTGGGGGAGGGTTTATAGACAACATTTTAATTTTCTTTCCTTATGATTTCAAGAAACAATGATCCTAAACAACAAAAGCATTGCATTTTAGCCCTTTGATGTTATCCTTTGCAATTCTGAGAATAAGTAGCACAAATTCAATTTAATGATCATCCCTAGACTGATATATTCATTGTATTAGGAGGAGGAAGATGAGAGATCAGATAAATGGAGTGACTTCCTTGAACAGCTAGCTGAATCATCTGAACCAACTTCTGAGAACAAACATAAAGATACATTGAAGGCTGTACCCGAAAGTAACGAGGTAAGAGAAGAGAGAAATCCGCATAGGCTAAGTAATGGGGATGATTCAAGTGGGAGGAAGTTTTCTGAGTTAGAGGAAGAGACTATTGTTGTCAGGAAGTCTGCTGAGGGCAATGAGATAATAGAAGAGACAATTCAAGATAGGGTTAGCAAAGGAGGTGACTCAAGTGACAGAACGACTTCTAGAGGTACTGAGATAAAAGAGGGTACTAGTCCAGGGAGGGTTAGTGAAGGGGATGGTTCAAGTGGCAGGAATTTTATTTCTGATAGTGCTACTGGAAATAACTCTGGAAAGGAACAGCACCATTCAGAAGAAAGAAAGACTCGTAAGGTTCAACGCTGGGCTGAAATTAGGCCATCTCTTATTACCATTGAAGAAATATTTAGTTCTCGTATAAAGAAGGGGAAAAAAATGAAAGGTGGGAAAATAAATGGAATTAACAACCATCTTCCATCAATAGAGGAATATGAACCTGTAGATGATGGTATAAATAGCTCAAGGGCAGAAAATGCTTTAGTAGATCAAGACTTGCCTGAACTTTTCTCTCGATGGAAAGAACTGGAATTCCTTGTTCAAGGAGGAGTCCCAAAGGATCTTAGAGGAGAGGTAAAATTGTTCTAATTCACTTAAGTGTCTACTTTTGTTGGGGAAAATATACTGCAACCTTCCCTACACTACAATATTGTTGTTACAGGTCTGGCAAGCCTTTGTAGGTGTGAAGAAACGACGGGTGGAGAGCTATTATGAGGATCTGTTAGCTCGTAATGAAAGTGAGGAGCAAGATGTCTCATCTGCTGCATTTGGGAAATGGAAAAAGCAGATTGAGAAGGTCATTAGCTGCATGCGCCTTGGATTTTATTTTGATTTGTACGTGCTGCATCTTATGCTTTATATTGTATACTGGCTCTCTCCTTAGACTAAACCTTACTTTTCATTCTCAGGACTTACCACGAACTTTCCCAGGTCACCCTGCTTTGGATGAAAATGGCAGAAATTCCTTGAGGCGTTTACTACTAGCATATGCTCGACATAACCCTGAGGTTGGGTACTGTCAGGTAATTGGATTTGGAGTTCAGAAGAGTCTTTCTTGGAAAATACTGCCATTACTTCCTAATATTCAAGCTTCATCAGACTTCTCACTCATACAATTTCCATCCCTATCCAAATAAGTATTTTCCATGCAAAGGGTTAAATAAACTGAAATATGTGGTGCCATTGGAAAATTCAAAGTTATTATCTCCAGAAGCTGTTTGGGACTGGGTCACTTTCCCTTTTATTAAAATTTCCTGTTATTGATGATGTAAATGAAAATCTGTGTGTAAATTGTTTTGTTCTTTTCTATGTTTTTTGCTTAAAGTTTATATAGAGAATAAAATATTCATGTATTATTGAAATTAATTGGCAAAGAGATAAATGTTGAGTCTAATTTCTTCAACATTTAGGTACTTAATTATCCACTTTTACAAATTATGACATATTATTGATGATGGAAGTTTTCTTTCAAGGACTACAAAATGTGTTTATAGCTGTTAATGTACTTAAAAACTGAAAAGTTCTTTTGGATTTCATTTGTCTCATAATTTTCAATTTTCAAATCTCCTTCGGTTTCTTGTGTACTGTTGAAATTTATGCTTTACTGTATTCTGTGTTTTCTTTTGATAAAAAACTACTGTTCTTGAAAATGAAAAACACAATGGGGAAAAAACTGTCAAAATAAGAAGCTAAACAATTTTGGTGAACCATGGCTGAACACTTAATGAAAAACAGGTTTAGGCTGGAAGAACTTAAAAAATGCTGCCTGTATTAATGACTAGTTTGCAAACCAATTTGTCTTGCTGGCCCTCTCTCTCTGACTCTCTCCCTCTCTTTGCCCCCCCCCCCCCTCTCTCTCTCTCTCACACACACATATACAAATGTATATAATGTTTAATGCTTCTTTGACAATTGTGAACTATGGTCAAGGTGGGCATTGTGCTTTTTAAAGATCATTAACTCAGTAATTACTTGATACTGACCAATTTGCATCCTCAAGATATTTGGTTGTAGGACAAAATTTCTTAAGATTCAATTTGGTGGTCCTTGGGTTAAGCAATTGAATAAACAGAAAATAAGCCTAAAACATAGATGGTGCCTAGAAATCAACTTAAAACTTTGGTATAGGTTTTCATATTAGTCATGTCTTTTCAACTTATGGCTGGATCTCTAACATTGTTGCTAGGGGTCTGCCAAACCCTGCCTGCTAAATTCTAGTCATCATTTATTGATTTAATGCATCGACCCCAATTAGCTTGGGTTAAAGGTGCTGTTGATGTTGATTTATTGATTTAATGCCTTTCTCAATTACTTTTGGTATAAGCTTTAATATGTTAATGCATTTCAATATATAGTGTATCTTGAGAGTTCCAGGGTTCTTGCTTCATGTTAGTACCCCCTTCAAACTTAAATGTATGTTTGCTAGAAAAATGTTGAATGTTTAAAGCCTTTCCTAAGTCAATTGAAAATTTTGTATGTCTTGTGAAGTATGAGGTGTAATATACTGACCATAAGATTTATGACCATGCATTCCCATAGTTGTTGCTCTTGTGTTTTGGGTGGTGGTGGTGGTTGTTGAGTTTGATGGTATCTAACAATTTCTTCACTGGTGGTAATGGTAATCTTTACTGTTGTCATCATCATCATCATATTCTGTTATTAAATTTTGTTATTGTAATTCATGCAGGCAATGAATTTCTTTGCTGGTTTATTGCTACTTCTTATGCCAGAAGAAAATGCCTTTTGGTAGGTTTGCAAAGCTTTCTAATATTTTCCCTTTGTCGGTCCCTCTTTCCAGCATAGACAATAGCTTGGGCTAGGCAAAATCTTGGTTTGTTTAATAGCAGATGTACGTAGATTGATTTGTGAGATATGTGGTTGAATGGGTTTAGTCTGTGGGTTTGCAGATCAACTGTTTAACCAAACCCATTTAACCAAATGTATATATATATATATATATATATATATATATACAAATCTTCTGTTTTAGTAAAAATAATATTTTTGGACTGGCCCACAGACCATTGGGACCAGCCCACAAATCTAGTATTTTGAGAGGGGAAAAAAAGATTCATAGGTATGTGTGCGGATCTGTTTAATTGTGGGTTGGTTGAATGCAAGCTCATTTAAATGTGGGCCTATACTAGTTGGTCTGCATAACTGTGTACCAGTGCTGATCTGTCCAGACTTGTCCACGTATACTTTCACTGATTTTCTTCTTTTGGTAACTGATTATTAGTTAAACTCAATCTCTGAAAAATGCTGTCTATTTAAAGATATGATCATATCTTTGTATTGTTTAACAAAAAACACTTGGTTTGTCTTCGGTTTTTATTATCTAATGTTTAATTGGGATATCTCAGGGCATTTGCTGGCATTATTGATGAATATTTTGCAGGCTATTATACTGAGGATATGATTGAATCCCAAGTAATGATCAATTTTCTATCCTTTTTTCTTTTTAAAAAAGGAAACATTCTTTATCCTGTTTCTTGAGTCACATGTCTTTTGAATAATTGTAGTATTAAGGTACTTGTAATTCTCTTTGTCAATGATGGAAGCTTTTAATGTGTCAGGTGGACCAGCTTATTTTTGAGGAATTAATGCGTGAAAGATTTCCTAAACTGGGTTTGTATTTATTATCTTTGCTCTCCAGTAATCTTCTTGTAATTGTCTCTCTGAATCAGTTTGGATATTTTTTTATTCTACTGATGCTTTTGGTGCAGTTAATCATCTGGATTACTTGGGAGTGCAGGTGGCATGGATATCTGGATCTTGGTTTCTATCAATCTTTGTAAACATAGTTCCTTGGGAAAGTGGTGAGATTTATATGGAGTGAATCTTTTCTTTTAATACTTACAGCATTGATTTTGAATTTTGTATATTCTTAAAATGTTATCTTATGCCTTGTTTCTCAATCTTAGTTCTTCGAGTTTGGGATGTCCTACTATTTGAAGGGAACCGTATTATGCTATTTCGAACAGCACTGGCTCTAATGGAATTATATGGTATTGAATTTTGCTTTCCCGTGTTTGAGTGATCTGTGCAAACTAGCATCTGTAAGCAGTAAACTAAATTAAATTATTGTTTATATCTTCTTTAAAGTAACCCAAATTTTATCTCGTATACTAGGTCCTGCATTAGTCACAACAAAAGACGCAGGCGATGCAATTACATTGTTTCAATCACTGGTTGGTTCAACATTTGATAGCAGCCAGCTTGTCTTTACTGCTTGTATGGGTTATCTAGCAGTGACTGAGGCCAGACTGAAGGAACTGAGAGAAAAACACCTGCCATCTGTGTTAGATGTCATAGAAGAAAGATCAAAAAAGGGAAGGGCTTGGAAGGATTCGAAAGGGCTTGCATCTAAATTGTACAGTTTCAAACATGACCCAGGGTCATTGGAAGAGGAAAGAATAATCACTGAAGGAAGTGATACGGTAGCTGATGGGAATGCGCAGTTGGAATCCCATTCCTCTAATTTAGATGAAATGCTCAATAGTCTCAATGTTGATTCAGAAGTGGGTTCCCTACCACATCTCCAGGAACAGGTTGCCTCCTCTACAGTCTACACCTCAGCATTCATTTCTTCTTCCATTCCCCCCTCCCTGCAGAAAGGCCTATATTTGTGAAGTATATTGAAATTTAACTACCATTAAACACAACTTTGACTTATAAATTCACCTTAGTATACTGTTGACTGTCGATGCCTTCAAGATGTGACTTTTGTCTTATTCTACCTCGAGTCAGGTTAACAGTTAACTTAATAGTGGTAAAAGGTGCTAGCATGCTTTACAATGTGAAATGAGACACTTAATGTGCAATATGAGCATGAGTAATTTTCTGTTGGTCATAATATGCTTCATTGGTTAAGTTCATTTTTTGTCATTGCTGCAGTCATGTTATGAGTCTGTCCGTATTTGTTTCAGTTCCACTTAAAAGATTGAAAAGAAATCAGAATAAGATGATATTGAATAATTTTCTGACATATGCTGGCTCTTTAGTGGTTTTTTTATTTGTTGTTTTTATATTCCTGAATTTTCCCCTTTTAAATAGAATTAAATCTTACGCATTAGAAAATTGTATTGCTGAAGATTTGAAATTTCCCATGCTTTAGAGTTTAGACCCCAAATTCACCATGTCTTGTATTTCTGAATACCTGCTATTGATTAACCAAAATTGTGGTTATGGAATAAAATTGGGGGAAGGGGATTTACTGGTATAAACAGTGCTATTTTTTAGATTTCTTGTTCCACCATATTAATTATCTATGTATCAGAGTATGTTTTTCTTTAGTGTTTCCTTGATTTAATTTAAATTGATCATAAAATTGGTGTTTATAGAATTCTTATCTGTTAATTTGACAAATAACAGGATTAAATGCTTGTTCAACTTTGTTTTGTATAAATAATTTATAGAGGATAATTGTGCACACTCATTTGTTAATTAAATGTACACATTAATGAAATAAATGTGGGCAACTTGACATGTTTGCAAATATATGACAATTTTTTTTGAAAGAAAATGGAGGATCAGTGGATCACTGTATTAAAAATTAAATATGTTTAGTGAAAGCAAATTTTGAAATTTCCATATTTTTCCTCTAAAAATATGTAATTATGTAAGAATGCAGTGTGTGGTTGTATATTCATTGACAAGACATGCTAGTAAGACAATTGTTACTAGGTTGCTTGAAATTTATTAAAAATTATAAATTTTGTAAGTTTCACTTTAGTATTTAATTTAATTTAATTTATTTTATAGTTTTAATAAATTTTAACATCTCTGTTCATTGACATTTGTGTTTGGGATAGTTGGGATGGATTGTTGTTAATTTGGTATCCAATATTATTAACTGGGACTGGACCAAGTAGTTGAATCGGAAATTGGAACCACAGCCGGTTCGGTCATTTTATCATATTGAAAATGTGTTCAACTTGAATGACGTCAACAACCCGGCGGACTCGTCCAGTCCGAAAACCACCACTTGGGAAACGAACCATCGTTGCACTCTGTCCCATGTCTGTACTGTGTTCAGAAGTCTGAAACCTTCTGCCTCCTGAATGTGACATGTGCATCCTTATGCCTGAATGTGACACGTGTGAGAGAAATTTATGA
Source organism: Glycine latifolia (assembly GCA_013407115.1). Taxonomy (NCBI): domain Eukaryota; kingdom Viridiplantae; phylum Streptophyta; class Magnoliopsida; order Fabales; family Fabaceae; genus Glycine; species Glycine latifolia. The sequence continues at coordinate 5,311,050 of CM023950.1, forward strand.
AAATGGGTGAAATGTGCTTGAGACATGACTAGAATCCATGTCCTTTTGGGTGCTTAAAATGTTATGATCACTGCACCAACATGACTCACTAGTATACAGTTGACAAAAATGATCTTTATTTATACTCTTGTCTGTAATGTAAAATCATATATTTAATAATATATCAATTGATGCGATTTAACTAGTGTCTCACTCATTCAAACACTAATCCACATCTTGTTATCCATTGCATGGCTTAGTTGGCATGACTGGATGTTGTAAGTGTAGATGCAAAACTCATTGACTACATTCTTTTGTATTCTTCCTGTGTTGGTTGGCCGTGTATGACAGTAGTTTTTCCAATGCTTCTACCACAGCTTCATTAGTTAATTATATATTCTCGATGGTCAATAATATATATTACATTCATTACATTTCATAGTCTAATTTTCTAGATTAATTTTGGATTCAGTTATCTTTAGTATTTTGCCTATAAATAGTTTCTCTATTATAACTAACTCTTGTACAACTCTTTTAAGTTTCAATCATTAACAGCTTCTGTGCAGGTGGTTTGGTTGAAGGTTGAATTATGCAGATTGATGGAAGAGAAAAGATCTGCCATACTCAGGTTATAGTTTCTTTGGTGTTCAAATTCTAATTCTAGGTCTTTCAAAACTGATATTTTGTTCAGCTTGCTAGTTATAAAGGAAAGTTGCTAGTAGGTTTCTAGAATATAATTGCAAAAACTGTCAATCTGTAAATGTAGAAATGGTTAATTAATGAACATTATTTTAGTGGATCAGGTTGAAAATCCATGGAATTAAGGAGGCGTTTGATGCAAGAGAAATTTTTAGTTTCCTAAAAATCTGAAATTGAGAATCCTTGGAATTAAGGGATATATAGAAGTCTGTCAGGGAAGTTATTTCTGATTGTGTTGTTTCTTATTTCCTTGTGTGGCCTTCATTGCTGCTACAAAACCCTCATATCTTTAGTGTCAGAAAATACAAACAGGGGTGCAAACACTGGGAAAATTTCACTAATATGCCACTAGCAAACCACACAAGTAAACTTGACACTACATTCAACCCAAAACCTTAAGGTATTAGGTTTGCGGGTCTTTCTCATTTATATGTTGCTCAACTTTCACACTAGTACTCCAACAATCTCACCCTCAAGTGAGTGTCTTCCATGTTGTATGCTTCCTCTCAAGCTGAAACATTTTCGATCCATGAGTATTCAATGGTGGCCCTTACAACTTAGCCATGGCCAAACAATATATACTAAATACTTGAACCGCTATTAGGTTGCATCACCCTTAGGCCCTTAGAACTTATCCATTGTTGCAAGATGCTATAAATACTTACACCACTATTAGGTTGCACCAAACCACTTAATAAATCTTTATAATGCATTGCCTTTAGCTCTTTTGATGTCTTATTTGTATCTCTCCCTCTTCATGCCCCATGCTGCTTTGTTAATATGATAACTTTATGCATGCAGTAATGTTAGATTTTCATGATATCTTATGAAGACAATTAATTCATTTCAATGTGTGTGTTTCCAAACTTGAACAGAGCTGAGGAGCTAGAGACAGCTTTAATGGAGATGGTGAAGGAAGATAATCGTCTGCAATTAAGTGCAAGGGTATATCCATTAGGATGATTCATCATATTGTGTGATCTTTCATATTTTTGGTATTTTATTGAGGTTATCCATGCGTATAAAATGTGTAAAAGTAAAATAGAAATTATTATTTCTTCTTGCTCATACATCCATATATATTGAGTAAATTTTGGCATACAAGTCTATATGAATTATCAAGATTAAAATTTGCTTAAGTTCACATGACCACTCAAAAAAAGCCATATAATTTGTGTTTAAACTTGATCATTCGTGATAACATCTACTGAACAATATTTCTCTCCCTTTCTCTCTCACACAAACATCCTTGTGCAAAAAGTGGATCAAATGGAAGTAGTCTGATTAATAGGGGCGGAAGAAGACTAAAGAAAACATCAGAAATCATTAAAAAAGACCTTAATCCATATGGATTTTATGAAGTTTGATTTTTTATGGAACCAAAAGGCATTGGGCAATCCATGTAGTTGACCCCACCTTTGGTATTAGGCTTGATTGTTGTTGATATATTTGAAGCTATTGAAATTAAGAGATTAGGTAAAGAGGGAGAAGAGAGATAAAAGATAATGGTACACTGAATTAACATTGAGATGTATTACAATGTGATGGGATGTTCATAAACTTTGAGCATTAATCCTTATTTGTATTAATCATAATCTTAAGTACTTAGGAAATCATGATAAGATAAGGTAACAAGGTAACTGGTCCTAGAAGATGGTGAGAAAATAAGAAAACTAAACTTGTAACAAAGGTAATCTAAGATATTTTCACATACTTTAACACTACCCCTTAAGCTAAAGCTTGTTAAGAATATAGCTTTAGAAGAAGAAAACATCAAATAATATAATTTGTGGGATGGTGACAAGATAATTCTCTAGGATTGCTGCAATGCTAGAAAATACTTATAGTAAAGTCGCAATGCCAGGTTTAATGTCTCTAGGAAAGCCATAGGACCAGGCTCATAATATTTGGGAAAGTTGCAGGGCCAGATTGGTTTATCTGGGAAAGTCACAGGGTCAGCAGATATTTCTGTTAATGTTGTAGTGCCAGGCTCATATCTCTAGGAAAGCCAATGGGCCAGTTGATATCGTTGGTAAAGCTGCAGGGCCAGGTTTATATCTTTGGAAAGTTGCAGGATAAACCAAACACATCAAATGTAATGAATATAGAGAAATCACAAAGATTTGAGCACAAGTTATGGCAAAACGCAGCCAAAAGAAGCCAGACATCCATGGTTCAACACAAGTTAGCGGAGATGAATGAACAATAACCATAAGGGTAGAAACACAATGAAGCAGACTTGATGGTAGAAACACAATAAACCCTCATATGAGAGATATGTGGGTACATTCCTCCTCAAAACACTATTCTCCAGCGAGACAATAAATATGCAACAGTATTCTTTCTTTGAGAACTCTTCATTGAAGAAATAAAAAGGGGAAAAGCTATGTCCCAATCCCAGCCACGAAAGTTGTTTTCTATTGTTGTCAATTAAAGTTAACAAAAGAGTTTTTTACTATTTGAATTTATATTCAGATTTTTTAAAATAGACATTAAACTAGTTTCTAGACACAAATAAAACAATGTTCTAGGAATAATTTTTCAGAGAAAGCTACAGAAACAAAAAATAAATAATAGGATGAAATGCAGAAATGGAAAATAGGAAGAGAAACATACTTGTTGCCTCGCCAGAGAATAATGTGATGGAGGAAGAACATCCGGAGAAGGAGGAGTAAAGGGAAACGAAGAGCATTGCTGCATAATAGGAAAGGAAAAAAGAGGTAACAGTGAGAAATAACGGGAAGAAGGAAGAGAGGAGCATTTGAATTTTGAACTGGTGAAAAGATGGAGAAATAGGAAAAAGGTATTTAAATAAAGTTATTAACAAAAGGGAAGAGAAGTACATTTAGTAATAAGGGAGGTGGGGGAGGATGAAACTGTTGAAGGAGATCGATGTAACCAAAAAACATCACTGAAGAATGTCAGAAGGACATTACCATGGTGACTAGATGCAAACAAGAAACATGACATGAAAGACTGTTAATTTAACTGAAGTATCATGAAAAATAGGATAGGGAGAAAGTCCTGAAATTAATTCACTTTCATGTTAATCTGTATTTTCATTATAATATGAAGATAAAATTGGGAGAGTTTTAAATTTGAGATAACTAGACACCAACCTTAACAATCGAGAAATTTTCAAAGTATGAATAATTGTATTTGTCCGTATTGTTACATATTAAAGAGTTGTATTATTTCATTTAATTTGATAGACAACCATTTAAAATAAGTGACTCTTCATATGAGATATAAAGTGAAAAGGTGTGACTTTTTATTGAATAGATATTACTTGAAAATATATGACTTTTCATGAAATGACATAAATTGAATAGATGTGATTTTTCATGAATAGACACATATTTTCTATAAATAGGAGCAGTCTCCAAATTCAAATATTTTTTAGGATTTTTCCCCACTGGCTACTCTGCATTCTCTCTATTCATTTTCTTTGCCTTTGGTGCACAAGAGGTGGAAGCAAAAGTATCATTCTGTAAATACCATTGTTGTCAGGACTTGAGTTTTGAAAATGCAAGACATACTCAAGGGTCTTTAATGTATCCTGAAAGGAAGTATTTATCCGCGCCTTGAAGACATTGTGCACACTTTCCTTCATTTTCTACTCTTCAAAGATCCTTTCCCACCAACAACCACCACCATTTTTTTTGCTATATCTTGGAGACATCATTATACTAAACTGATTCCGGAGGCATGTTATAGCATAAATAATATAAGTAAGCTTGTTTTAAATATCATTTAATCATTCAATCAGCTAAGAGTACTTTTTATTGAACCCCATAAAAGGCATAAATACTAGGAAAGCTTGTTCAGTATCCATGTACAATTGTGCTTATGATTTCTTTTTCTCTCCAAACTCATTTTTCTTCTGGTCTTTTGGCTTGTGTGGTTTACAAAAATGTTCGTAATCATGCAGGTTGAGCAGTTGGAGCAGGAGGTAGCTGAGCTACAACAAGTCATTGCTGATAAGAAAGAACAAGAAGCTGCCATGCTGCAGGTTCTAGTGTGCACCTGTTTTCTACAGTGTCTATTTCTGTAAGCTTATATGCAAAAATGAATAAGTAAATAGGGAATAAGAAGAATGTCTTTATGTGTCGTATAGAAAAGTTTGAAATCTTCTCCATACTACAGGTCCTAGTGCGGCTAGAGCAGGACCAAAAAGTTACTGAAGATGCTCGCAGAAGATCAGAGCAAGATCTTGAAGCTCATAAATTTGAAGTTCACGTGCTTCAGGTAGTCTCTCCCCCTTCTTATGATCATTGTGATTCTGGTCGTTTGTTTTTACAGTTTATTGTAGGGTAAAATTCGTAAACAGAATCATGCTTAGAATATCATTTCAATGTTTTCCAAAAATTAAAAAATTACAATAAAAAATAACTGATATACTCCAAATCTTGTCATATCTATCATATTCTTTCTTATTCCTTTTCTCTTGGTAATGTTCATGGGAAAGAAAATATTCTTTGCTAATTGGTTGTTTTTAATTTACAATGGGCTGTGGATGAAGGTTTTTTTTTTTTGGCTGAAATGGATGAAGTTAATTATGTCTACAAATTGAGAAGCCCTATTTTTCTCCATCAAGTGTTTTAGATCCCACAATTTTCAGTTAAAATTGGTCTCAGTCCCTATATTGTAAAAATGATGATTCTGGTCCTTGTATTTTTTATAATTGGTAAATTTTGTTCCTCTTTATGGAACTTAGGGTACTGGGGAAAGAGACCGAATTCACAAATTATAAAAAAAATACAATAACCAAAATCATCGTTCTTAAAGTATATGAACTTAAACCAATTTTTGACTGAAAGTTAAGTGACCTAAAACACATTTTACCCTTTTTTAATCTAAATACCCTCAGCATGTCCATGGCATTGAAGAGCTTTTATAATAAAATGGGCAGATCTATTTCCCAAAGAGAAATAAGTAACCACGCTGATAAATGTTAAGGATCTTACTAGACATGATTACATCTATTTCCAGTATAATAAATATGCAGGAAAAGTATGACAAGGCCATGCAATCAATTGCTGAGATGCAAAAGCGAGTTGTTATGGCAGAAAGTATGTTGGAGGCTACCCTTCAATATGAATCTGGCCAATCCAAAGCACTTTCTTCTCCTAGGTACATATATTTTATTTTTAGATATCACATTTTAGATTCTGCATTCAATTATATCTTCTGTGTCGAAATTATTTTAGTTATTGCTTGTTATAAACTATAATTTCCCTTTGCAAGCTCTTGGAATTTAATATCTCAAGACCACTGTAATTTCATGTATGAATCACCAATTAAGCATTGTAATTTAACCTGCTTGAGGATTTTGTTCACAAACTGTGTGAAATTATGATTAGCAAGCCTTTTTTTTAGATTTTTTTCCCCTTTTCCTTGATAGATAGCAGAGAGCATAGTAAAACAACTTTAGATAAATCTCCTGGTTTAAAACTAGATGAAAACAGTAGCCTCTTTGAAGTACCCATATTGCATTGCAAAACAAAGTTAAATATTTTTTATGTTGTAGTCGGTAAACTATGAAATGCAGGAAAAATTTAAATAATGGCCTTAAATGATTTTAAGGTTCCATGATGAAATCATGAAACTGAATAACAATGAAGCAGCTGGGGCTTCAATGAAAGGCTTGAAGTCTTTGGGTAAGAGAAATGCTAGAAACTCACTCTCTAATATACTCTTTTGTACACACTCTCTTATTGAAAAAAAATTGAGTCTCATATCATATTTAATGATTCTCTTTCGTGATTTTGAAGTTTTTAATAAATTTTAATCAATTAGAAAAAGTGATTTTGAAAGAATGTGTAGAGAGTGTATTCCTAAGGTAAATATCATTGTTTGCACATCTCGAATGCTGAACTGGAAGTAACTCCAAAATAAAATAAAAATTGTTGAAAGGATTAGTCGTTCTTAATTTTATAGTATTCTGGGAAACCTTCAAAAGTTCATATATGATCCTATAATATAGGTGTAAGCTTGATCTTAAGTTTTACACAAGCTGTGGCTGCTAATACTCATTCACTTCACCGTAAATAATGTTTGTTCTGTCATCTGAGTCCTTGGACTTGGACATAACCTAGTTTCCATGTATTTGTGGGAAGGAATGTCAATACAACGAGCGTGTTGCATATACGATATATACTATATCCTTTTATTGTTGGAAACCACATTGTTCGCTCAATTTCATTGGAGTTATTTTTGTAGGACTGGTCGTGTACAAAGCCCAAGGTTTGAAAACCCCTCCCGGAAAGTTAGTCTGCTAAGTTTTGGACTTGGCTGGCGTGACAGAAACAAGGTAAAATCTTCTCTGTCCTCTCTGTCTCCCAATTTTCAAGCAGAGGACATGCAATTTGGTTATTTACAATTATGGGTTGCAAAATCGAATTCTAAAGAATTCACCATTGGTTAGTATGCCAGTCCAACTAACAATTTCTCGATATTGAAATTGAAATTCACTGCACAAGTTATCTTGGTGTGCAAGGTTACTTGAACTCACATCTACTTGTTTCAAGCAAAAAAGTTGTCTATTTCTAGTTTGGGGTATTAATCTTTGGAGGTGTTCCCGAATTGTATAATATGTCCATATGCTTGGGGTTTACTGTTTTTCTGCTGATAAGCGCATATTATTCGTAAAGATTATCCCTTACACATCCTATGAAACAGGGAAAACCAAATGCTGAAGAATCTAGCGAAAGTTTGCATGACAATGGCTCTCCCAGAAAAGAATCTGATAACCAAGAAACAGATAGATAGAACATGCAGACCACTACCACTGGAACCCTTCCCGGTGCTTTCCTGTCCACTGAGAAGTTCTTAACTGTTTCAGATTATCACTACCCAATTTTTTCTCAACCACTTTACTCAATGTTAAGTCGAAGTTTATTACAACATTAAATCATCATAAGCCTGCACATGCAAATTCAATGATACTCAGGTTCAAGTATTGTGTAATGAAAATGCGTTCATGAACAATTGCGAGGCATAAAACAGTAAACAAGTTACATTGAAATTCTGTACACGACAATATAAACTTCTAAACAAGATGAAAGTGGGACAAAACACTATGTATGGGTACTTTCTTGGTTGAAAAAGCCAAATTTTATAGAGCTTCATAACTATACAAACACCCAGGACAAAGAAGAATAGACAACTATAAAATGCTGGTACACCAGTAAGACAGAAGGAACATGTATAATGAATCCAGCAATTTGCTTTTAAATAGAAACTAAGAAAAGGAAGAGGATATACTATCTTGGCTCCAAGTGGAAATAGGAGCAGTTCTGTGCACCAGAGGTAGAACAAAATTTTACAAAACATTTTTAGCAACTATGCTCTGAAGAAAGAACACCACCATAAGACAACTGGTATTAAGATCTACAAATCTATAACTTGCAGTGTGTTGTAAGACGTTTGAAATTTGCACCAGACTATCATATAGCTAACAAACATTCAGCTCCATATCAATATCCCCTCTTGGATCTTGGAGGAGTACCAGGAGCAAGGCGAGAGCTTTGTACTGTCTGTGTATTTGGGTCATATTTTTGCGAAGCAAGGTAACTCAAAGCTGTGACAACATCAGCTATAACTGGACGCATATTGGCCTGCTCCTGAACGCACATTGCTGCAACAGCAAGGGCCTGGTATAGCCCTCTTGAAGGATATTGACCTTGGAGCGTTGGATCAGCCATTTGCGAAAATTTTCTTCGATCTTTGAACAATGGTCTGGCCTGCAATTTAATCAAATTACTTAAATAAGGAGCAAGCAAGGACATAATATCACAATTGAATATGCTAAAGCCAGTCGAAAAGTTAATGGGAAATGCAGAACTTTGAGCACTAACTTCAACATCACAGTAAACGGATTTTCATTGTATGAGAAGAATTTATTGTGAAGGGGATAAAATAAAGAGGAGGGAATCAGAAAGACCCCCAAAAGAAAGGAAAAGCCAAAAATATATATATATATATATATATATATATATATATATCAACTGATAGGACTTTTGAATTACCATGACAGTAATTTCCTCACAAAAGCAGTTAAATCATTAATTATATACCTTGTTACTTTTATTTAAGACATAACTGAAAACTATTAACTATTTGAGTGGAAATGATTTCTTTTCACAAATTCTCACTCAAGTCCAATTATGCATGTAAAATTTTCCAAGCATGGCCAGTTCATATTGAAATACTTGCCTCTCCTTATTTAATCCACACAACACTATCTTTTGACTATTAATATGCAAATGAAGCTATCCAGAATGTAATATTAGATGATCCATTATTCAGCTTTCCTTCTAAGAAATCATCAGTCAGACCTATGAGATGAGATAACAGTATGAGTTTCTTACCCAGGCAACAAGATTCTGCTCTCCTGCAGCTTTTGAATTGTCAATTGCTTTCCTTCCAGTAATTATTTCCAGAAGAACAACACCAAAGCTATAAACATCTGATTTCAGAGTCAGTTGCCCTGTCATTGCATACTCTGGAGCACAATATCCATAGGTGCCCATAACCCTTGTTGATACATGGGTGTTTTCCCCCACTGGACCAAGTTTAGCCAGACCAAAATCAGATAATTTAGGATGATATCCTTCACCAAGCAAAATGTTGGAGCACTTTAAATCTCGGTATATGACAGGAGGATTAGCTTTGTCATGCAAATATTCCAATCCTCTTGCGGCCCCAGCAGCTATTTTCATCCGTGTGTTCCAGTCAAGTCGTTTCTTGCCAGGAGAAATATCTGCGTATCAAACATTAATTACCAATATCTATTAGAAGACAATACATAAAGAATTGAAAAGAGATAACGTGCAAATCTTCAATACAAATACCATGTAAGTGGTCTTCCAAGGATCCTAAAGACATAAATTCATAAACTAAAAGCCTTTGATCCCCATCAGCACAATAACCAATCAGGTTGACAAGGTTAGGGTGGTGAAGAAGACTTAACATCAACACTTCAACAAGGAATTCTCTATTCCCTTGTAGCCCATTTCGGTCAAGTTGTTTAATTGCAACAATCTACATTCAACATTAGAAAGCATGAAATGTGTGCCAAATCAAACTACACAAATTTAAACCTCATTACCATGCTGCCAAAACTCATAAGGTGTTACTCTGGCTGTCAGAAAGCAACATGGATGAGGGAGACAGGATGAATAACAAGCAAAAAAGAAGCATTTCTTCATTTTCCTTAAACTTCCACCTACTCTTCATAAAAACAAAAATCATGAGAAACAGACTCACCTGATTAATATTTTCCAAACGCCCCTTGTATACTCTGCCAAAGCCTCCCTCACCCAAAAGACATTCAGCTCTGAAGTTTCTAGTTGCAGTTGCCAACTCACGGAATGAGAATGTCTGTGCAGCAATGTGCTCAGGGTTTCCATTTTTGGATGACTCTTTGGAATTCATGGATGAATTCCTCTTCAATTTCCCTGCATTCCATTCCAAAAGACTAATTATTTAAGTGGGAAGAAGCACAAATTAAAGCAGGTTTAGATTTAACATCCAAAACCAACCCATGTTCCTTCAGAGTCTAGGATTCAAAAAGTACTCATTTTCAAATTCCCAGAAAAAGAATCACATACTTTGTCTCATAGGATGCATCATTTCAAATTACTATCATCAATATTACAATTTTAAACTTGATATATATACATTGCAAACGAAGAAACCATTAAGCTGAAAGAAACAACTCAAAGAACAAGGCTAAACTGATACAATAATTTCAGGTAAGTTAATTAACTTGGGCTATTGTATGCTGTGATATAGAGAATTACCAGAACGAATGTCAGTAACACACCAATTAAAGAAATCAATTTTTTCCCCAACACAGCTAACACACATTCTTAAATCCAACACAAAAGACCAGCATAAAAGTGTTCTCCTAAGAAGATCCTATAACTATGCATAGCAGATAATTATACATATCTGCTCCACCCTGGGTTTGAAGGAGAAAAACACAAAAAATGAAGTTAAACAAAAGCAGCCCTCTTTACCTAGGAAGTTCACTCATCAAGGACTCAATCAGGTCTACCAATTACGTAAAAAATTAAAATTCACACATTTCCATTAATTAAAAAACACCCATCTAAAGCAAGAGACAAATTAGCACAAGAAATATTATTATTATTATTATTATTATTATTATTATTATTCAACCCCAATTAATCTTCATAAGAAAGAAGCAACAGAAATTGAGGGGAAAACACAACTATCACAAGAGGGGTCTCACTATCACAAACTATTGATGACTTGTTTTAACACCCAACATTACAATTACAGCAACATGGCTACCTGGGGTGGTTTTGATCGGATCAACGAGGCTGTTCTGCGCTTCCATCTTCTCCAATTTCTTCTTCAACTTCTTCTTAGTGTTTGAACTTCCAGAACAGGGAATCCAACCCATGTTTCAATTTCTTTTTCCCTCTTCCTTTTTCGCGCAGATAAGAAGATGGTAGCTGAAGAATCAATGGATCATTCAAAATTCACATGAAAAGGAGCCACCTTTGCTCTTTAATATCATCATCAACATCATGGGTGGTTTACGATTGGTGTTCGATTTTCGTAGTATTTTCGAAGAGGAAATTCGTCATTGGTTTCTTTTTGGTCGGAAAAACACCATCATTGGCTGAGATGCGCCACACTGGATACAAACTTCTCACTTACACCCCTTTGACGATGTCGTTTAGGTGTCTATGTCCAATAAATAAATTAGGTTTAAATGAGTTTTGGCTTCTATATAATTTTTTTATCGTTATATATTAAAAGTTTAGGGTCATTTGGGATGGTTTTAATTTTCATTTTTAAATAATTTTTTCAAAACAAAACACTTATGCATTTATTTATTTTTTAAATCAATTTAAAAAATGTTTTTGAGTTAGTTTAATTTTTTTTTAAAACATAATTTCATTACATTTTAAAGTAACATCATTATCATTATCATATTGATGTTGACATCATTGATATATTTGTTATCACTTCCATCACCATGATGTCGTCTTATTACTATTATCATCATTATTGTCATCAAAGTCATTATTATTGTTATTACTAGTCTATTATTACTATAAATACACTTTTAAATTAATTTTAATAAGATAGGAAACTTTTAAATTGAATTTACTTTAAAATTAAAAATTAAAAGAAGAAAAACTAAAACTAATTTTTAAAAACTACAAATTGGTTAAAGTTGTTTGAAATTTTTAAACATACAACCAAAAATCTCCTCAAACATTTTTGTCCTATAATTGTACTTTTTTTTTAGGATTTTGGTCCCTATTACTAATAATATGTCATCTATGTTCTGGTTTAGAGATAACTAATAACTACAAACTAATGTGTGATATATTATAAAGATAAAAACTTAAGAAGAATGAAATAATCAAAATCTAAGCCTGGCAAAATGTAACTATTAGAGTTATAAATCAAATTTATACACTCTATTTTATAGGGTAAAGAAATGGAAATTAGAAAAATAGAGTAGAAAGATATTAAAAAAAGGAAATAAAGGTGAATTTTAAATAAGAATATGTGTTGTTTGGATTGATAAAAATTGGGGGTGAGAAGAAAGAATTTTTATTTTTTTTACTTGTTTAGTTGGATTAAAAAAGTGGAGAAAAATAAATTGGGTGAACTTCGATTAATAAAATATCCTTTCAATATTAGGATAGTAAACATACACATTGAAAATAATACAAAATCTCATTAACCATTTATCATGGTCGTAATGTGGTTTGGAATATTGGTTATAAAATGTCGTTTGTGAATCAGATTGCAAAAATGATTTGTCCCTCATTTTGCATGGTGTTCATCAACTTCATCAGTATGTAACTTTGATTAAAAGGATACAATTTTCATGCAATACTCATGATAATTGGTTTACTAACATATTTTCTATCAAGATAATGCTTGCATAGACTGGTTGGCTACGACTAAAGCTTCTACTAATGAGATTTTTGTTACTGGGGATGTTTCCCTAGCTTAGCTTGCTTATGTTATCCTAATTGATGCCTTAAGGGTTGTTAGAAGAGATGGAATTAGGTCAAGCTATTTGAGGGACTTGTGGTTTAGCCTATATCAAACCCAGGTCAAGCCATATTTTTTTTAGCAAATAAACTAGGCTTAGGCTTTTATAAAATAAAAAAAAATTGTTAAAAATGTTAAATTCAAACCTTTCAAAAAGTCTTTTAGTTCTAACATGGTATCCTATCTAAGTAAATATGAATAATTTTTTTATTGGTAAACTATTATATTAATTTTTATATAATGTATAAAATTTATATATATATATATATATTCTTTTAAATATCAAGTATGTTAATCTACATAAAAAGTCAAGCCTACAAACTTATTATTGAATAAATTTTTGCCATGATTAGAGGCCTTATTGCAAAATATACATTTAAAAGTTATCATAAATGTTATATTAAACTTTATAAATGGACTTATATCATTATACAAGTGAAACCCGACTCTTATAAAGTCTAGCAAGTTTATGTTCTCTTTTATCACATATTTTGAGTAGTTTGATGTGATTTTAATCTTCATAGTTGATAGTCTATTTTATGTATTAAAAAAATTTCTCATTATCCTATTAGTCAATTTAAATCAAGATGGGTCAAATTTATATAAAAGATTAATGTAAAATAAGTCTTTAAATAAGTTTTTAGGTCAAGTCAAACTTTTAAAAATTATATACCAAACCTAAAAAAAATGTTATGACGAATAACATGTCAGGCTTATGACTATTTGTAGCAAATTAATAATGAGATAACTGAGTAATTATAGCTTAGTTTTTGAAGGAGTTATCCGATGCAAGTTCAGGTTGTGAGAAATTGAACTCCAACGAAATTTCTCCTTTTGGTCCAATTAGTTTATCTTATGCATGTTACCCTACAAGTTCTCATAATCTTGGCAACAATATTAAATCTATTTTAATATTACAAATAGTGATTAGTGAGTGTTATCTAGCAACGCATTACTATTACCTAACTTAAAAGATTGTGACTGATTTAATGTAACATTTTTATGAATAATAATTATGCATAGTTTTTAATATCTAAAGTTATTTGTTAGGGTTTTTAAACAATTACTTTTACCAATTGAGAAAGGATTAACTTATTCAAATTATTTCTCATCCTCACTATTCATCAATTTTATTGAAATATAATGATTGTAATCAATAGTTAATCTTAATCATTAAATTTCAAAAAAAAAATAAATGATTAGAATTAATGAAGAGTAATTTATTGAAATTTGTTGACTTAGTTTTTGTCATACTCAGAGAGTCAGAGAAAGACTGTGATTATTAATTTGTTTGTTTGAGATTATTTTGCTACAAAAGCAAAAGTTACATGTCTTATGTATATTTTTCATTTTAAAACTTCATACATTTAAATAATCGATCGGGAGTTTCTAAAAGGTGAAAAGAAAAACATAATGATGAATAAGTTAATTGTTTTTGTCGGTAAAAGTTAACAAAATTTGTAATTATATAACAAAAAACATTACATAATATTGTAAAAAATCTTAACCATTCCTCAACTAAAGTTAAAAAAATTCTTATCCTATCCAAAATTAGTGTTAATATATGATGTTCTTATGTTGATCAATGTTAATAAGTGTCATTAGAATATACTAGATAAAAAACTAAAAGAGACTTTTTTTTATTGGAATGCTTAAAAATGTATTTTTCTATGATTTTTAAATAATTTTCATATGATTTTTAATAGTATTTTTTTTTAATTAGGAAGGTTAAACAAATTGTTGAACAGTTAGAAAAACCTTCTTTTATTTATGTACTGCAATGTAATGCAATGATTGTATTTGGCGACCCTCAAAGTTCAACTTTTAGCAAACAATTGAAGAAGTAGTATTAATTAACAGCTGTGGATCTTCATTCCAATAATTATTACAAGGTGGGTCTCGTTAGAACAACTCAAATTTTGTTCCCTTCTAGTCAATAAAAAGTAGCTCTTTGGATTGAAATAAGTTATTATGGTATTTTAATTATTATTTTCAGTCCAGTAAAAAAATTATTATTTTCAGTTGAAAGTAATTAAGCAAAAGATAAATAAATTATTAAAGGGACAAGACCAAAGCCTGGATAAGGGGTTCCTATATAAACTAAAGGAACTTTATTAAATGAAACACGATGTGAAAAAATAACCCTTGTGTTTCTTATTTCATCCTTTAAATTATTGTTAAAAGAAATTAAAAATATGGATGGGGCCTGAGGTTTGAAAATCAACTGCAGGAGGAGGCACTGATAGCCTGATATGAAGTGAGGGCAATTAATGAGCATAAAGTTATTTAGGTATTTAATAAAACGGAAAATGTTGATATGTACGCAAGTTTTTTGGTAAAATTTGAATCGAAAAGTGTATCCTATCAAAAAATATTTCATTTACTTTCTCGTTTTTAATTAATATTTATTTTAAAAAAATTGTAACCGTTCAGATACGAATTCGTGCATTTCGTGTAAAATAGCATTGCTCTTAATAAAAATATAATACTCCTGTGTCTTATATACCAAAGCAAGTGGATCAATTGGTACTATTATTTTAGTTTAAGTAAAGGTCTCAGATTTAAGTTTAGGATATGTGTTGATTCTATCTAATTCGAATAAATTTTCTTAATAATTTAGTAATTTTATTTTTTTAATACTATTATAATATTAGGTTATCGTGAAAACTTTAGGTACTTAATAAAATTTCTGAATAATATTGAATAAAATTTTGGCTTTAACCTTATATTTTTTTGTTCATACCATTTTTGTTCTTCCCCAGGCTGTTTTAGTTTAATAGATATCGTTTACATAAAAAAAAGACTAAAAAAAGTTGTGCATAAATCTTATTTGAAAAAAATAGTTGAAGAAAGTAGTGGAAACAATATCTTGTAAGGGAAGTAATCTTTTTTACATTTTAAAGATTTACGAAAGAAATAAAATAATTATATTTATTGAAAGGTAATTTAAAAATAAAAAATGTTTATAATAAATAGAACAATTATCTTTATTTCTATTTTCAACTTTCAAGTGGTTAATCTTTGCGTAATAATGACGGACACATTATATTATTTCCTTTCTACGAACCGTGAATTTGTTCATGGACGGTCAAGATTTTTCAGATTTCATGCACAACATACGTACAAATTAGCGATCATCAATCTTTTGTTTGTTTTGTTATAATGACGTCAAAGTTTAAATTTATAAGCCCCATATCATGAACCGACTTTTAGTTTGGGTTTAATCTAAATCTTTCGTTCTATAATGTTATAAGTTCAATCTCATGACACATGCAGCAACAAACTTACCTTGTGCAATGTGGAGCCGCATGCCTTCAGTTAATTAAAATAATAACAATACTATTACAGTGTTAGGTTATCATTCAAATTGTATGGTTTTCAACTGTCTCTATTTTAAATAAAAAAATCCGCATTTGACCTGAGATTAAGAGAGTATCATGTTCTAACTATTTATAATTTTTTTAAAAATGTTAAGAACATATTCTTTATCATTAGTTCAGAATTGAAATATATTGAAAATCACATAATTTTACAGGTTTCACATATATTTTTAATGAATATTTTTTATTTTATTATTTTTAATCATTAGAAAACAGCATTTTAAAAAGAATATTTCCCTAACTAGTACTCTATGAATTTTTTTATTGAATGGGTATTTAACTAAATTTGTAATTTTGATCTAGATCTTAATGTTATCTGTATTTATTTTTTTATTTCTTACATTTTTATTAATTAAATCACTTATAAATCGGTGAGAATCATAAATACAAATGTTTTCAAACTATGTAATAATTTCTTCCTCTCCACGTTAAATAAGGGTCCTAGGCTCCCAGCCTGGTTAAGTACTTCATTGTGTAGTGGACAAGTGGGTTGTTATCCGCACAGTTAATCACAAATTAGCACAATACCATCACTTTCAATACTTCTTTGTCTATTAAATAGTGAGAAATTTTTTAGTTGAACTGCCCAATACTGAAAGGAACTTCAACAAAACTGAATCAGTCTCTATTTTAATCAAAATTATTTATTAACTTTAATTCTTCGAAAAAATTAAACCAATAAAATTTTGAAGACAAAACTGTATAAACTTTGGACGAATGAGGAATTATTTTTCCAGCATGCAAGAGTCGGAGCTTTGCTTTGTCTTTGTTTTATGTTTTGATTGTGAAACATGAAAACTTATATCCAACACAATGATTTATTGTAGTTTGTTTTTCTTAGTATGAATTTGAAGAATTGAAGTGCACAACACATGCCTTGTCCACAGAAATACATACATAATGCACTATGTATCGATATTTTTTGAAAGGAATAAAAAGGCAACAAGGATAGAAGTTACGCCAGCAGATGATAATTTAGCACGCTAGAGATTAGTCTATAGACCAAAGTCATGTCCCTTTCCTTTACCTGATTTGTCACTTGCACGCGACCAGTCAAAATCCAAGATAAGAGACATTCATATTGCTACTATTTATTTCAGTGATTTTTTTGTACTTGTAATTTCCTTGCATAGTAAATTTCCTGTTCAAATCGCATTTTCCATTGCCTAACATTCACTGTTTCTTTTCCAAGAGCGTGCATGATCAATTTTGGCTACATGCCCTTTTGACAAATAGACATATATTTAATGGGAAAATGTTGATTAAAGAATTAAAATAAAAAATATTTTTATTGAAATAAGTAAAATTACATTGTTCATATCTTTGTTATGCTTTCTTATGATTTTCACAATAATTATTTATTTTCTTAATTAATACTCTAAGCACATAGTGACTTTATTTCATGTATGAAACCCAGTTTTCTGTCGAGTAAATATTGACCCTAAGGCTCTCTGAAAAATAAATTTCATGTGATGTGGTCATATGCATATGTTTGTCAGGATACAACCCAAAAGTACTTACTCCACGACAACCAAAAAAGCCTATATTCGCGTATGAACTTAACCTAGCTAGCGTTGGAGTGTTTCATACGAATATTGACACATGCTAGCTTACTACAGATTAAGAACTGTTATCTAGTTAGTTCCGCGTCGTTATCGTTACCCTTATAGAGCTTGTTTGGGAATCAGATTGGAAGAACGTTTATACATTCTAGCCCATCAAATGGAGAAGGAAAAAATTGTGTTGTTAATTAGTGTTTATCGGGTTTGAAATGTATCCGAATTATCTGTTTGGTAATGAGTCCAGTGTTATTGGACGTGAATTCGTGAAACAACTTTTAGTAATTTTTACATTGATTTGGACATGAATTTGGGTTAAACAGAGATCATAAAAGCTAAAGCAAACACGCATTATATATACTATAAACATGCTACCAATTAGTTACGTTAGTTCAGAATCAGTAAAAGTGGAAGAAATATAATCACATAGTTGAGTGTCAATGATAACAGATCATTGTGTGATATGTCAATCAATGCACGAGGAATGTTGATTGTTTCACTAATAGTCTAATACTCCCATCAAGAGCCTTTGGAAACACGAAAAGGTGACCTGGAAAAGAACTACCTAGGAAGTGATTAGGGAAAGAAGGTTCGGAGTCAAAGCCATCTCAAGTATCTCAAGTAAGGACTGCCATGAACACGAGCTTTTTAAAAGCAGTATGCATCATTGTATCTCACAATAAGTAAATATTGAAGCTCAATGATAGTATGATACAAAGTCATGAAGCTCTTCTCTCTTCTTTTTTTCTCCAAAAGAGACTCTCTTCATGAGTTTAACTCATGCATATAAAAATAAGGTCAAATCAACTATTTGATCATTTATTTTATTTTTTGATTTAATTTAATCATTTATCTTTTAAAACACCTATTTTAATCATTCGATTAACATTATTAATCATTTTATAACCTTTTTTGGGTTAAAAATGTAGAGAAAAATGGAAGAAAATTAAACCAAAAAAATCATTTTTAAATTATTAACAATGTCAATCTTAAATAAATTGAAGAACCAAATTGAACAAAAATAAATAAATGATCAAACTGAACAAAAAAATAAAATAAAGAATCAAATAAATTTTTTAAAAAGATAAAAGAGTAAACTAAACTAAAAAAAATAAGATAAATGGCCAAACTAAATTTTTTAAAAGATAATTTTTTTAAAAGATAAAATATCAAGATGAACAAAAAAATAAGACTAAATAGATCATTTAGCCTAAAAATAATAATCAGAATAATAATGGTCAATGGGAAGATTGCTCAAACTAGCACAGGAGTCCCTCGTCCGAGAATTGGGATGTCATAGAAAGTTAATAGAATGTTGTAGATTTCATGTAAATAGATTATGACAGTTTTGACTTTAAAATTTTCTCCAATAAACATGTCTGTCGTGTGTGTTTCTAAACAACCTAGATTTTCACTGCGTGAAATTTGTTCAACATGTTTATATTCCAGTTCAATTTTTCTCCTTCGAAGATGGTGATTTCTTGATCCTGTTCTGCCCATACACCAAACTAGCTAGTTGATAATGTGAACTAACATTTGATTCAAGCACAAGATCGACGACCAAGTAACTTAAATTACAGTAAGTCATCCGAGCATCAATCAGCATAACAATCTCTTTCCACATAAATTGATTCAGGTTCCAAATGAACAAGAAGTTGGAATAACCAGGGTCGTTATACATTAACACAACACACAGAATAATTCCCAAATTCTACATGAAGACTCTTCAACCTTTTCTCGCATATCCCCATCATTATGCTATTGTGGCCAATGCTCTGAATCAGCTATCTGTTGTTGCCTCATTTGCATTTTCGTTAGAGGACTGTCGCACAAATTGTCCACGAAATCGAGGTCGTTGTTCAGCTAATCTCTTTCTGCTCTGATATCGAACCTAAAAACCATGTTGAGTTAGCTCCACACGACATATATCATCCTAAAAGGGTAACCGCATGATAATCCTTACTCTACTGGGTTTCATAAATACCTAAAGAAATAGTTCAAATCAACAACAAAGTTTAGAACTTGTCAATCTCCCATTTTCCCAAAAGATTAGGGCCTATTTGATTTTTAAAACATTTGTTTTTTTTTTATTTTATTTTCTATTTTTTCTAGTAACCGCAGAAGAAATTCCTCTAGTCAATCTCCCATTTCTGTTTGTAAAGCTCAAGTGTCTTGTGGTAATTCCTTAATACAAGACACTTAAGCTTTACGTACATTTGTGATATGTGATTTTTGTGGAAAAACCTCTACTAGAGGAATTACTAGAGCCAAAAATTATTAAATGGGAATGAAAGAAGATGTGAATGCTTGTAGAAAAACACCAAAGGATGTTGAAGTACAATTAAAGGCAGCCTATGAATGATAAGAAGAAGAAAAAAAGACAAACTATGAGCAAAAGAAAGGTGAAAAAGACTTATACTTGGGAGCGGGTGCAAGAAGATCAAGATGAGGTGCAAGAAATTTCAAGGTTTCAAACTGGAAAAAACCTCTAACATCATCAGCTTAGGCTTCTTGTTGCCAAGAGAAGCTACAAATGTTAAAAAGACCCCATGGATTTACTTTTCTTTAAAAACCCGATTCCAATTGGGAAAAGCAAAGAGGCAAACAAGCACAAATGATGCTTGTCAGAAGGAAGCAAGGGCAAGGACTATTCAGTACATTGCTCAATTGAGTCAATTCTTTTTGAAGAATGAAATTCAGTCTAAGGTCGTGCAATCAAAAACTTTCAAATTAATGCTTGAGGAGGTTGGAAACTATGGTCCTAATTTGAAGGCTCCGAACTATTATGAATTGAGAGTTCCAGTCCTTAGAAAGGAGTTGGAATATACAATGGAAATGTTGAAGGGTCATAAGGAGGAAAAAATGAAATATGGATGCTCAATTATATCAGATGCTTGGACAGATAGGAACAATAGGACCTTGTTTAATTTTTTGGAAAAATGTTCAATAGGATCAATATTTGTGCAGAGCGTTGATGCTTCTGAATACATGAAGACCAGAGAGAAAATATTTGAGGTTTCGAATAGCTTTGTTGAGAAAATAGAATCATAACTATCTTTCAATTTCTTTTTTTTTTTTGCATTTTTCCTGAAATTTCTGTGTTTGCAGAGGTCAACCATTGAGTAAAGGAGGTATAGTCTCCAATATATCTAGGAATTATTTTCAGTTCCTACAATGGGCCAATTTGTTTAAACTTATTTATTAAAAAAACACTTATTTAAATAAAATAAGCAGCTTTCTGTTTTTTAGTGTAATTGTCTAAACTGCTTCTGCTTCAAAAAAACAGTTTTTTGCTTATTTTAAGAAACAAATCCTATCTGCTTATTAAATAAGCATTTTTTTTTAATCCGCTTATTTTAAAATTGATTATTTTAAGTTTAAACAAACTGGCCCGATATCATAGTAATAGATAATAAATCACTTAAATAATCTATGGACCGTTACCTTTTTATGAAAGCACCTCTCCCTTCTGTCTTTTCTCTTTTGGCGAAATTTAGTTAAGGCCGCTTCCCTTTGAGAAGTCTTGTTTTGATCTACTCTGTTGGCACTTCCACTTCCACTAGCATCACCACTGCCACTATTCCCAGTGAGTCCATTGTTGCTTTCCGTGTTTGTCCCTCCAGCATTAACTGCTGTGCTGCTCCCATTTTGTCCATTGCTTCCATTGTTGCTGCCTGAAGCACTTCTATTGATGCTGTGGTTTCCAACATTACCTTCAACTAGCACTTCAGCCACATTTGATGATCCACAATGTGGAGCAGCAGTAGCCATTTTCTTTATAAATTCAGCATCATGATCAGGTGGCAGCTGATGCTTCATGTTGTCAGCAATGCAGTTATGGTTTTCACAATGGAGATGGAAGTCCGGAGCTGCAGATTCTTTATGTCTGTCTAGTTTAGGTGGTGCCAGAATTGTTGCCAACATATCTTTAGTATTATTTAAGACAACTTGTTGAGTGGTACAAACAAGGCTGTTTTTTACTGGCTGAAAAGCAGATGTTTGGTACAAACATTTGGTTGTTGAAGCCACTGCTGGCTCACTTATAACTGCAGATTTAGCATAAGCATTATTAGTAGTAGAACCCATATCAATGTTATTGCTAGCACCATTTGAGTTTTGGTTAGGAGGATTGCCGCTAGAATGAGATTGAATATCACGAGATGAATCTTTCTTTGTAACTTCTAAGCTATTCTTATGAGGAGAATTGCTTCCAACACATCCAGTGGGAGATTTCTTAGTTTTAGAGGCTGCATTGTACCTGTAGCAAAAGACTTTTCACAATTAAACAGTTATCCATCTTAAAATTAATTATGAACAATGCAAAACAATAACTCTAAATCATTATACCTTGAGAAAGCAGACTGATCAGAACGTCTTAAAACATTCCGGTCATCCTGAATTGTAATACCAGCATCTTCAACTCCTCTAAGCCTCTTTAAACTGAGCTCAAGAGATGGCAATTCTTTATCATTAATACCTTTATTTTCAATATATGAGGACTTGGGTCTTTTATTTAGGGCTTCAAATTCTCCACTATGCATCTGAGAATCAGAAGTACTAGTAATGGCATCAGACAGTGATAAACCTTTGCACCTTAGCTTGCTAGATTGATTTCCAGAATTAAGGTCCAGTTGTCCTCTATTAATTTGCTCATTGAATTTAGAGGGGCCAACATCAGGTGCATTGCTATGTTGAGAACCTGCAGTTTTGACTGGAACCCCATTGATATAGTTGACCATCAAGTCAATATCTCTACTGAGTCAACTTGCATCTCTTCCAAGGAAAATGATTAAATACAATAAAGCATCCCAAAATAATGGTACATGCATGAGCAATAGGTACACGAAAGCATATATGAACGGTCACCCACACTTAGGGAGTCAACTTTGACATTGTCTAGGTAAAAGAATTAAATACAATAAATCATCCCCAAATAAAGTACATGCATATACATGAATCTGCACTAGGTACATGAATGCATATATGAACAGCTGACCACCCACAGTTAGGGGAGAGATTACACTGTTAATGGAATGAGATCAGTAGGCATGAATTGCAATAAGAAACAAGAAACCGTAATTAAACAAGATAAAACATTTAAATTAAAAAAGGCCCTCTAATGCAGCTGTATGACATTAACAATGCGTTGCAAAGCATGTCAACCAGTTGAAAACATCCAAGCATGGATGAAACACATATAAATAGGAATTTCACAAAAGCATAGGAAAGTGTACTTTGAAATATTATACTCTCAGTACTGGATTCAGGTATGAAACTCATAATTATAGTATTGTCAATTCATAACTCAGGCAACTAAGATAACAAGCAGCACATTGGAAAGAATACATTCAGAATCTAAATATCTTTTTAGGGTTAAAATAATCATTTGGTCCCTACAGGTGACTTTCATTTAGAAATCAATCCTTGTATTGGAAAAAAAAAAACTTAATAAGGACTAAAACTTGAGTTTTTTTTTTAATATAGAGACTGATTCCTAAATGAATGTCACCAACAGAGAATTTAACCTATCTTTTAAACAATCAAGTGCTACGAAAATGAAGTTCCTAAAGGCAAACCCAAAAGCAAAGCAACATAGTGAAAACAAGAAAGAAAATATTAAAGAGTTACAATTAATACCATGAAAATTTTCAATCAACACACCATAATATTACCATAAACATTATACATGTATTTGGATGATTGAATTAGAAAGAGTTAATGCAGTGACTGGAAGATCAAGGCACTTTGCCCTTACCAAGTTGTTCATTCTGTTCTGGACAATCCTTTGCAGCTAGAGGAACCACCTTGTTCCCACCCATTTCAGCATTGGAGTGAACAACTTGAGCACAGGTACTGTCAGGGCACTCAGCTATTTGATCCCACTGGGAAACTGGTTTAGGACTATCAACTTCTACAGCGCGTTTGGTCCATGAGCTCTGCAAAAGGAGGTAACAAAGAACTTGTCAAGTAGATTTTGGTTACCAGAATTAGAATATGGCCTCCATGCGACAATACTGGCAAGTTAGTCCTAAACCAGTATGCTGATGACTTCTTGTGGTGTTTGCTGTTAAACTGTTTACCTTATTACTAAAACATTTGAATCTGATGTGTCTTAATAAATGGCATGTTAAATTATGAAGGTTTGTAGCTCTTTACTTTTTCATATACTAGGAAGTGATAACGGCATTTCGTGTTAGTCTAATAAAACACCACAAACAGAGTCACAAACAGTAAGAGATGAATGTAAAATGAGGTGTATCTTCAACTATCAGAAAATGTACCCAACAAGAACACACTTCCCCAGAGTTACAACTCCTATACCAGAGGTTTCCCTCCTCTCTCCAAGTCATGTTATGTCTGCCTCATCTCTCTCACTCACACCTCTTTCCCTATATTCCTCAATCCCATATCAGAACTCTCACTCCCCTGCGTAGCCACCTGCCATGTTGGCATTCTGTCTCCTAGAATAGACACGCCAGATAATGGGCCTGGTCGAAACACACCATCAGCTGATCTCTCCCCCTCATTCTCATTCAGGGGCCTAACAAAGTCAGACAGCAGCAACTACATGAACCACCTTTTCTGCATTAAATTAGTCAAACAAAGTGTGCCACACTTCCTACTCAATCAACGAATTTTTTTAGAGATTGTAATTTGAAAAATATAAAACTTTCACATTAACAGGTTAGGTTCAAAGTGAACCATTTTTACATGATATACAAAAGATAAACCCAGACAGTTACATAAATCAAGTTTTCAAAACAAAATAAAATATCAATTCCAAGTTTTCAAAACAGAGTAAATATCAGTACAATTAACTTCTCAGCCATGTGCATCCGATCAGTAATTATTTCTCTTCTTATACACATACTCAAATGAAAGGAGTCCCCCTCCCCCTGGGTTGTTGCAGAAAACCTACATGAGGCTCAAGGCTATCCGTTAAACTTAGCACCAAAACTGTTATAACTGGACAGCAGGGATAGGAAACAGTAGTGGGTAATTTGAACTGATGAGTAATGAAGAAACCGCAGACAGGCAAAATCATTCACAGGTGAATGATACGGACAACCTTTAACCCCCAGGTAGTTTATGTGTAACATATAGATTCACAAAACACTTTTCTGAGAGTCTCCTAACTTCCAGGGGAAAAAATTAATAGGAGATTTATTTTTGTCAATGTCCCTTCTTGCTGGTTTTCATAACAGTATCTTCTTAGTTCTCAGTGGTAGTGAGCAACTTGCAACATGCCTAAGCTTCTCTCAATTTGATTCTTTTTATGCTTAATATATATATATATAGAGAGAGAGAGAGAGGAAGGGAGGAGGGATCAACTTACACCAAGAGTAACTAAATGGAAGATCGGGCAAGAATCCAACTAAATGATGTATGGTAATTCATATCTATTGGGAAAAACCCAAGTCCCACATTGGCTAGAGCCTATAAATAGTGCCCATATAGAGTATATAAATGAAGGACAACTCTCACCTTACAAGCAAATTGTGAAGGGTTAAATTAGGCCCAAGTCCACATTCTAAGATAGTATCAGAGTCTATCCTAAATCCATTAACAGACCACCTACCAAATTATCCACGCACCAAGCCGAAAAAATGTTGGGCGTGAGAGGGTGTATCAGAAAAAAAACCAAGTCCAACATTGGCTAGAGATGGTGCCAATTTAAAGTATATAAGTGGGGGATAACCCTCACCATACAAGCCGGTTAGAGTAAGGCCTATACGGCTAAACCCACATCCTAAGAATATCCTTATAAAAGTTTTACAATATGAATTACCAAGTTAACAAACAAAAGACATCCATGAAACTTAGCTTTAACAGTAAGGCCTGTTTAATCTACGCACTAGAGCTTTTCAAACAAAACATCACAAAGACAGAAGTTATACCTGAGTGCCACTACCATTGTCACTTCCATCCCCATTATTCAGGCCTATACTTACATTATCATCTTCGTCATTGCTTCCAGAATTATTATCAGACTTCTCAAGACTCTTTGATTTTATAGACTTCTGGGTTTGTGTGCCACTTTCACTGTCACTCCCACTAGACTGTAGGGAAAGCAAAAAAATAATAGTCATAATTGACAAAGTAACTGAAGGCTCACATCATATCAAACAAATAATTTTAAGCATGAAGGAAGATATCACAAATCTGCATTGGCATTGAGCAACATTCCATCCACATTTAATAATAATAATAATAATAACAACAACAATAATAATCGGTGGTTCTCACATATACATCAATCCTGTAATAATATTATGATACCTTAGGAGACGTTTGTTACATGGTATCAAGCAAGATTCCCGGAAATGTAGACTTGGAAATATCACATTCCCATGTTTGGTAAAACTTTTGTAAAAACACTCCCAGGAGTGGTTGATTCCCAGGAATGTAAAATACTCATAATTGCCTTGCTTCTTATTACCATGGAGAAGAGTGGGTATATTGGACTCCTATGGAAATATAAGTTATTTACTATAATAGCTAGCTGCCTATCCCCACTTCATTCGACCACATTTCTGTTTTTACATTTATTTTTTAGTTAAATAAATTTACTTTTTTCTGAAATTACTATTGTCAAACAAACATGTTCATGGGAATAATATTCCCAGGCTACTCCTGGGAATGTGATTCCTGGGAATAAAATTTCACATATGCCCAATTAGATAGCAAAGGCAACAAACTGCTTATAAGTTATATTGTCATATATATTATTGGCCAGAAAGGAAAAAGAAAGTATAATGTCAGGAAAGAAAAATTCAAGTCAGCTTACACTGTGACATCTTCTCCAAACATGCTGCCACAGGTTTTTAAGCTCATTCTTCCGTATGGGTTTGACTAGAAAGTCAACAGCACCCTTTGACAAACACTTAAAGACTAAACCCATAGAATCATGAGATGACATCACTGCAGACCAATCCCATTAGAAGCCATAGAAAAGAGTAGCTCTTTTACAGCATAAGATGAGAAAAAGAAATGCTTCAAACCAAACATATATAAGCACTTGGAAAAACTTACTAACTACTGGAATATTTTTGCGGGTTTTGTGGCCCATAATCTTGTATAGAAGACCAATGCCTGATAAGCCAGGCATTGCCAACTCAGTTAAAACAAGATCAATATGATTGGTTAAATCCTGCAATATCTTCCAAGCTTGCATTCCGTTTGCTGCTTCAGTAACTGGAAAATACAAACGCAAATTAAGATCTTATTTAACAATATTAGACTCTTCATGTAGAATTATATTAAAAAAATTAGAGATATTCATAATAGCAATTATAATAATGCCAGGGGCAAAATATTTGCCCATAAAGTTAATATATAGATGTTTAAATACATTTTCACTGCAAATTGTTACAATGCTATCCAAGAGAGAGAATAAGAGAATTCTGAGGGAAAATTTCATTGAATATGAATTGAATTTAGTGATGTACATTGAATAGGTAATTATAGACCACTGTGGTCAGTTAGACTGATCCAAAAGACTATACAGCTAGTGATACCTACTATAACAGCTAAGCATAACAGAAGAGTTATTTGACAGCTCTAAAAGAGCTACACTGTGTGCCTAGCTACTGGCTTATATATACATACTCTAACACAAATTATCAATGCTATTAGTTCCTCTTTTATTTATATTTTCTAGTTTACAAATTTATAAATAGATCCACATGGATCATAGAACTCAATATGTGAAATCTCTTTGTGTTGTGCTTGATCAGAAAATTAAGAATAAATCCAGATTTGCCACCCCTTGCTCAATGATAAGCAATAGTAGTAAAAGCTAGACGATTAGCAGACCAATCTAGTATGAAACAAGGAAAGCTTGCAAATTCAGTATGACAACCTCATATGCAAAGGCCAGCACAAAGTGAGTATTCCATCACAAATTTAGCTTATTTATAAGAATGCCAAGTGCTAACAAATCAGTTAGATCTATAACTCTCTGCAGTTGGAGTTGCTGGATAGCAATAAACAACAGACTTCTAACATTTTTACCATTAATAAACATAACAACAGAAACTAAACTCTTACCAAGCTAAAGTCACACAGGCTTTACAAGCTTAGTTAACCTACAGTCTAAAATACTCTGACATGGCTACCTCCGTATCTGAGGGCATCCTGCTCTTTTCTTATAAACCCCACACCAGAATCCCATGCTTCCATTGTGGGGCTCAAGTACCATACCTTGCAATTGTAAACTAACAGAACCTATTAATCTACTGCTGTGTTTAGAAACTCCTTCAGAATCAAAATCAACAATCTACAAGCTCAATCCAGTTAAGATCAATTGAAATTAAATCCAAAGAGTAAAACCATAACTTTGGAGCCATAATGTCTTTCAGATAGCACCTCTAAGTCAGTATCCAGCTACATCATTGATTTAATGATTTTCCCACGCCACCAACACTTCAAAGCTTAGACATACATTTAAGACTCGGAAGCTTTGTGCCCATAATGCCTTTCAAATAGAACTTGTATGTCATTTTTTGATTGGTCTACATCGTTGATTTAATGATTTTACTCACAGAAACAGTACTTCTATTTTCAAATGCAAAGCAAAGTTTACACCTTTTCACAATTCTAAGTTTCTAACACCCCCCCCCCCCCCCAAAAAAAAAAAAAACCTCAAGCTGGAACTCACAAGTAATTTCAGAATCTTGGAAAGATGTACTGAAAAGTTGAAGATAGTGCAAGTATTGGAAAATACAGTAACTTATTCGAAAGAACAAAGTGGATGCAGATTGATGTAGGAAACAAATCCCCAGCCAAGCATGCATCTCCAGTAAGACTATTCAACAAGAAACAACATTCATGTGCAGTATGGATTCAGGTACAGGTACCCATTTGTTGAAGGTCGTTCGAACTTTTCCTGGGAGTATGGGATGGATTACTTCAGCACAATAGCGCCTAGTACCAAACTTTGACTCGAGGCATTTTCTCAACCCTTAAAATTTGAGTAGGTCATTGAGCAATTTGCAGATATTATTAAGTCAGACATTTACACACATGAGCAATCATCATATCAGCGAGAGAAAGGTAGTAATACACCTATCATCTTGGGCATGCACTGGTATGTATAGCTAACCAACATACAAAAGGAGGTAAGCAACATAAAATTTGACAATGCAAACAGTAGTTATTAAAAGGTCAGTGTCCAGACCTAACCAAACAAATAAGTAATTCCATTATAAACTGATAATAACTAACCTTCATAACATAACTACAATTGCGAAGCAGCGCAGTAACAACATGACGGGTACAGTCATCAATCTCCACAAGCAAGACCTTAAGGGATCTAATATGCAAAAACCTCTCCCAACAAATTATTGCCCCTTGAGGCTGTGGTATATGCTGCTGGACAGAGGAGGACTCCACAGTCCCCCCCTGTTCAACCTTAACTTCTTCAGCAACTCCATTACATTTCAATTCCTCGCATAAACCACGCTCCCCAGCAGCAATTTTCTTCCCATCTCGTAAGCGCTGATTCAGTTCTTTCAGCTCTTTGCTGTCGCCATCGACACTCATCTGGACAACCCTTGTCATCCAGAATGCCCAAATTCACAGTGATTATTATAACCCGTTCTCATCCAAAGAAAAACAGCACATGCAATAATCACCAGGAACCCCAACCCAAATGCAACTGCAGAGTATCCCTTTCTAAAACCATTCACTTCAAATCCAACCTTAAAAATTATTCAAAACTAACCATGGATCTAGTGCAAATACTAATCCCTACATGAAGTGACTTTCCAAACCCTAAGTAAGCTGAAGAACTTAACTGAGGACTTCCGAGATTTGACTTACTGAAAATCCAAAACGTCAAAGCAGTAACCGTACACACACAAAAGATCTCTGCTCGAACATGAACATCCAGAACCAGAAACGATGCATCGAACTCTTTATGCTAAATCGCTCACACTGCAAAAAAAGAAAACGAATAGATTTGAATATAGAAACAAGATATCCTAATTCCAAATCAAAAACTTGAAAACAAGAGAACAAGACGATAATTACCAGCTCAGAAACTTCACTAATCGCCATTATGGAGTCATTATGAAAACGATTGAAATTATTACATCATAATAGCAATAAATAATAAAAATAAAATTGCTGTTATTAAACGTTAAAGCCAAATCGAATTAGGATAAGGATAAACAAATATTAAAGAAAAAAATAAAAATATGCAACTAGGTGGTGTGTTTGTTGCGGGGAGTCAAAAGGAGCTTGAGCAAAATCTGAAAAGCACGGTGGGGAAGCGGATAACGCCGACGTTAGTTTAGGAGAAAGAGGAGAAAGAGGAGAAAGATATTGGGGGTGGGTTCGGACAGCGATGACCACGTTTGCTGACGTGGACGAAGTGGGGGTGTTGAATGTTTGTGATGTGCCACGTTGGAGGAAGATATTTCCACGTCGGCGTCCACGTGGATGAAATCAAAAGGAGGGCGAGTAACGCGAAGGAGAGGATCTTCAAAGATTTGGGGAGGGACACGTGGCGCGATCTCGCTTGGGAAGTTTCTGGCCTTTTGTGGAAACGTCGATGGTATTGACCTTAGTGAAGTGCAAGTTTTCTGCAAGCAACTCCTTTACATCAAATCATACATTTATCCGTGCTAAATACGCGGATATACACAAGTAAGATAATTCACCAAATAACATGTCCTGATTTTATTTTTATTGTTCAAATTTAGTCTCCAAAATCATGAAGGACATATTATAAATTGTTATAAAGTTGTTTTCGTTTAACCAAAAATATTTTCTTGGGATCTTAATTATATGATTTTATTAAATATTTGAAAAAGGAATTTTATCATTTATAATAATTTTATAATTGACTTGATCAGATTTGTTTTCTCTTAATTATACATTAATTTAAATAAATATAAAATAAACAGAAGACTAACAACAGTAAATAAATAACTAAAATTCAAACGAAAAAATAGTAAAGAATTAAAAGTCATTGAAAAATTAAAAACTTAATCAATCCATTAATTTTTGTTACTCGTCTTTCCCTCTCAATATCATTCCTTTTAATTTTTCTAATACCAAGCATACTACTATGGTCTCCACGGTTCATTATAAAATTATTGATAAAAAATAAACTTAAATATTTTTTATGATTTAGTGTTTTTTCATTTTTCATTCTAACAAAGTTATTTTTTATTTTTAATCCTTATAAATTATATTTATTTTATTTTTTGTTCGGTTAGTGTTTTAGATAGTATTTTTTATTGATCAAAGTATTATTTAAAGTGTTAAAAATATGAAAAACAAAATAAACATGATTTGAAAAAACTATAAATAAAAATAATAATTTTGTAAGGACAAAAAATACTAAATTATAAAAACTAAAAAAAGGTATTTAAACAAAAAATAAATAAACGATGTCAATACTCAGCACATCTATTTTTGTCACGGTAGTATATTAACTTCGATTATCAAGAGAAATAATAGTTCGGAAATTCTCAAAGAAAGTTTAGAAATAATGAGTGATATAAATGTTGCATATATCTTACGTACCAAACATGTTCAATCAATATGGGGTTTTATTTTCACGCATAAATAAACCAATTAGAACTCAACTAACCACTTGAGGTCAAATCTTACTTCAACAGTTCACTGAAAAGAAACTAACATATGATTAAAATGTGTACCTTTTTAAATATTAAAAATATTAACCACATAATTCTTGTTATCTTAAATGGGCTTGACCGTTTATAATTATAATTATAATAATAATAATAATATCTCATTATTATAAGTAAGCTTAATTCATTAAAAGAAAAAACTAAAATGATTTTGCTTCATCTTTTGCAGAATGAATTGACTTGCAAATCTGTACGAAGTATTTTTGTCACTTTAATGAATGGTTTTCTTTGCAAAATTCACATACTCCATGCATAACCTGTCTAATGCGGAGATCAATAATTGATGTTGATATATTATACAAAGGTGTTGAGACATTAATCACATTATGCAAAGGTAGAAATAAAAAAAAAGGGTAATTAAAATAAAAATATTAAAATTTTCTAATTAATTATAATTACTACACTACTTTTTTTTCACTTATTTGATGTCATGTTCAAACCTATACATAATAATTTGAAAAAATATCAACAAACCACAAAGTCAGAAAAGTAACTGGCCTAACTAGCATACTAGTGCAGTTTACATTTATCTTACTATATATTAGTTAATCAACCTTAAAGTTATTCTTTTTCTAATATTAATTAGCTAATGTTGGGTAAACAATCAAACATTAAATTCAATTTTTTTAGGGAAGAAGATTGAAAAAGTGATATAAAATTATATTTCTTTCATATAAGTAGGAATGATTTATTTAACAAAAACTTGTATTCAATTTTCATATACAAAATTTTTTAGATTAATGATAGTCATGTATCACAAAGTAAGATTAATATCTAATTTAGTGAGTTGGGAGATACTTTCCATCTCAAAAAAAAATCCATTTTTTTAGCAAATCAAAATTTTTGAGTTTGTCTGCTTAACATGTTAATAAGTAATTAATAATAACGTTTTAAAAAATACATAGAATCTATTAGCAATTAGATATAACTATTTCCAAAATAAATAAATAAAATCAAAGACTCAGTCACATATACACTAGGCAAATCATCTTGTAATAAAATACTAAAATGCTCCGTCCGCACTACGCAAATAATATTGACATAAAATAATGAAGAAAAGAAACAAAACTTAAAGGTGAAGCAAAAGTGCAATTTGCAAAGGTCATAATCAAGGTTGTAACTTGTGTGACTTGTGAGCGTACCCGTAGTTCAAATAAAATAAAAGATGTTATTTATATCATAATATATTAATATTTTTTAAATATCCCTAATATATTAGCATAACATCTTTTTGTGTTTATCTCTCTAATATATCATTTATTATATGTCACAATGATGAGAGATATAGAAAAAAAAACCTAATATTATATGAATTGTTATACATATATTATGTCTTAAATAAAATTGCAAGCCTATTATTTGTAGACTATTTTTTCCCCTTTATATTCGGATTTTGAGGACCAGGTGTTGAATTTTCAGCGCCTTATGTATTAATAACATTTTTAAAAATATTGTTATTATTAATGTACCCAGGCAGTACACCACTCAAGCAATCCCATTTCCACGTGCATAAATCAGAAGACCATCCAATAATATTTAAAGCTTACAAGCTGTTAGTTAAAGTATCTTTCTTGAGTTGAAGAATTTCTCTATCACATATTTCCTTATTTTTATTTAAGAGTTTTTTATATTAGAGGTTAAATTTTAGGAGAAAAACTTCTAAAAATTATTTTATTTTCAAAAAATAATATTTTTAATGTCTTTTTTTCTAATTTTTTTTTTTTCATGCAAATAAAATTTAAGAATCTAAATTGAATTTTATCACTAAAATAAAAAATAATAAAAATATTTTCATTTTATGTAACATCATGATACCCATAAAATATGATCCAAAAATCCAAAATGATTCTTCCAATAGAGATGTTCTTACATACTTTGAGATAAATTCGGACCACAAGCAGCAGCAATACTCTATGAAATAATAGAGTCAGGCTTGTGCACCGCTGTTACTTCCTTTGAGATATCCCCTCTATCATGTTTTGATGCTTTGAGATATTACCAAATTTCTAACATCTAGCTCGCCAGGCGTTTTGGGTTTCATTTTGGTTTACACTTTACAGCTAAATAGCATGACATTAATCCTATCTATTCGTCATTCTCTTCCCCTATATGAATAGAATCTTCGTTGAAACATTTGAATTGCATGGGCTGTTGGGCACCCTCTTGTAATAAAAGTTGTCATCATCATCGAATACAAAGGATTTAATTGGATTATATACTGTTTCAATTGAATAAATGGAAAACTGGAAACCCTATATAGACTTTGCAGGTAAAAGCAAAGTTAAATACAGTCATCCATTATCTTTGCATATGTTCGAGGACTCGCATTCCACAACAAGATTTACCGAGGGAATTTCGTTTTTCTTGGATCTTGCAAGCACTAGTTAAAAATTTAATAAATGAAAACTATTTATAAAAATTCACCAGAAATGTTTTTAAAAATTAAAAAAAATATGATGAAAGTACATTAACAACATTTTTTTAACATTCTTTTTTATTTACTTTTGATCCTTAGAACAACAGTTAAAACATATTTCCCTTTTTTCCTTTTACCAAATTTTAGTAAGCCTGTTTGGACAAAAACAACGAGCTACCTGGATAAAATATACAGCACAATCTATCTTGTTCCACGTAAACTTTAGTGGTCAAGAGCTGGTACTGCGCCTTGTTTGATATTAGCAACTGTTTAAACTTATTGTAGAAGAAGACACTAAACAGTATAATTAAACAACCTAATCTTGAAGAAAAATAACAACTCCTACCGAATAAAGATAAGTTCCACACCATTGCCAGCAATAAAATAGAGAATTATTGTTCTATTCATTGAGACAACAAAATCATTGTTAAAGAAACAAGAATATTCAAAGAAAAGGAGGGTTATTCATGAGTATTGTGAAATCAAAAGACTTATTCAAATAACATGAAACATCATATTAAATAATTGTTTTCATGGAAGTTACTCCAGTAAAAGCCTTCACTAAATCACGAGCATGTGATGATGTAATAGAATAAGTTCATTCACATTTAATTTACAACAATAATGATGATGCACCAATCCTATCGAAGCTGATTCCTGACCAACTATCTACTAGCAATGCTGTGATATATTATTCACTCTTCACAATAACATTATATGCTGGGAAACCCTTCCCATATAACTAAATTATACGAAAAGAAAACGCAACACTACCAGTCTTATCAGATTACAACACTTACAAATATCATTATTGGTCCAAAATAATACTAGCAGAGAAGTTCCCTTGCTTTGGTTCTCTGTCCTGCAAAATTGCCAAGCATGCAATATAAGCACGCAAAGAATGAAATACTTGTTATGATACATTATTATATCTTTATGCTGCAGCAGATCTTTTGTCCTCGTAATCATCAAGATTAAGAGCATGTAGCAACTTAGGCCAAGATTCCGGGATTCCTCCAGGCAGGTTAAACTCCAATAATTTTCCTCTTGAACGGTAAAATTCCTCCACAGGCTGAGTCTGCAATCAACACAGAAAACAAGCCTTTAAACCAAGTAGAAAGGGAAGTCAAAATCATTCACAAAAATGTAATTATAAGCATCGGGAAATTGGAAACATCAACAAGTTCACTCAGATCGTTTATAAATCCTTCACAATAACGATAAATATACAACTACAAATAAGAAGCCATTCAAGCACCCAATCTTACTGAAGTCCACCCATAATTAATAATAATATAATATGTAACAATACCATTTCATTGTATATTCGAAGCCTTTCTTTGACCACTGCTTCAGTATCATCTGATCGAGTAATGAGCTTTGACATACAATTCTCAGGTGGAAGAAGTGGAGCCATAATAATTTCAGGGCTCCCATTCTCGGCCTTGATGTTAATGGAAGCAACATTAAAATTACCCCCACACTGATTGCAAATTCTCCTACCAAGGCATTTCTCAAGCAGAACATCTTCTTGTAGCTTCAGATTGATTACCAAGTCAATGTCAGTTACCCCTTCCAATATTTCCTGTGAGTGAAAAACAAAAACATTGTAGAATTTGAGTATTCCGTTTTTTAAAGTTTTAAACTGCTTCTATGAAATGTAAGAAAGCAACAGAACTGTTGCAACTATAACACATATGAAGGGACGAAGAGGCAGAACCAGAGACAAATTAAAGCTGCTTGTATGACAGGGAGTAGTAGCTGATCAGGTGGGGAAATGAAAAAAAAATTAGATAAGGTAGGTTGCCTAATGAAAAAATTCATTCGCTTCCTTTTCATTAGAAATTACATTTTTGGGTATCAAAACCCACTATAAATATTTGTGTTCCTTGTATTCATGTAAAGGTTTAGTAAACAAAATAAGGGGAGTACCTATAATGAAATACACTTTACCAAAGTGAAGAAACTCACTGCTTGCTTAATTGTTCGAGGAAAACCATCAAGAATAAATCCCAGATTGCCTTTAGCTTCCCCAGCAACAAGTCTCTTTGACAATAAACTTATAATAATTTCATCTGACACCAATTGACCTTGTTTTACAATTTCTGATAGCTGTAATAAATCAAAAAGTGGAAGAAATGGTCTGATGGACATAAAATAAACATTCTATCCCAATAAGGAGACAATAATTAGGCCACAATAAATCAGCTTGAAATACCATAACTATGTAGTAATCAAAGCTTGAATATATTTTCAGTCAACTGATCTTTAAAAAGTCGAGAATAGTAATTTTATTCAATGAAAGTTAAACAAAATTCAATCTTCCAAAGTTAAAGACTTACTAGCATGGCAGACAGGTAGGTTTTCCTTATAACCCAATAAATAAATTACAGTTACAGGATTATGCTCTACAATTACTAAAGAGAATACAATAATATTTATCATTAAAATGTTCAAGGAACTGAAAACCAACAAATCTCAATTTAAAATTCTTGCTGCACAAACGTCTTGTGACAAACAGTACAGATATAAATCATATAGTAAAAGGAGCTAAGATACAATCAATGCAAAAAGAGGGGAATACCAATGATGACACTTCATTCTAATAACTAGTTTTAACAAACCAAAACAACTGCCAGTGAGGTATGCCAGTCCAACAAAAACCAAAGAATTAACTATTATGATGTCTAAAGTTTCCTGCATCACCAGATCGAAGACCTTGCTATCCAGCTACACACACATGAATGTCACTACCTGACATGATACTAGACCTATCAATTCAGGTTGGTAATGGTGGTTAAATGGGCCAACCGACCTCAAGCCATCCTGTCTGCTGGGGCAGCCAGGACAGACTCAGTGTAAGTTCCCTCAATATTTTAAGAACTTATACTTTAACACTGTTTTATTTTATGTTATTTTATATTTTTTAAAGACCCCCCTCCACCGACATCTACATGGGACAATCTAGTTTAGCATAATTTAGTTGTACAACTCCTATGCAAGGGACTTGAGTCCAAAACTCTGTCTGCAAAATGACAAAAAAACTAGTAACAAGTAGTTCCTTCTTATATGCAAACTGCAAAGTGGGATAACGATACCCATGAAACTATCTAACTCCCACCAATAAAACCAACACCTGTAAGTTCTAAGAAGATATCCACACACAGTTTAAGTTCTGTACACTCTCAATACAAAAAAAAAAAATTATAATTGTAAATCAATCAGAAATCATCATAATCATCATTAACACGACTTTTATGATAGTTGACTTTTAAATAGTCATTGTAATAGCCATGCACAACAATTAGACTTTTTTTTTTTTGTTTTTTGGACTTCTTATTTAACATTTAATTAATCTCTTTCCACCAGGTTGGCCAATTTTGGGATAAAGTATACCTTCAATTGTGATTCCATGCCGCCGGGATCAAATCTCATACCTTAATTAAGGAACCAAGTGTCAAAACACTTGTACGAACAACTTTCGGTAACGGTTTGTGATTAGATGACAACTTTTTAATATTTTTTTAAATAATAATTACCCTCCCATTTTTCCATCTAAGCGCCGCGCCGTACACAGAAATTTCAATAACCTTGACCAAATTTGCGCTACAAAAATTAACCTAGTTAATTCAAAGTGAAGAAGAAGAAGAGAACCTGGGAAGAAAGGGGGCCAGAGGAGGCGAGTTCGTCGCGAACGAGATCGCCGGTGGCGATGTGAGGGACGCCGAGGAGGTTGGACAGGCGACTAGCGTACGTTCCTTTTCCGACGCCGGGGCAGCCAAGGAACGCCCACTGCACGCACCGCTTGCTCGGATCTTCGCTCGGCGGAAACGGGCGGAAGGACGCGGCGTCGTGCGGCGGCGGGTGGCAGTTGACTTCGGAGGAGCTCAGGCACCTCCTCGCCTGGGGAGAGAAGGTTGACGCGCGCTTCGCGAGGCGGGTTATGGCCGCCATGATGATGGGATTTGCAGAGTTGCGCTGAATGATCAAATTCAACGGACACGTTGGTGATTGATTAATTGATTAACTTGTTAATTATTTTTTCGCTTTCGGGATTTATTTATACAATATTTGCTTTAAATATCTAAAATTTTCAACTTAGATTTTGCTTGCACACAAGTCACAAAGATATATGTTAATTAACACGTGGATAAATTTATAAATTTAAAGGCGAGCCGTACGAATAAATTAAATATTTGAAAAATTAAATAGCCTAGGAGAGTAATTTTACACCGTATGCATTTGGTCGCTAAATGTATAAAGATCACCGTATCTCTTAATTTATTAGGTTGGATATTATTTTTTTTTTATGCAAAAATTTTCATTCATTCAAGAAAATTTTATGCATATAAAAATTGAACATGAATTATCATTTCCCTAAAAAGATCATAAGACCATTCTACCAACATTTTTGAGTTTTTAATGTGTTGGATGATTGGAACATTTTTGTTGGCATATTGTTTATTTTTTCTTCTACGTCTCTTATGCTTTTGTGGGATGTCAATTTGTGGAACTTTTTGTAGTTGCTTTTTTCCTTAAAATGGTAGCATTCACTTTTGTTTGGTTATTTTTTAAATTAAAAAATGGAAATAAAAAGGTAAATGAAAATAAGTACTATAAATTAAAAATATTGAAAAATTGTTCTAATTTGGGATATACTTAAGGGATTTTATTTTAATCCACTAATCTGTCAGCACTGCTCAAATTTTATAGTTGTACATTAGAAAAGTTGAGTGTACCGAATATATAAATTGATGAAAATTATCACGAGGTGCGTGCGTAGCCACGTTTGTTATATAAAATAATATTTTTTATGACTATATTTTTAACTTTATTTATCAATATATTTCAATAAAATAAAATCAGTTTATTCGTTACGAAAAAAGGGTTAAAAGGGAAAATAGCTAATTTATTGAACACCCTAAATTATTAATTTTACAAATAGTTTAAATGTTTGCCTGCTTGGTTTAAGAAAAGACAAAAAAAATTATTATATTTTTAATCTAATATATTTATTTAAAGTTTTGGGGTTTTTTCTTTATAATAACTACTACTGTATTTGTGCGGACACATGGGTAAGTTGTACCCTTAAACGTTTGAGCTAATTGAATGTAAAATTTTGTTAAAGAAAATCAAATATAATAAAAGTTCACAATGTGAAATATATAGTATCTAAACGGTGTAAGATAATTTCATAAGGTTAGTTACAAAACATGGTATCATCTTATAAACATAGTTAACAAAAAAAAGTAACAAAGCTAAAGTTCAAGCTCTAGTAGAGTTGAATTGAAAAAGTTGCAATTATCCCATGAACCAAAGCAGATAGTTTGGAAGTTGGTTTGGGGAACTCCATCACAAATTCAAAGTTAGGTTGCAATTCATTATCCTTTGCAAACGATCAGCACCTAGCCTCGATTTTTGCACTTTTTTGCCAATGGTTGAACACAATCTTGCATTGTGTTATTCCTTCAAAATTGATGTGTGTGAATCCTGCATCTTTTAAGAAATAGTACATACTACCCGGTACATCCTGAAATAAACATTGTGGATTGTTAGAAATGTATATATTCAAACAAATTTGTCATGAAGAGATTGTTATAATATGTAGAATGTAATAACTTACCAAGCTACTGCAATTAACCTTATATTCATTGAGGAGGATGTGGAAGATAATGGAGCTCGAGTTTTGTTTGTACAAAGAATGCTATTTGGGATAGGCCTGGGGTTCAGAACAGCTTTTGCAGACAGTCAGTAGAAACACTTATTGTCCATAATGCGCCAAGGTAATCTGATGATTACCTTGGAGATCGTAGTAGTCTCTAAGGTCTGTCCACCCAACCATAATTGATAGGTTTTGCAAGGATTGCTTATACTTCACAACATGTCTTTTTCCATGAGCATCTATGAGATTCCATGTGTCATCCAATTCATCAGTCCACCTTATTGCAAAGCTCTTGATGATTTCTACGTAAGACTACATTCAAAATTAAAAAACATTAGGAAAACCGTAAGTTACATAATGTCTTGTATAATGGAGAATACATTTTGAACATCTAACTTGGTCCTTAACATGAACAGTGTTTAGGCAGTCACTGGATGTCCTATTAATGTTCATCATGGTCAAGGCCATCTCCTTTAGACTTTGTTGATCTTCATCCATTATTTCTACATTGCACATACAACATAACAAATAATAATTTTGAAATTGTCAACCTAAAATGATACATAGACTATTGAAGCGCGTGTTGTCAGTATTTGGTAGTTAAACAGTTTTAAAATTTGTTGACTGTCATCCATACAAGGTAAATATGTTGATTTATGAATATAAATTGTAGTAAAATAACATTGATAAAATCGTATGAAAAAATACTTTTTCATATGGAATCATTTGGATAAAATCTTCTCATATGTGTTCCATCTGTGGTGATTCATAGCTATATATCAGTTTGTGCAAAAGGCATAGCATTTCACATGTAATAGTTAGCTGGAATAAATAAGAGCTTTATACAATTTGGCAGTATTTAGAAAGCCATCTCCAAATACCATTGTCATTCATAAATGGTAAATATGTTGATTTCTGATATAGATTGCAGTAAATTAACAATGATAAAATCCTATGAAAATTTATTTGTCATATGGAATCATTTGGATAAAATGTGCACATATGTGTTCCATCTGTGGTAGAAGAAGACGACGGTAACATTTAGCAGTATTTAAAAAGTCATTATTGTTTTGCACATAAAGGTTGTGGTGGATGAGAAACATGCTAAATGTGTTTTCTAAATTCCACCTAAATGACAGTGATAGAAAAAGTGGGATTGTTTTGAAATTTTTTTGTCAATATAAAAATGTGTATGTGTAGTGAAAGAACATATATAATTTGTGCAAAAGGCTAACCATTTCACATGCAACAATCAGTTGGAAGAAAAATACCTAAGTAGTAATGAAAAAATGATTTAAAATAGCCTAATTATTGATTTTTCATCTTTGCTAGATTACATAAATTTGTTTCCTATTTACAGAATGACAAATTTGTGTATGTTTTTCCAGTACAATGTGTTTCACATGTAGTGGAAGAAGATATATAAATTTGTCCATCACACTTAATTAAAAACTTAGCGATGTTTCTCTGTTACGAACTACATTAAAATAAATTTGTCAGTTAGTGAAAAAAAAGCGTTGAGTGTTGTTGAAAAATTGATAAACAACACAGAGTATTTACACAAAGCCTATGATCAACGTCTCTATTGGTATAAATCCAAACACAACAATGTTACTATGTGATATGAAAATGGGTATAATTGTTTGATTAAAACTTTAAAAACACATATTTTGTTGAATAATGTGATACAATCACATATATTGTATTGTAATTTGCATCTATTGATTCTTTATAAACAAAGAATCACACTGATTTGAGTTTTTTGTAAAAAATTAAGGTTTCAAAATGCTTACCAGGTGCACAGGATGGTGGCGTAACTGTGGTATTCTTCTCCATGAGTTTTTCAGCCTGGCCCAATGAAGAAGATTTCTTTGGATGAAGGCAACGTCATTTTGTCTTCTATCTTTGTGACTCAGATGGAATGACCCTTGGTTTATGAAATGTCTCTTTGCTTTATAGTTCCAATTGTATTTCCAACGAATGAATGTGAAGTGACTCAGGTCATAAATGTTTGAATGAAACTGGTCAAATATGGATTATTTTATGTTGTGGCTTTATACCAGAGTCGGTAAATGACGTGAATTTAGTCATGTTTAGTACACACATCTATCTTATTGCATCTGGTATGAGCCAATCATATTTTACCAATCTGCACAGCCCATTAAATTGCACACTATCATTACATTGTGCAGAAGAGTAAGTTCCAAATTGGGCTCAAGTAAGCGGTTCCAACCATTTATTAGGAAAATATATTTGTAAATGTCAACTAAGCAGTTCAAGTAAGCATTTTTTTATGCTGGATAACTGTAAAAGGCATACTTGGAAACCACATTGCTCCAAAAAAAAGGCTTAATATATATTTGATTAATTAATTATTACAGCATCAAATATAAAATGTAAATAAGTCTGATGTTGTGAAACTAATAAAAGAACAATGGTTTAACGCTATATGATTTTCCCAAAAGTTGAGGTTAAGCTTGAGTCAATGTACCCAGGATAAAGATTTAGTTTAATGTAATTCAAAAAACCACATAGAACAACACTGGTACGATTTTTGGCTAATCTTATGTACCCAACATATGAATAAATTGTAAACATAAGATCGTTGTAGTGAATATAATAGGCAACATCTTTGATTCCTGAAGGAAATGTTATTTTATTGACTACCAGATAATACATAATGCACTTCAACATCTTTGACCATGCTATTAGGTGCGATGATGGTGTTCCAAAAAGGTCTCCAAGTTAAATCTTGCATCCAAAAGACAAAGTATTAATGTCAACATGTACACCAATTGGGTTAGCTGTTTGGCTAAGACTATGTACCCACCATTTGAATAAATACTAAGCTTGCAACTATTTCCGTTAACAAAATGTGCAAGAGGTTTGATTCCATAAGGAAATGTTGATTTTTGCCTAGCAAATACTATAGAATGCTCTGCAAGTTAGATATTAAACATAAGGTTATAATATAAATGAATATTTTAGGAGTGTTTGGTAACACATAAAATGTATATAATGTATGCAGTATATACATTGTGTATCCAATATATGAAGTATGTATGCAACATCACACTTGGTAGTAAAATATGTAGTGTGACAATTGACAGTATATGTAGTATGTTTAAAAGTTAAAAAATGGTATTAACTTTTAAAATAAAAGAATGATATAACAAGTATGGGTTATATATGTTTGGTCAGTAATTAAAGACATAATATGACTTGACCATGGTATTTGGTGTAGGATGTTGTTCCAAAATAGAATCCAAGGCAAATCTTGAATACAGAAGACAAATTATTGTTGTCGACAGCTAAATTTGAAATAGCAATCGTATAACAATTAATAAAGATCAGCACATACTATAGATTTTGAAAAACTTCTTTGAAAATTACATTGGTAATTATATTTTGTGGTTTTCCTTCTTTGTCGTAAATGAGAACTTTCAATCCACTTTTACTCTTGACTCTAGAGAATGTTAGATAAAGTTGGCCATGGAAAACTGGATTAGGAAGATATAAGATAACACATTCAAGAGATTGCCCTTGAGATTTATTGATTGCCATAACATATGACACTATAATTGGGAATTGTCTTGTAACCACCTTGAAAGGCCAAGGAGATTGTGATGGTGATAATGACATCCGTGGAATGTAGACCAAAGACCTAATGTTTTTGCCATAAATTATGTGCTTCAATAACATGATTACCCATTCTAGACACAATTAGCCTTGTACCATTGCATAACCCTTTTGCTTGAACCAAATTATGAATCAACATAATAGGTGTGCTTGTTTTCAGTTATGATTTTATGATTAGGTAATCCATATGTTTTTAATAAACGTAGAAACTCTAGTGTAATAGACTGGCAAGCTTGACTTTTTGCAGCATATGTCATGTCAATGGAATCATAGCTTAAATATTCTTTTTGCTTACTTAGAATAATGTTTAATACATGATCATTTATTTTGTTGACAACCTCAATGGTTGAAGCTAGTATAGTCCTGGTGCTGAGAAACTCTTTATTGTTATAATTGTGCTTGATATCTGCATAGGTATTGCTAACAATGGATTCAATAGGATCATTGAAATATGTAATTAGAAAACCAGACGAAATTTCTATTTTAGAAAATCCATCATTACCTTTGCCTAGTTTTCCATCACCAACATCTATAAGCCACTCAGAAAACTTGTTAATTTCTTCTGCATTTAATGTTTATGAGTTATGATGCAAGCGCATATTCTTTGTCAAATTTAAAACGATGCAATAATCCCACAGATACAAAACATTTATAGTAGCATGAACAACGTTTGATCTGCTGCCTTTAGGTATGACAGGTAAGATTTGGCGAAAGTCACCTCTAAAAACAACAACTTTCCCACCAAATGGCAGAGTATCTTCATGAGACAGACACATGATGTCCTTCAATGTTTTTTCCAATGCTTCAAAATAAAACTTATGTGTCATATGAGCCTCATCCCATATGATTAACTGTGTTGACTGTAATAAACCAGCTAGCTCACTATCGTGGTTGACATTACAGAAGAGAATAGTCATCATAACATAATCATGTCTTTTAATTCCTTTATGAGTGTTCTAGTTGTT
The DNA here is from genome assembly GCA_013407115.1 of Glycine latifolia. Lineage (NCBI taxonomy): Eukaryota > Viridiplantae > Streptophyta > Magnoliopsida > Fabales > Fabaceae > Glycine > Glycine latifolia. Next base: position 5,355,067 of record CM023950.1, read on the forward strand.
AGGATTTCCAAATCGCATCACACAACCCTTCACATCAAATTTGACAACCTAAACAATCCCCTTCCCCCCATAAATAAGGTATCTAAATCAAAAACCTCAACGTACCTAAGGCTAAATATAAATGTCACAAATTAAACTTATTTAGGAATAACATTCATTGTCATTAAAAAAAATTCACTGGATTTAGGTATATAGTAATTATCATATTCACGTTTAAAAAAACACTCTTCTCAAGTCTATACTAGTAAGAATAATATAAGTAAATGTCAACTTGTTGAAAGAGGGTGTCTTATCAATTCCTTGTTAAGTTTTTTGTTTTGTTTTACTTATCTTTTTTCAAAGTGCCAAAAGTGATTATTAAGAAGTTGGTTACCATTCAAAGAAACTTTTTATAGGAGAGTGAAGAAGGTAAAAAGAAAATACCATTGTCAAGTTGGAAAAACATGTGTTGTCCAAAAGAGGCATGTTGAGTTAGGGATTAAAACATAAGTTTCTTTAATGAACCATTGTTAGGTAAATGGAGATGGAGCATGGTTTATCAAAGGGGCTTATTGTGTGTGTGGGAGGGGGGTGTCTTAAATTTGGTTCATCAAGGAAAAAATGACATTGATTAATCCAGAGTTTCAAAGGCTCATTTTGACTCATTGTGTGTGGGGGAAGGTACTAGAGTCTTTTTTTGTCTTAACCATTTGGTTCATCAAGAAAAAAAATACCCTAGTTAATCCTTAGTAGGGGTGTTCACGAGTTGATTTGGATCGGTTTTTGTCAAATTTAGAACCCAACCTAATCAAATTTGATCGGCTCGATTTTTATAATTTTTTTTCTAAAACCCAACCCAACACATTCATGAATGATTTGGTTTGGTTCGGGCCATCAGGTTACCCATTTAAATTTGATTTTTTTTCTTAGAACTACTATTTTATATAATGATTCATTCAAATATCTAATATAATTAACACAATAGGGTAAATAGTCATTTTTGTCATTGAATGTGTAGAGACCTGACAAGTTCATTCCCGAAAGATGAAAATTCAAATTTTAGTCATCGAAAGTGAAAAAAATGTGACTAATTTAGTCATTTGTTAACTTCCATCCATTATCTTTAATGAAAGAGCCTACGTGACACAGAGGGACGAAAATGACACAAAAATGATTGTCAACATGACTACATAATAGATTTGATCAACATGTTAGTAAATTTCCATTTAACCAAAATATCAGTAAGTTTCTAGTAAACAAATTTGTCAGATTCCAAATTTAGTTTCATTTAAGGGTAAAATGCAATTTAGGACAAATAGTCATTTTTGTTCCTGAATGTGTAGAGCACTGAAAAATTCGTTCTGAGAGATAAATATTCAAATTTTAGTATATCCATTTACATGCATTGCAAATTTGTACAATTATTTGTTTGTCTTCTCAAATCATCGGCACATTGTTGGAACATAATAGTATCATAGGATATTTTTATCCAATGTAAACTTACTGACATCTTGATTCAATGAAAACTTACTAACATTTTGGTCCAATTTATTTAACAACCATATTGGTAATCATTTTTGTGATATTTTTGTTCCTATGTGTCACATAGACTCTTTCATTAATAGTAACAGATGAATGAATTTGTTGCATTTTTTTTTTCACTTTCGGAGACTAAAATTTGAATTTCCATCTTTCGATGACGAACTTGTTAGTGCTTTACATATTCAGAGATGAAAAATGACTATTTACCCTAACACAATATTATCAAATGTCTGAAAATAGTAAAATTGATTCATTTAATACTATTAACATAATATTCTAAAATAGACTAATATAAATTAAAATAAAATATTCTTTAATGAAATTTATTATAATAATCTGAATCACAACTATTTCCTACAAACTAATTTATTGCAATAAACTTTGGTGTAACCAAATTTGTTATAACCAGATTTGCTGAAACAAATGAACAAAATATGATCCGTTAATATTATAAACATTTGAAGTTCCAACACATGGAGTCCAATATTAACAGTATTAAAAGCTAAACCAAACAACTCTAAAATTTTTGATCGATTTTGATTGGTTCAGTTCGATTTTGATAGAATTTATAGATCTAAACCCGTGACCCAACCCGTATATAAACAATTTTGATTGGTTCGATTCGATTTTGACTCAAGTACATAAATGACTTAACCCAAACATTTCGAATCAATTCGAGTTCATAAATGACCCATACATGTGAACACCCCTAATCCTTATTACTCATACTTATAGTCTTATATCCATTATTTACACCTTTGTTTGAAAAAAGTATTATTTTATATTTCATATCACTTAATAAACAAGTAGAATGCAGAAAGATATTTCACCCTTAAATTCAATATTTTTAATAAGCAAGTGACTAAATAATTAATTAATAAAATAAAGTCGTTGAAATAAATACTCTTGCAATATAAATAAATAAAAAAATTGAGGTTTATTATAACACTCGTGAGCCCCTTTTAGTTCTTCTTACTTTCACTGTCAGCGTCAAAACCAAGTCCAAGCTCCCCAAAACGCAAAACCCGCGGCACCATCTCATATTCATTTCCCGCCCAACATGGCAGACAACAAAAAACGCCGGCGAAAGGACCCCGCCGGCGACGAGCTCCCCTTCAAGAACAAGCTGAAATCAGACTCCGCAATCATGGAAACCCTAAAGCAGTTCTCCGCCTCCTCCTCCTCCTCCTCCGCCTCCGTCTCCCAAACCCTAACCCTCCAGGACCTCTCCCTCCCCTTCCGGTGCCGCGAGGTGGCAGACCTCTCCCTCTCCTCCGTGCAGTCCAACATCGAGTCCCTCATCCTCCGGATCGCCCACTCCATCCTCTCCGGCCACGGCTTCTCCTTCGACGTCCCCTCCCGCTCCGCCGCCAACCAGCTCTACGTCCCCGAGCTCGACCGCATCGTCCTCAAGGACAAATCCTCCCTTCGTCCCTTCGCGAATATCTCCACCGTGCGGAAGTCCGCCATCACCGCCCGCATTCTGCAGCTCATCCACCAGCTCTGCCTCAAGGGCATCCACGTCACCAAGCGTGACCTCTTCTACACCGACGTCAAACTCTTCCAGGATCAGGTATCATGTATCTGTTCATATCATCCACCATTTTTTCAATTAATAAATGAAAATGTTAATGGTGTTTTGACTCTATGTACAATCGCCAATTTGTTAAGGAGGTCTAACTCAGGTGCGTGTGTGACTTAATGTAAACCCCTTGATACTGTCTTTGATTCCCACAAATAAAAAAGAAAACAATCGCCAATATTTGACCAAAAGTTGTTGGTACGTTAATCAAAGTCTGTGATTTGATCCCCGGCTGTACCCCCAAAATGGGCTGATCCGTTGAAAGAGGATTAGTCGGGTGTCAAATAGGAAGTCCCATATATTGTCAATTTTTGGTTTTTAAATCCCTTTTCCTCCCTGCATGTAAGTCTGGTAAGATAGCGTACAGTTACTTGATAGTTTGTCTAACGACGAGGGGGTGGAATCTGTGTGTTCCATAACTAGTATACCTCATAGAAAGATCATCAAGTAACTTTAGAATAAATTCCGTGTTTGGATAAACTTCTTCGTAAACACTTACTATAAGAAAAGAAAAATAGAAGCTAAAATGAATTGAAGTTCTCCCATGAACCAAAATCAACTTATGTATTTCAGATTTTAGAGAAGTTAGACTAAAGAGCTTTCATAAACTGTGTATAAGTTGATTTTCAGCATGCTTGGAATTGGACATCTGTTTGAAACAGGGAAATCTCCTCAATTACGGTGAAAAACGTGAAGGCTAGAATGTTGCTTCTGATTTAACTTAAAAAACTATATTAACACTGAAACCAAACATGCTATTTATCTTATGAAGCTTGTGGAAAAGTTTATTCTTAGGCCTGGTTTGGGTAAACTTCTCAATAAGGCATAAGCACTTACAGGAGAAGGAAATAAGAAACAAAAATGAATTGAGTTTCTCCCGTAAACTAAAATTAGTTTATGCATAACTTAAAACAACTTTTGGAAAAGCTAAATGAGAGAACTTTTACAAATTGGCTTATGCATAAACTAGTTTTAGCTTATGTTAGAAGCTTATTTCATTTTTCTTTCTTGTTTTCTTCTCCTATAAATGCATATGGTGAAGTTTATCCAATCAGAGTAGAGTTAGACTGACTGACAAAAGTTTGGGTATTTAGAAAATGCAGGATGAAAAGTGGAGGTTTTAGAAGTTAGGAGACAAAAACAAACAATTGGGAATTTTACAGGGACAAAAAACATTGTTAACCCATAAATAAATCATCATTTATCTTTTTTTTACAGTGCTGTTGTTTTTACAAAAATAAGCAATTCACCAAATTTGCGTGAATCAGATTCAATCTGATGCTGTTCTGGATGATGTGTCCTGCATGCTGGGGTGCACTCGGTCCAGCCTCAATGTCGTGGCTGCAGAGAAAGGGGTGGTGGTTGGGAGGTTGATTTTCAGTGACAATGGGGATATGATTGATTGCACCAAAATGGGGATGGGCGGGAAGGCAATTCCGCCGAATATTGATCGAGTTGGGGATATGCAGAGTGATGCTTTGTTCATTCTGTTGGTGGAGAAGGATGCTGCTTATATGAGGTTGGCTGAGGATAGGTTCTACAACCGTTTTCCATGCATAATTGTTACTGCAAAGGGGCAGCCTGATGTTTCCACTAGGCTGTTCTTGAGGAAGATGAAGACAGAGTTGAAGCTGCCGGTGCTGGCTCTAGTTGACAGTGATCCTTATGGGTTGAAGATTCTGTCGGTTTATGGGTGCGGGTCAAAGAACATGTCTTATGACAGTGCCAACTTAACCACCCCTGATATCAAGTGGCTTGGGGTTAGGCCTAGTGATTTGGACAAGTACAAGATACCTGAGCAGTGTAGGTTGCCGATGACTGAGCAGGATATTAAGACTGGAAAGGACTTGCTTGAGGAGGATTTTGTCAAGAAGAACCCTGGTTGGGTGGAGGAATTGACCTTGATGGTCAAAACTAAGCAAAAGGCTGAAATACAGGCTTTGAGCACCTTTGGTTTTCAGTATCTGTCAGAAGTTTATTTGCCCTTGAAGTTGCAGCAGAAGGATTGGCTGTGACCTGGGAGTAGCGCAGTAATATCTAATAATTAAAATGGTGGTTATGCCACTACTTCTCCCAACAACTTAGTCATTCTATAGCATCTCTGCACAATTTACACTGGAATGTGGATACATTTTTAAGTATCCTTCATTGAAAAATTGTTAAAAAATTATGTTGATGGTCTTATGCTTTTCCAGACTGAGTTTATAATTGTCTTATTGTTTTCTTATTGTTCTTGCATCAGTTAACAGATAACTGGATTTATTAAATTATAAACCCGAGTGCTTTTGAATTGCTTGAGTTTCCCTTGACCTTGCTCCTAATTCTGAACTCAAAGGATCATGTCTCTATTTGTCCGATTAGTACAAGTTTATTCGCCCTTGAAATTGCAGCTGAAGGATTGGCTATGACCTGTGAATAATGTAGACTATTTAATTTAAGAATTGAAATGGGGGTTATGCCACTGTTTGTCCCAAACCTTAGTGATGCTGTTGCATGTCCACCCAATTTACTCTGGATCGTGGATGAATTTTTAAGTAACCTTCACTGAAAATTGTTCCAAAATTATGTTGATGGTCTATGCTCTTTCTGATCGAGTTTATAATTTTCCGTCGTATTGTTTTCTTGTTCTACCATCAGTAAACGGGGGACCAAGTTTATTAAATTATAAAACTCGAGTTTTTTTAGAATTGCTTGAGTTTGATCTTGCTCCAAATTCCGAACTGAAAGAATTCTATCTGATTAGTGATACTTATGTTATTGTGGTCCACAGAGTATATGCAATGCCAGATCATTTGACTCATAAATCAGATATTTTGAGATTTACCGGAAGGAAAGAGATTTACAATTAAAAATCTGCAGGAGAACAGAATATTGTTTGCATGGGTAAGAAACTCAGTATTCCATCTCATAGGTCTGGCTCATTCGAAAGCAGGAAAGTAGAATAATAAATTGTCAAACAGTGTGGACAGTTTCATTTGCATAATAATAATGGTTATATTTCCTAATGAACTAGCCGTGCTTCGAAACACTTAATGCAAAATATTACTTGAACTTGAAAATTGTGATAAGAATTCATTTCCAACCAAATGTTCATATAGTTCTCACCTCTCCGTGACCTCTTTAAAGAAAATTCCTCTCATAATTGTATCTTCAAATGATTAACCTCGATACTTATGTGATAATCGAAATCATGATAAGACCTTGGTGAATGTTTAATTTTACACGCCAACTTTTTAAAGCCCCCTTCCCCCTCTCATTGCCATGTAGTGGCCATTGTGATTTATGTCAATATTTGATATTGCTAGTGCTAAAGCATGTTGGAATGTCTTTCTATTTTATAAAAAGTAAAAGATGTAAAAAATGTATTTTGTTATAAGAAGATGATGGAGAACATGTTAGCCTATTAGGATACTTTACATGGGGAAAAACGAGACACCAAGATTCATAATAACATGCTAGCAATAGTAATAGTAATGTATACGTGTTAATTTGAGTTTTTTAATTAATTAACATGCGAATAGTAGAAAAAAAACTCCAAAAAACCTCATTTCATACGGTAATTTTAGAAATACAGTTTCGAAAATTAGATAATTTTATTATATTTTAGACTTTATTTTTTGAAATATATTTAGTATTTTATAAAAACTCTACTCACCAAAGAATGCATGACTTATTATAAATTATGTAATATATGTCTTTGATTTTTGCTGATATTTTTTGGAACACTTATATGATATGTATTACAAAAGTACAACATACAAGTAGTAAATTTAAAAAAATGGAAAAACACTATGATGAGGAAAAAAAACAAGTGCAATCCGAAATACCCTTATCGTTTTCTCAATTCAAAGAAATTCACTGTGAGTGTCTTGTAGATTCGGCCACTTTTAAATACATTTTTGAATAAATAGTTATTTTTGTTTTTTTGAATGTGTAGAAAATTCATCCCCAAAAGGTGACATTCATGGATGTGATAGGTATACTCTTTCGTAACATTACAATAAACACTTAAAAAAAAGAAAAATAAATATAAGTTAAAATAAATATAATAATAAACATAATATTAATTAATAAGTATAAAAATGTATGTTACTATGAAATTTCTATTATGATAATATTAGGTAGTGACAAAATCAACTTGATTCTCATTTTTTTGTAAGAATTAATTTAATGATTGTGTATTTTAATTTGTTTGAGTATCATATTTTAGGTAAAGTACTATCTCATATTTTTGTTTTGAAATTTCTAATGTGATAATACCTTATTCAAAATATGAGACTCAAACAAAAATACATCGTCATTAAGTTAATCTTTAAAAAAATGAGACTTAACTTAATTTTATCATTACCTAATGTTATTACAATAGAAATTTCAGAGCAACAAATAAATTATATTTATTAATCAATATTATGTTTATTATTATATTTGTTTTAACTTATGTTTGCTTTCCTAATTTTTAAGTGTTTATTATAATTTTTATGCTTGTAATGATTAAAAAAGAGAAAAAATAAAAATTAGATTATATTTTGGTTAAAATCTAGACAAATTTGTCTTTGAATGTATCAAGTAGGTTATTTCAATTAATGGTACTGAACTGAAATTGATAGATAAATAAATTTGTCATATTTTTTTATCTTCAAAAACAAAAATTTAAATTTTTATATTTAAAAATGTATTTGTTAATGCTCTACACTCAAGGGTAAGAATATTTACCCAACCTTTTCTTTAGAATAACCTAACGAGAGTGCATTTGAAGGGTAGATCGGGAAATGGAACTCTTTGTAAGTTCTGGAGTCTACCCCACCCCTAGCCTCTGCGCTCCAAACTCCGAACCCTAACCTAACCCAACCAGACATCTTCGCCTTGAGCACATCTTACCCTAATTCGATTATTCCCCAATTTCATCGAACCAATCAATAAATCATATACACATTTTTTGTTTAATTTTTGATGCCGATAAAAAATGCCGCCGAAGCAGCAGCAATCGAAAGCTGATTTAGCGAAGAAGCAGAAGATTGTAGAGGACAAAACATTCGGTCTCAAGAACAAGAACAAGAGCAAAAATGTTCAGAAGTATGTCCAGAACCTCAAGCAATCCGTGCAGCCCAGGCCCGATGCCGCCAAAGTCGATGCCAAGGTATATAATATAATAATATATTCCTCTATTTTTTTGTTTTTATTGATTTTTTGTTAATTGTAAATTCGATTATGGGATTAACATTGGAAAATAAAAAACATGTGTGATGTTGATTTGATAACAGAAAAAGAAGGAGGAAGAGAAGGCCAAGGAGAAGGAGCTGAATGAGTTGTTCAAAATCGCTGTTACTCAGCCCAAAGTGCCAGTTGGTAATCATTTTAGAAATTTTCTGATATGAGTTAAAAGTATTTTTTTTTTATTCAATGGGTTTATTGATTGGTGTTGCTGGAAGTGGATCCTGATATATCTGAATTTGTCTTGGGCAGGTGTTGATCCCAAGTCCATATTATGTGAGTTTTTTAAAGTGGGGCAGTGTGCCAAGGGCTTCAAATGCAAGTTCTCGCATGATTTGAATGTTCAGAGGAAAGGGGAGAAAATTGACATTTACAGTGATAAGCGTGACGAGGGTATTGCTTAATGTTCAATGATGATTATTATTGTTTGCTGCATTTTGTTTTGGTTTTGATGGCTTTTTTTTCCCCTCCTTTTCTTTATCTAACCTTTTGATTTGTTTCCTTTGTTGTCAGAAACAATGGAGGATTGGGATCAGGAGATCTTGGAGAAGGTGGTGGAGTCAAGGAAAACCGAGTATAATCAGAATAAACCAACTGATATTGTAAGTTTTATTAGATTTGTTGGAAACTTGAAATCATAACTGTTATATTGATTTGTTTGATATTTGGTTTCGTTTTTCATGGTTCACTATGGTTTTGCTTTGTTCTGGGGCTTATTTTGGATGTTTGATGGTATTGCATTATATTCAAATTGTATTTGTCATTTGGCTTAGATAAGAAATGAGGATATTCGACCAAAGGTATCAGTGATACCGGTATGTGAAAATATGAGGGAGCATAGATTGAGGTGGTTTGGGCACGTTATGAGATGGTCACTGGATGCTCCCGTAAGAACAAGAGTTTGTTACCAAGAACTCGACACAAAGAGAGGTAGAGGTTGACCGAAACTTACCTGGGGAAAGATAGTGAAATAAGACCTAGTGGAGTGAGATATAGATTGACGGATGATATGTCTTAAGACGGAGTGGAGAAAAGCTATAAGCTAGGTGGAGGGTTAAACTCATTAGTAGTTTTATGTTCTAATCGTTCCCTTGTTTTAGTTCTTTTCCTCTTCTTTTCTCCCTTCTTCCTTTCACCCTTCTTTTATTTTAGCTTATTTTTTCTCTCTTTTGTCTTATTTTTGATTTATCATTGGGTTCATCTACCACCGACCCCAATTAACTTGGGTTAAAGGTGTTGTTGATGTTGATGTTGATTTGTCATTTGGCTTATACTGCTCCACTTGACTGTGTGTTATTTGTGTACTATGTCCAGGTCTGTAAATACTTTTTGGATGCAGTTGAAAAGAAGCAATATGGTTGGCTTTGGGACTGTCCCAATGGTGGTAATAATTGCCATTATAGACATGCCCTTCCACCTGGTTATGTTTTGAAATCTCAAATGAAGGCTTTGTTAGAGGAAGAAAGTGAAAAAATATCAATTGAAGAGGAGATTGAAAACCAGGTGTTTTTTTTTCTCTTCTTTTCTTACAATAAGCCATGTCATTCAAATAGTCAATATTGTATCAGGTTATCTAACAAAGTATTTAACATGGTTTAGCGTGCCAAAGTGGCAACTACAACTCCTATGACTCCTGAGTTATTCTTTGAATGGAAGAAGAAGAAGATAGAAGAGAGAGATGCCGATATAGCTGCACAACAGGTAGAGAGGGCTAAGAATGATCGCATGAGGTATATCCACTATCTGTTTCCTATGGTTCACTTGTAAAATGTATGTATTTATGCCCCCTCCCTCTTTTACTCAATGGGAAAAAGTGAAGGAACTGCATGTTGTTGAACCTGTTTAAAAAAACGGATTCCAAGTGGTTATGAAGGTGGACAATATTTTACTTTTTTCCCCTGCTAATCCGGTTACATTATTTCTCCTTCAATGCAGTGGTCGGGAGCTATTTTTGTCAAATGCTAGCTTGTTTGTGGATGATGCAGAAGCATATGACATGTACCAGAGAGAACCAGAATCTTATGAAACTGAACAGAATGTAAGTTCTTTATTCATGTCTTTCTCTGCATAATTTGATTTAATACAGTTCGAATTGTGATAACCAACCTGGCAAATGCAAATCTGAGGTAAATGCTGCTGGATGATTTCCATTCACATAAAAAGCTGCAGTACAACTGCAATGTCAGGAATGTTGCGGCTTTTGAACAAAATAAAAATTTCACAATTGCAAAGATAAAAATTGGCTGCAACTGCTTTGCTGTAGCCATGATGAGTGAATTGCAGTATCTGCTACGTAGTGCTCAACTTGTGCTTGTTTCTAAAAGGCCATTGCATTGGTATGTATCTCCATAAGCATTTATAGTGGAAGTAAAAAGGTAAAACAAATTGAACTTTTTCCATAAGTTAAAATCAACCTATGCACTTCAGTTTTTGGAATATTTAGATAAGAAAGTTTCTGTAAAAGTTAAGTGCGTAAGTTGATTTTAATTTATGGGAGAAGCTCAACTCATTTTATCTTATTTTCTTTTCCAGAAAGTGCTCACAGAGAAATTTACTCAAACATGGTCATAATGTATCAGTAACGAGTTCCAAAAATAAAAAAGTAAAATTTCTTGAATAAAAATCATACCTTATTAATGCTTGCACCTAGGTTGCAGATGTGGTTGTCCTTTAAAGTAATACTCTTGTCAAATCACGTTCTTTTGTTTTCCCTTGGTCATGGAGCTCTGCCCTGAACAATGAATTATTGCCAGTTTGAAGTTTTCTTTCTTCACCATTACAAGAGGAAAATATTGGCCTGTAGCACTAGCTCCCTTGACCATTCTTCCTTTATTCAGTATGCAGTTTAAACGCGTGCTTTAACTATGTAATGTGTTATCTTTTTACATCTACTGTATATTTCGTTTTTCTAATTGTTGGATCCAACTTCAGGGGAATAGGAATTCTGCAGAAGATGGCCCCAGCTCCTCAGCAACAGCCGCTGCTGATGGTGTAGATCTTGATGACGTAGATGACGATGATGAGTTGGACATGGATGAGTTAGATGAATTGGAAGCAAGCTTATCCAAGACATCAATCCAAATAAAGGAAACAGGAGCTGAAGCTTAATCCGGAGAGTTTGTCGCAATCTTCATGTGATATTTTTATGCCTCTGCTGAACAATAGCGCATTTGCCTTTAGCCACTCGCTCTCCTTGCTTTCAGGCAAGGTTTTTGAATGAAGGCTGTGGTGATAATGAAATTACTATTTGCTGCATCGCATCTGGTATGAATAATGGCAGTTTGGTATAATCGACTTTCCTTTTTTGTTAGACCTCTTATTGGACCTTAGACAGACATTTTTGTCGTTTGAAATGAGTAGTATTGTGTAGACTGTACCTGATTTGTACACGAGTTTCCTCTATGTCGAAAGGGGTCTTTAATTGTTCTTGTGCTTATGATTTTCTCGAAACCATCAAAGCATAAAGTGTTATTTGTTATGTTATGGATGTTATAGCTAGATACCTTGGGCTTTAGGGGATATTTGGGATTTTGAGGTGGAGTTAGTTTTCTTACCCTGTTCTTGAATTTTAAAAAGACTCCAGAACAGTTTTTTTTACCTGTTTGATATTTTTTTAGGAAGAAATTATGAAAGAACAAGTAAGAGTATATGACCCTACTTTTTTAGATGAACAAATTATACTCTCTGAAAAACATTACACTGATACATTCTAATTTGAAAAATATTACTTCGTGTACTCCTACAGAGGAGATTGTTGTAGTGTAGACGTTAAAAGAGGGATATTGTGTGCAATCCGGAAAAATCTCGGAACATGATAATGTAATTTAGTCTTTTTAATCCATCCATTTTGTACAATAAGGAGGAGTAAAATTATCCTTTATTTTTACTCATTTTTCTTTCACTAAAGATATTTATGCCATTTTTTTATATTATGTTTTTTTTTTTTACACAACCGAACAATAGGGAAAAAAATTGTTTACCTTTCGTTTTATCTATTTCCTCACCCATAAAATAACCTAAAAATTATTTCATTTTCTACTCTTTTCGTAGGATAGGTGACATTTAGTTTTTCAGCCTATCCCACATTTTTTAGAAGCTAATCAAGTTACCAACTCGTTTGCTAAGTTTGGCCTATCGATTTGGCAGAATCTGGATCCTAGAGGGAGGAAGCGCAAGGGAAGTGTATTAGGTTCCGGAATTCAGGATATTTTAGGGATAAATTTTGAAAGGGAAGTGTATTAATAAAAGTGGGAATAATTGGTAAAGTTTAACTATTAATAACATAAAAGCTTAACTATTTTTAAAAAGGAGAAAAATAATAGGAATAATTGATAAACATTTATACAAATCATTGTTGGAAGGACACAGTTCACATGAGTGTCAAATAGATTTTTCGAAGGAGTTTAAAAATCTCGCCCAAAATATTCTTTTTCAATTATATGTGCAAAAAAATTATTAATAAGGCATTATTAGTAAATTGATCCTATAATTTTTTTCTATTTAATTTGGTTCTTAACTTCTTCTTTTTTTCATTTTATTTTGATGTTTTATGTTTTATTTTGTTTCAAGTTAGTTCAATTTGTCATGTGGCGGTTTTGGTAGTCAAAATTAAAAAATGTTCATGCGCAATTGACAAATTAAACTAATTTGAAATCAATTAAAAAGATAGAGAACCCAAATGAAAAGGAAAAAGTTTAAGAATCAAACAACTACTTATACTTGATAATAATTAAGGAGTAGAAAATAGAGTGCTAATAATTAAAGAGTAGAAAATAGTGTGTCTCAATATACTGAATTCAAATCCGATATAATGTTTATTTAAAATAAATAGTATATAACAATAAATATGATTAATAATAAGTTATTGTAGAAAGAATGTAGATTTTTGTTAGAAATTAGGAAAACATAATATAATGCTAATGAAATTTTTTATTTGAGAACTAAATACATGGATTTCGAAGACCTTGTTCAGTTGATCTTTTCACGAATACTATTTTGCCCCCATATCTTAATTGGGGATACACACCAATGCTGTGCCAAAAGTGGATAATCATTTGAAATAGGTTTTACATGCAATTGATAAATTGAGAAAAGTATATGACCTCAAATGTTAGGATGGTATAGGAAGAACTAAATATATTCTAAAATTAAAATGACTAAAAGATTATATTGGGTTGTGTTAAATAATTGTATTATAAATTTTGTTTTATTTATGTTTAAAATAATATGAGGGTGAGTCTTGACACAATAATAAAATTGTGTCTTGATGACTTATTGATCATAAATTTAAATTTGAAATAATATCAAATTCATATTTAAATGATTATTATTTATTGATTAATATCTTATTAGGGTTATATAAGTGTATCTTTTTTAACCATTATCATCGTCAATGAATGAAATATGAGTTTTAGCTTATTTTCTTTAGTCTCTTTAGTTTTAGTAATAGTCTTTTAGGTTAATTTTCCGGATATAGAAAATTGCTTTCTATCATCAAATAATTTGAAACAGTATGATAAGATTTCGGACCACGTGGTCCGCAAGCAGACGTAATACAATGGATCTCTGAATTGAATTGAATGGGGTCACATGAACAGTTTTTTAAGTGTCAAAATAGGTTGTATGCCATTACGGTAACCAAAAAGATATCTTCCTTTTGTGATGTTTTGTCTAAGAAAGACATGTTATTTTCATTACGGGAATTATATATATTTTCTTATAGATTAACACGAGTCTTAGATAGATACATTTGGGTCAATGACTTCAGGTTTTTCATGTTTCAATTCAATCCAAATAATTGGAACTTAACAATTACCACCGCCCCACTTAAACTCACGCTCGATCATAATTAATTGACTCTTTTTTTATTTCTAACATCAAAACTTTATTATTTTTTTAATGAGTGAGTCAATAGAAAAGTACGGATCCATATACTTGAGCATATAGGTTAAATAAAGATTTAGAATAAGAAGAATTATCCTATTCCAATATCATAATATCGTGTCACAAATTTCAACTTCATTTATATACAATCCATCACTACAATACTATTACCAATTACAAAACCAAACACAAAACCGTTACATCGACAAATTGAACTTTGTTGTCTCTTCTCTACTTACACTATCACATTAGAATAATGAGGAATCACCTGTTCTTAACCCCAAAGCAATCCATGTCAAAAATTGAATTCCAACCTTGAAGGTGATAGCGTATTTTTAAAAAAATAATTAAAAAATATTTTAAACAATGAAAAAATATCATTTAAAACACTTTAAGGATAAAATAATAAAACGTTATTGGAAGGATTAAAATAAAAATACAATAAATTTATAAGAACAAAAATGAAAAAAAACACCAAATTACAGGAAAAAAGAATATTTAAATCTATTTAAAATGAATTTTTGTCGTGGATTAGATCATAAAATATATGATATGTTATTTTTTTAATAAAATTGTAAAATTCAAAATTCTTATTTATGATTGTTTAATTTTTATGTAGAAATCAAGCGTGGAAATGTTACTTAAATGGAACCTCTCACTCTCCATGTCGCAGTCAAGTTAAATATCGCACTAGGAAATTGTTGGGTCCATTTTTGATATTCTTATCACTGATGACTATTGTTTACGAAATACTTCCACCTCTGGCAGTTTTGGTGCACACCCACTCAGGCGAAGCATGGTTCTACAAGTAACCTTGTCTCAAATGCCAAAACAATATGGACCCGTCATGTACCTCAAAATAGGAGACAAGTAAATGGTCGTGGTCTCTGATCTCCTGCTGTAGCTACCTCAAAACCCTTAACCAAAGAAAACTAATAAGAAAAAAATCATTCAAGCTGATGAGAGGTGTTAATTAAATAAGTTGTGCCTTAAACACTTGACTTTCATTCGTGTTTCATATATGTGAAACAAATTTTTCAACTAATAAAAAATTAAAAATTAATTAAAATATCTTATCAAACATAATGATAGTTCTTAAATTTTGTTGCCTCTCTTTACAATATTGAAATTGGAAAATATAAGCTTGGATTTTAATCTAACTTTCAAATATGGTTGAACTACCACAACATAAATAGATAAATGGTTTATTTTTTTTTAACAGCTTGTGCTTCTCATTTGAAAACTGACCTGCTGACCATGAATAACCAAAACTTAAAGCTAGGCGTGCTTTTTCAATAATTGTCAAATTAATTTTAGCTAAGTAAATGAGGATATAATAGTCTCCTCGTGTTTGGTTAACACTTAGAAATAAAAGGATAATTCTTTGACATTTATTATACTTTGAAATTGATATTGTCTTTGATTTTAATTTCAATGAGAAACAAATGCATACTTTTACGTAACATAAAGTAAATAATATTATTGCAAGGGAATTTCTCACAACAATGTGGCAAGACATGGTTCATATTCAGTATTTGACTTCTTAGTTCTTACCGTGTTAAATAGATTTGTCTTTGAAAAAGAATACATGTGAGAACCAAAAAAAAAATATAATGATTAACGTAACTATTACTTCCAATCTCTTCTTTTTCTAAACATTTAAATTTTTAAAAATATTTTTGAAAATATTAAATGTTAATCAATCTGTTTTAAATTTATCCAAGAAATAATATTTCTACTGATGCTATTTTTAAAGTGTATAATCATATATAGTAAAACAAATATCTAAGATATTACAATCATATATAGTCAACTTTCAATAATGAATTTTGAAACTTAAAAGAATTAAAATATTGAAAATGTTCCAAGAGTAAGGAGCAAACTTTCTCTCTCTTTATTTTCTTTCATTCTTAACCTAGATTATCACTATCTTGTACCTAAGTCTCTTTTCAATAAAATGTTATTTTAATACATTTTGGTTATTACTTTAATCTTCAATAAGAGACTTATTGTAACAGAGCTTTTAGTCAAAACCTTAGAACATTTCATGATTAGGGAGATTAATACATTATTGTCTAGAACATTTCATGATTAGGGAGATTAATACATTATTGTCTCATACTTTTATGAAATAACATTTTAGTCATGATTAGGGAGATTAATAAAGAAAAGTAATGGTTCAATTTCCTTAATCAGGGAGATTAATACATTATTCTCTCTCGTACTTTTATTGAAACAAATTTTGGTGTAAATGTCTCAATGACATTTCCTTTATTCTCTGTATCATGATTAGGGAGATTAATACATTATTGTCTCGTATTTTATTGTAACAGAGCCTTTAGTCAAAACCTTAGAACATTTCATGGACACATGTAATGGAATTTTCCATCTACGGTTTACATAATAAGTCATGTTTAAATTTCATATGTATTTCTCTTTTTGAATTTAATGTTGATCAAAGAGAGACATAAATACAATGAATTCAGCGGTAATTGTCATGTTAAAATTTTATATAAGAGGATAAGATTTGATCCATGTTAAAATTTGACCTACCAAACGAATGTACTTCTTCTTCTTTAAATTAAGTACATTATGGTACCCTTAATAAAAGTACATTTTAATGTAAAAAAACATCCCACCTTTTAAGTTAATTATCCGATCCTTATTGATAAGATTTGATCCATGTTAAAATTTGATCGAGTAGACATGATGAATATGTTTGAATTAGTGAAATCACTGTAATGGAATGCTTGGAGTGATTTGTATAAGACATTTACATCATTTTTGGGAATGAATACTTGAGGAGATTAAATAAGGAAGACACTAAACGACTACTACAAATGGGAACAACACACGGATTTCCAAGTATGTCAGGTTTCATTGATTATATGCACTAAGAATAGAAAAATTGTCTGATTGCGTGGAAATGTTAATTTTGCTGAGATGATCATCACAACCCAACAATCATTCTTAAAGTCGTGACATCACAAGACTTATGGATTTGACATGCATATTTTGACATCGCAGGTACAAATAATGACATTAATGTGTTAAATGTATCTAATGTGTTTGATGAACTTTTGTCTACATAGTGAAAAGAACCTAATATAGTATGAGATACTATTTAACAGATGACATTTATTCAGACTTTGCTACATTAGTGAAAATCATCTCAATGTCACAAGAAGAAAAGTAAAAATTATTTGCACAACGACAAGAATCGAAAAGAAAGAATGTAGAACGGGCATTCGAAGTGCTCCAATCTTGATTCACAGTTATAGTGGTCTAACATTTTTGGGATGATGCTAATATGCATGCATCATATTGTAAACATGATTGTTGATGACGAATGTGACAATATCAAAATAATATTGATTACTATCGTGTAGGTAATAACACATCAACATTTGAAGTATCAGATCAACATACCTCCAAAGGAGAGCAGAGGTTCGTGACAAACAAAAACACCACAAACTAGCTTCAAGCAAATTTAGTTGAACATATTTGAGAAATTTTCAGAAATGAAAATAACAATAATTAATTTTATGTAATGTTTTTTATTTTTCATTATTATCTTTTATTTATTTCAATTTCATTGTGTTTAATTATCTATTATTATGTTAAAAATTATTCTTTATTGTTACGCATTTTATTTTAATATTATGTAATTTTTATTTTTTTCAATTATTTATATTTATTATTTGTATACATAAAACTGAAAAAATGAATTAATTATTTTATTTGAATAATAATTAAATTATAATAAAAAAAATATAAATGTGTAAATTTTTTAAAGTTTTTTGCGATTTTTTAATATTAGACTAAAATTCTGTATGAGTTTTTTAGGAGTGTGATGATTATGATTATGAAGATCATAAAAAGTGTTATAAAAACAAAAAAAAATTAAAAAATCATATAAGAAAAACATGATTAGAGATACTTTTATAATCACCTAAAACAAGCCTGCCCCAAATAATTAGCCAAAAAAATTTTAACGTCATTTTTCTACATTCACTTATTTCATTTATATCTAGTGCCTATTTTATGTCACAAGATTAGGAATATGATCTGGCTAATTCCCATCACATCAATCATCAAATAATAAAAAATGAGGACGGGAGAATATATGTCCACTCTTATTGAAGGCAACCCAGCATATTTGTCATCCATGTGAAGAAATAAAACCATTTAGGTCTAACAGTTCACTTGGCATATCCATGAACTTCTATTTATTCAGTTAGAGCATAGATATGCAGGACAAAACCCAAAAGAAGCCCACAAAAAACGTCAGCTTGCTTTACCTTATCAAATTTGCAAATACATAATACAAGGCAACATTCAAACAAGAGGAGGCATATAATGAAAAAGTACGTTCTGCATTACTCACTTTTAAGCTTGAAATCACGAGATTATATAGTTTGAGGTGAGATACATGCATGCCAAGTAAGTAGTAACAGAGGTACGGTTATTAAAAAGACAAATAAAGTACCCTAGAAGGCTAGAATTACTATCCTCATGCTATGCTGCTGCAAAGGCATAATACAGAAAACTAACTATTATTGAAGGATTTTAGAGACATTGTTGGAGTTTCTATGAACTTGGTAGTTTATCTAAGCAACGTAGTTCTAATGACTCTCTGGAATTAAGCATGACTAGAGACTAGAGTCATGTGGTTTTGAAGGATGTGACTCCTCTGCTACCTTTTCCTTTCTGCACATTGCTCTCCCTACTTCTTCTAACATTCTGACCAAGTTAGTCTTTATTTTTGCTTTGATTTGGCCTCTTCTTGGAGGCACTCTAACCATCTTAGCAGCTGGAGAATCAATATTATCACTGGTTTTTGGCATTGCTTCAAATGAATGATGAGTTTTGAGGATACGTAGTAGTAGAACAGAAGCAGCAGATAGTTTATGCCAGAGATAAATAGAGAAAGAAACAGCAAGATTCTGTCAAGTGTTTGCGTGACACAAATGGGTGAAGCATATTTATATTGTTAGAGACTTAAGAGTTGAGACAATGAGTACTGTTACCGTGTACCCTTTGCCCCCCAAATAAAGTGTGGAAAGAAGACCTTTTATATGCCAGTGCTGATTGATGATGACACATAAAAGTTTATAGTCATTTAAGTGAGAAGTAGGTTTTTCTGCCATAAGATAAAGTGATCAGTGGATTATTGTTTTCCAATGCAAGGTGAGAAGTCTATTTGATAGGATAGGAGGCATGATGGTGAACACCAAATACTAGCAACCTAACTGATACCTTTTTATTTTGAGGAAACCTAACAGATATCTTAAAATAATAAATTAGTACTAAAGTGATCATATTTAAAACATATCATTACGTATAACTTGTTAATCTAAAGTCTAAAAAGATTAGGACCTATACTGCTCTTAAAAAATTGAATATATATTATAATACTTCAGGTGATAATTTATCTCATCTCAAATTTTTTAGATATTCAAAATTCTAAATTAGTAAATCTTAATTTATTTTTATTTATAAAATTATTCTGCTCAAGTTAAATAAGAGCACTGTAAAAAAATAAAATTCTCTCTTCGACTATTTTATTTTTTTTGCTCTGCAATACCTCATATTTAAGAAAATAAATTACCCAAGAAGTGCTACAATATAGTAAAATACAAAGAAAACAAAATAAACCATGTCGTATTCATGTGACATTAATATACCTAAACCAACAAGCACCCTTGTTCTTCATGGGCAAATAAGATCCCTGTATTTAATACAACTTCGTAGCTAACACTTGAAGTAGAAATGTTGGGTTAACTTAAAATAATTTTGCTTCAATTAGTTCATGCATTCGTTCATGATCTATAAACTTATGAGTATCTTGGATCATTTTTCTCCATATTATAATAATGGAGACTTCCAATTAATTAATGTCTGTGATATAATCAAACATATAATTATATTACTAATTAATATACAAGTTTTATCTTGCTATTTATTGATTATGAATTCAAATTTAGAAATAATCTTTTTACATATAATAAAGTTGCGTATAATATATTTTCTCTTTGTAGAAAGGAGTATTAAAAAATGGAGTACTCATTTATTTTTATTTGTTTACTATACATGTGCTGAAAAATAGGCTGAATAGGACACTAGAGACAATATGAAGCAACTGGAGCTGTCGGATAACACACTACACTATAGACCAAGTCAAGTCCTTGCTTTTAATGACCAGACAAGCTTGAATAAAAGTAAAAGGGATTCTTAACCAATGTAGAGATTTGAACTTTTTTTGGTGTTTACCATGATAGGGACCTTATTCAGAAGGGCAGACAAGCCTGACGTGGATTCTCACAAAAAATGTGTAACATTAATGACAAAGAAGGCCATAGGACATCTGGGTTCACAGGTTTAAGCATGAAACACACTGCACTCAAGGACCAGTAGTTAGAACTTAGAACTCTGCAAATTAAACAGTTAGATTTTCAATCTTGAGTCGAATTTCATAAACTGACTCAGGGAAATAGGGGATTCTTCTATCCATAATCTTGAGACATGCAACATCATTGTTCTCAGATCCTCAAACCTCTGGCAAAAAAATTAATTAATTACAATTTTAAAACAAAATTACGTATGTACTGCACACTTTTGAAGTTAATTACAGAAGTGTGGTAGTTAAATACGCTCAAGGAGGGCGCGATAGGGGTTAAATGGTGCCTGGGGGAGGCGTGACACAGGCTAAGTGGCGCTCTTGGGAGGCGCAACCAAGGAGAAGTGGCGCCTGGGCCAGGCGCATTTTTGCAGCACTATATAAGACCCATTTTGCTTTTTGAAATCCTTTTTCACTTTCTTCCTCTCTCTAAAAGTATTTTCTGTAGCTTCTCTCTAGGTTTTTGGGTGCCTTTGAAGATTTGCGTAAGAAAACTCTGTCCCAAGTAAGTGCTCAAATAATTATTTTATATATTTTGTTAAATAAATGATATTATTATGTTAGAAAAAATATTGTTATTAATGTAGAAAAATTTTAATGACTTATATTGTAAATAGTTAGTCATGTAATGTAGAATATATTTATTATGTGAGAATATTATTTGTTAGTGACATGTAGGAAATTCTTAGTGACCTAAGGTAGAATTTATTTATTGCCTTAGAATGTTATTGCTTAGTGACCTAGGAAATCCTTAGTCATTTATATTATAAATAGTTAGTGACATAAAATTGAATATATTTTTTGGGTTTGAATATTATTTTTTAGTGATGTAGGTTATCATTAATTTATTTTAAAAGACAAATGAAACAAATTATGGTTAGTGACATGTAGAAATTTGTTAGTGACTAAAATTATAAAATTGAGAAAAAAATTTCATTATATTTATTTAAATAGTTATTTTTCTTTTAATTTTTGAGGAAGTTTTGTTTAGTTTTAAATTACTAAAACAAACATAATTAAAAAATTATTTAGTTAATATTTATAAAATTGAATTATTTTAAAGTTTAGAGTATAGTTTAATGATAAACGTTAAATTAAAATAACATAATTATTAAATTAATCATGGTTTATTAAGTTAAACTCTATAAGTGAATAAAATATGTGTAATAAGAGTTTTAAGTAATGTAAGTTAACTTATATATTCTTTGCATTGATTTGAATTTTCTCCATATTTATGTTGATATTTCCAACACAAATGATAGGTCAATAAGAAAATGATAAAGTGAATCATAAGAAATAGAATTCGTGCATTTACAATTAATATTTTACAGTTTAATGAGCTCAATTGATTCGAGAAAAGTAAGTGATATTATTATTAAAACCAAGTTTCTTTATATGAAATATGTAGTATATTATTATGGCTGAGTCATCGTCATCAGAGTTACCTCATTCAGGGTCTGACAATGAGCCTGAGCCTACCGATCCCACTACCCATGTTATTCCCGGACCATATAGATGGGATGTACTTAGGAGGCGTAGACAGCGTACGCATATTTCACAGTTAGTTTGGAATGACGGAACACAAAGACTGTTGAAGATTCGTCGCAGAGGTAGACCTAGTGCTGGCCCCCCCACCAGAGGATATTCCAGACGTAGTAGCCCAGTATTTGACTGAGGCGGGTTTCATACATGTCGCGCGAATGCGATATATGCCGGTACAAATTCTTCACCAATGTTCTTATGTTAAGCATGTTTAAAATATATGACCCTGTAATTTGTTGATTCATACGTGACTTATATTTTTCACATTGATGTTGCCCTCATTAGTGCTATGGTCGAGCGGTGGCGGCCAGAGACACATACTTTTCATATGCCGCAGGTGAGATGACGATAACATTGGAAGATGTTGCTGGAATCCTAGGCTTGCCTACTGATGGGCAAGTTGCTACCGGAGGGACATACGTTGATTGGCCTGAACTATGTAATCAGGTGTTTGGTAACGGACCCGATCCTGCCACCGAGCTAACCTCTGGCAATGTGAGGTTATCATATTTTGACCCAGTGTATCCATCATGGAATGCAGTTGCTGGTCATGAGCAGAATGTGATATACTTCACGAAGGCTCACATTGCTCGCATGTTAGGATCTTGGATCCTTTGTGACCGGTCAGGGGGGGAGCGTAGTAGGATGTCGATACGTTGTCCTACTTGCCGGTCATTTTGCTGATATTGGATCGTATAGCTGGGGGTCTGCGGTTCTGGCCCACTTGTTTAGACAGTTGTGCGACTGCACCGACCCAGATAGAAAAGATATAGGAGGTTGCACTGTTTTGATGTAGATTTGGGCATGGCTCCGCTTTCCATCTATTGCGCCCCCTTTGCCATCTACTCATGACGTGGACCGACACTTTGGACACAGGTATATAACTTTTTTTGCAATTAAAGTAGCCAAATAGATTATGTATAGCAATTAATTAACAATTTAATGTTTAACCTTTTTAATAGATTTAATGATGTTGGTCGGTTTAGAATGAATTCACTAAATTGGTATCGAGACAGGCTAGACAGGTTAAGCAGAGATGAGGTATGTTTAATTATACAAATATTTTATGCACATGGCATTTTGCTACGTGTGGATCTGTGAAATGACTTCTTTATATGTTGCCATTGTGTAGGTTGTTTGGCAACCGTATGGTGATTATGAATTCATGGGTGCATCTGCTAAAACCCGCCATTTGTGGATGGCTCGAACCCCAATCATTTGTTTTCACATTGCTGGGTATGCACAGCCTGATAGGTGTATGAGGCAATTTGGACGGGACCAGCCGATACCTCATAGGCCTGGGAAATTGAAAGGTGTTCATGATTTTACCCTTCGGGGTAAACCCCAGGAAGATTGGCGTCGGAGGTTAAGGAAATTCATCGAAAGATGGAATAGGCGAGCTCAGCATGTTGATGTGCCTCCTGCAATAAATGGTCTTATGTCGCCCAACCATGAGTACATGAGTTGGTATAGACTGTGCGGCAAGCGATATATGACGAAGCGGGGTGCCTCACAACATCGCACTGTAAGTCCTTCTCTTTTAATGGTTTATTAAGTATCTGCATATATTTTTGTTTAAGTATACATGGTTTCATTTGCAGCTTGACGGGTTGGAGAATTTGTATTTTGTCACCCTGGATGATGAATTTCCTAACCATGGGTTGCATTACGTGCACGGCGAGGTGACTCGTCTTATTAGTGTTTGGAAAGAAGCTTGTCGGGTTGACGAACCAGGTCCAGAGGCACCCTTGACGCAGATTCCCCCTGAGCCTCAGTTGTCGCTAGACGTTGGTCGTCGTGCGAGAGAAGGACGAGGATTGGGACGTCGGCGCCGACCTGTTCCAGCAGTTCCTGAGCCTATTGTTGCACCTAGGCCACCTGCAATTGCTGGATATTTTAGGCCTCCATACCTAGGTAAGGAATTTGGTATCCAGCAAACATATTTTCAGCCCGAGCAGCCCGAGCAGCAGACGCCGTCGAACACCCAGTGGCCATCCTGGGAGACACAGACCTATGGACACCCAGACATATTATCAGCCACAGTGGCAGCCTCAGGACACGCAGGCAGGACCATCGTTTCAGCGTAGTCCAGTTCATATGCCCCAATGGGAACATGGGGGAAGCAGTAGCCAGGGAGGTAATGCTTGGACTGATGCTGACGTTGAGGGCATATGTAGCAGCATTAATTTTGATGATGATGCTGAGGCAGGCCATGATACAGAAATCACATATGAGGCTGATCGTGGTGATGGTCGACGTATATTGCCTGATCAGCAAGCTCGGTGGAGACAGTGGCCTCCACCTTCAGCTTAGTTTTGTGTGTTTTCTTTGTTACTTATTATGGATTATTGTAGGCATTTTTATGGACTATGTTTGATACATTGTTGGCATGTTTCATACATTCCTTGTAATTGGTTTTTTCTATTTAAATCACATACATTGACGACTACGACACCCATATAAGACAACAAATAATACCATAAGTCAAACAGTAACATATTATAATTATTTATGACGGGTTGGTTGATTGACGACTAGGACAATTGTGACGGTTATGCCCAGGTAATCTGCATATACCACACCTAACACGACTTTGTCTAGACTCAACTTCATCCATCTCATTACGTATTCTTGTTGCCTTAGGACGACCCTTTGCACGCAACATAGACTTGTCAGGTATTAGTATTGGATCTGCACTCGGTGGAATCACTTGTTCGTTACCAATTGGATGCCATGGAAATGTGTATGCGTTTACCAGGTTCGTCACAAGGAATACATCATCCACATACAGTGTCGGTGACTGACGAACATGCATAGCGGCTGTTGCGACATGACTACAAGGATACTTGAATGCCTTAAATTTGCCACATTGGCAGAACCGTTCAGCGAGGTTGACGGAAAATGATTTGTCATAACCATCATCAACCTCGAATTCAGAGTGTTCCACATTATATGTACGAACATAATGACAAGTAGCAGTTGTTTCATTGGCGTTCAACATAGCAGTGACATTTTTGCAAAGAGAATGTCCACCTTGCAATTGGTTAGCTGCCGATTGCCCCTGCATACAAAATATTCTACCAATCTGCTATATGTGTGTTTAACCAAAGCCGTAATTGACATGTTTCTTGCACCCTTTAAAACCCTGTTAACTGACTCAGACAAATTTGTTGTCATATGCCCATACCTTCGCCCTTCAACATCATATGCACGTGTCCACTTTTCCTTGGGGATGTTATCAATCCAGTTTGCAACCTCAAGACTAACATCACGGAAATTTGCAAAGGCAACATCAAATTGAATCTTAGAAGGAGTATAACCTGCACAAATTGACATGGGTTGATTACAATTTAGTAAATATGTTCATGGTTTCATAATAAGTGTTGGTTCACCATACCTAAATTCATTAAGGTCCTCTTCAAATTGTCATTTTTGAACTTTTGATTGAAATTGCTGGCAATATGACGAAGACAAAACACATGATAAGCATGCGGTGGTTGCCATCCAGAGTGCCTCTCAACTGCAGATAGTATGCTTCGGTGCCGATCAGAAATAACACAAATATTTGTCTTGCTTGTAACATGAACACGAATGTTATGCAGTAAGTATTCCCAAGCTTCCAGTGTCTCACCCTCAACAATAGCAAATGCAAGTGGCAAACACTCATTATTACCATCTTGAGCAGTGGCAATGAACAAATTTCCTTTGTACTTGCCATATAAATGAGTGTCATCAATTTGAATAACTGGTTTACAAAAATTGAAAGCCTCACAACATTGTCTGAAGGTCCAAAAAAATGCGGTGAAGCACACGTTTATGATGAAATATTCTATGGCCCACATAATAATCTTTGGTTTGAATATTATAAACAGAACCTGGTGAAAAGCGAAGCATATAGTCACACCACCGCGGCAAGAATGCATATGATTCCTCCCAATCACCGTATATAATTGCCATTGCTTTTTGTTTTGCATACCATGCTTTTCTATATGAAACTTTGTATCCAAAAGAATGTGTTATCCTCTCTTGAACTAGACCAATAGAACATGATGGGTCATGCTTAATCATCCCTAATAAAAAACAATATGATGTAAAAATTAATGAAATAAAAAAGATACAATATTGTGATGAGCTCAATAACGTACCTAGTACCAGTGACACAATAACATTAGCATCAAGTTGTCTGTGGTCATGAGAAATGTGCTCATTTAAGCAAATGTGATCCTCACCCCATTTGGTAACGATCCATCTCTCACCATAAGTTGGTTTTATTACTCTAACCCTCCACGGACAATTTTGGTCATGCGCACGACATTTCATGCTTAACTTTGTCGGCGTACTTTCAACAATAACACCTTCCTGATGCTCTTTCATGAGGTTCCGCTTTATTGCCAGTTGCGCCTCTTCTTTTGATGAAAATTCTTGTTTAACAAACAACTTATTCCCTAATATCTACGAACCTTCAACTAATGCAGAACCAGTGCCAGAGTCTTGTTCACTCGGATAATCCCAATCAATGTATGTGTAATGTGGGATTCCATCCCAAAAAGCGTTATTACCCTGACCTATAAAACCAAATTCCAAGATTTATTACACTAAAATACATTAAATTAAAATCACACA
The DNA here is from genome assembly GCA_013407115.1 of Glycine latifolia. NCBI lineage: Eukaryota > Viridiplantae > Streptophyta > Magnoliopsida > Fabales > Fabaceae > Glycine > Glycine latifolia. The sequence goes on from CM023950.1 coordinate 5,381,829, forward strand.
TGTAAATAGTTACTGTTAATCAACACACCTTGATCTTGATATTGTTGTTGCTGCTCATCCTCCCCCACATCCTGCTGTTCTTGGCTATGAGACTCAACCACTAAAGAGTTACGTCCTTGTGTTTGACTTGCGCTTGGCCCATCATCGTCCGAAGCACTGGCATTCTCCGCAAGAAGACGATCTTCCATTGCGATATTTTCATCATCGTCATCGTCAATATCGTCCTCCATAACCCAAGTAGGGTCATTTTCATCTTCCATTGACAAATTAAAAGGCAGAATAGCAGCTGATTCATTATGGGAATAATTGAAATGCACTGACCTCATTGGTAAATCAACATTCTCAGCTTCATGAATATTCACATACAACTCTAAGAAATCTTTTTGTGACTGGTTGAAGAATTCTCCTATTACCATTTCCACGTCTACGTCATCCACTACTTCCATGCTAATATATTTTTCCTCGCACCATATTCTTGCAGTTATACTGATGGATTGATTACCTTTCACACGTAATTTTTGATTGATTCTCTGCTGCAATTCGTCATAAGTTGAGTTGCGCTTCAAACGTGTTAGCCTTTTTTCACCTTCAAAAGCAACGCCATATCGTCCCTCAATTTTTCTACCATTATAATATAAAACAGTACGAATATAATCAGAATTTGAAGACATTTTTTGATATCAAACACAACAACAATGCTCAATATCAATTGTGGAGATTGCCTTCACCAAAGTTGGTTTAAATAGGCTGCTGGTGGCTGAATCGCGCCTAGGGGAGGCGCCAATGATGCAGAGTAACGCCCACGTGGGGCGCCATTGGTGCTGGATTGCGCCTAGGGAGGGCACCACTTGTGCTGGATCGCGCCTAGGAAGGGCGCCACTAACAACCATAGATCTGTAATTAACTTCAAAAGTGCAGTATATACGTAATTTTGTTTTAAAATTGCAATTAATTAATTTTTTTGCCCAAACCTCTTATGGTCGATGTTGTCCTTGTGTTGCTCAGGTTTGACACAGTTTCCATCCTAGTTTGTACCTTTACGCAAGTGCTCGTACTTGTTGCAAGAATGCTGAAACAATACGTCTCATCAAAATATAGAAAGGGAAGTCAATTTAGAAGACCAAAATGCATAAGGCAATGTCCAGTAGGACACAATTTTTACTTCATGTGATGTCTTTCACTCACATAATAGGTTAATGTTAATCATGTAGGTTAAAATTTCCTTAAATAACTCACCTTGCACGATGTACTATGTTATCACCTAAGTGGTGCGGTTATGGTTTGTCAGTTTTTACATTATTCTTATAAAAAGAGATTCCGATCGATACCCAATATATGATAAGGTGAATTTAGTACACAGAATGCAGGATTATTATTGAAATAATTGTGTAACTATGCTCCAAGGTCATACAACACTAATATTGTCTGAGACCAAAAAGTTCACAAAGCTTCTTCAAACCTAAAACTCTGACAAATGTGGCAACTGGCAATTATAATTACCCCCATTAGAGAGCAATTGGTTGGGACGACTAGTCCAGAACCTGAGATTTGTCCTTACTATTCTCTTGATAGAATGGATCAACCTCCTTAGAAAGTGGCAAGTATTAACGTCTAGGATTCCAGCTCACGTACTCGTCAAGAATACTCAACTTGGAGTGAAGAAAATGAAGACAAGACACAAATTTTCTTATAAGATCATCACAATATAAATTAGTTGTTTCCATGTGGATGAATGTATAATCATGTAATTATATTTTCCCTTGTTTATATGAGATTCAAAATTTCAAGAGCAAAGAAAACTATCATTATTTTTACATGGTTTTCATTTCTCCACTTTAAGATCACACCACAACCACATACATAATCTTAGAAATGTAAGTACCTAAATTAAGCCGAGGGGATAAGCTTAGTCCATAGACTGTTTGCATTTGGAGAGATATCAGGTAATATTGTAAAATTTTTACTGAATTTTTTTTAAACAAAATAAATGTGACACGTTCACCTTTATGGGTAACTCATGCCATGGCCAAGAGCAAGGCAAAAAATATATTCCCAACTCCTAATAAAATAAATAACAAAAGAAGAAAAAGAATGGATGCAAAAGTTAACAACAATGGTAGTCGTAGAGCAGCTTTTGTTGTAATTCATAGTTGTCACCGTTCTGTTCAGATTCTTTGAATTTTTTTAAAGATAAAGATTAAATGATGTTGGGCTTTTGAAGGTGGAACACTAAGATATGAGGGTATGACTAAATGAGTTAAAGGACAATTGCGTTCTGCACCTCTATGATTTCTTTCTGCACCTTTTTCAGCTTATAAAAAAACTATTCTGAAATGTAAAATTATATTTCAGATTAGTCTCTGGAATGCAAAAAATTTACATAAAGGAAACTAATCTGAATTTTAATTTTACAAGATTAGGTGTAAGAAGAAAAGATAAAGGTGCATAAAGCAATTGTCAAGGCAAAGTATTGGTCCTATTGGAGGAACCTGATTATCTGGTTCACATCAATTCAAAAGTTGTTGCTTTTTGCACTTCACAAGTTGCTTCATACACTCTTTTCGGAAGTTTTTTTATACCTAATTTGGTCATTCCAAAATATAATTTTACAATTTAGATTCTAAATTGACAATTCTAGAAGGCAAAAAAGGAATGCAAGAAACAATTGGAAAGTACAAGAAGCAATAACCCCAATCCAATACTAAGATTCCTATTCGGAACATGCTTTTGCACACCCAGTATGTTTATACTGCATTCCGACATATAATCCTTTGAATTGCATATTGCGAATCTCCTATTTCACTACATCACTAATAGCATGACATTGACATGTGTTTTGTTAAGGGAAAAAATTATTTATTTTATTAAACTTTATCTCTTTTATAACTAGACATTATAATTCTATAAATTTTAAATTTTATCCGAAATGATCCTTAAATTTTATCTCTTTTGTAAATAAATATCATAAAATGTATTTTCATCTTAATTAATTTTTTAAGTTTATCTTTTTTTTCACATTAACACCTAAGTCTGATGATTCAATTCAATTCAATTATGATTGGATTGGTTTTGAAAGAATTTCAAATTTAAACTTGTCAAAATTCAATTTGACCAAACGGATTAAAATTGATTGAATCAAATTTAAAAATATCACAAATTTGATCCATTGTAATCCCTAGCCGTCGTCATTCGTCAAAGTACACAATAATGGTAAAAATAAATAAATAAATAAATAAATAAATAAAATATATATATATATATATATATATATATATATATATATATATATATATTCCATTCACTGCCTGATAAGAATTGTGGTACAACCAATAGTCGGTGGCAGCCTACCCAAAAAACGAGACCTTGATCACAGTGCCACAAATTCTAAAAATATTTACCTAACTGCCACACTACACAAATTATTTGCCAAACTGCCACGCGGAGTAGTTCGCTACGCGCCAAAGCGAACTATGATTGCTGATGTGGCAATGGCGCAGTGCCCTGGCAGACCGGGCAGGACACGTGGCGGCCAGGCCAGAGTTCGCTAGGCAATGAAGCGAACTAGGGAACCTACGTCGCTGGGTCAAGTAGCGAACTACGTCAGGGGGTTGACACGTGGCGAAGACGTAGATCGCTTGTCAGAGTAGCGAAGTTGGAGCTCGCTATTGGGACTGGCGAGCTTAGTATCCACACCCCACTATTTAATGACAGCACCCCCCCTCCAATGTGAAATTCGTTTCCGGGAACATTTTCTCTTGAGAATATTTTTTGTTGGTATAGGCTCGAATTTGAAAACATGAGTTGGAGAGGGAATGGTTTAATCACCATTGTATATTATAATGGGAGGAGATACGTCGGACCAAATGGTGAAGTGTTCGAAGGAGAAAGCAAAATGTTCCGTATTCCGCCACGATGCACCTATGATCATTTGATGAGAGTGATATACAAGAAGTTACGCTTACGACTGGGACAATCCGTATCTCGACTTAGTGCGCGATGTGCATCTGGCAACCCGGTGCAATGGATTGGTGTGGATATTGTAGATGACGAAGATGTAACCTTAGTTACTGATGCATGCAGATCCGATGGAGAAAATCCCAGATTTATAGAATTGTATGCGGAAGTATATTCCGGTGGACAGTCAAGCAGTCAACAATTTGCTACAAACATGGGGTCTATTGACCTTAACTTAGAGCCGATGGTCGATTCGGAAGAAAGAAATATATCCCCATCACCACAACCCCCACCACCAACCCAACCATCCCAGGAAATTGATTTTGAAGATACAGAAATAGTGTCATCCCACGATGACACATCGGATAGTTCTGAGGAAGAGGTTGATGAAGGTGTTGTTCCAGATAGTGACTCATCGGATACGGACGTAGACGGTGATTTTGATCGTGCTTTTGAAATCCCTTCTCCAGGGGTCGTTGGAATGCAAAATGTGCCTCCGATTTCAGGTATGGACGCATAATTGTGTGTTACTTAATGTTGTTAGTGTTAATATTTTATGGATTAAGCATAACAATGTGGTAAATGTATGATTGTATAGGAGAGGGCAGTGTGCCATTTTGGTCTAACGTAAGCCATTACACAAATATTAATTGGTCACACCCAGTTCAGGAGGCAGATGACATGGAAGGAGTGCAAGTACCTAACTGGGAGATGGGCCAAGCGCTATACAAGGGGCAGCTGTTTGAGAGCAAGTTTGATGTGCAAATGGCAATAAAACAATACTGTATGACTGAGCATCGGACAACCATTGTTGAAAAAAGTGATACGAAAAGGATTATAATGGTTTGTGAATATCATAATGACGGTTGTCCATGGAGGATGAGGGCATACCAAAAAAAGGGTTCAAGTGAATGGGTTGTAGGCATATGGAACAATGAGCACACGTGCGTTAGTGTTAATCTGTCTCAGGATCACAAGCAGCTGGACTCAAATTTCATATGTTCGTTGATCATAGGTACTTTATAATTGTTATGCAACAATTTTTATGTTTAGGCAAAATGATTTACTGACTTGTTATTATGTCACTTTTTGCAGAAATGATTAGGGAGGACCCTAGTGTTAAAATCAGGTTAATTCAAGAAAGGATTTCAACAACAGTAGGATTTCATATATCATACAGGAAGGCATGGAAGGCAAAGCAGAAAGCCATTGTTAAAGTGTTTGGGGATTGGGATGAATCGTATGCGTTCCTGCCAAGATGGTTGAGTTATATGTTAAATTTTGCTCAAGGGTCTGCTTTTAAGTTGGAAACAACTGAGCATTATGTCGAAGGACAACTGGATGAAAGTCGTAGGGTATTTAAGAGGGTGTTTTGGTCATTTAAGCAGTGTAGTGATGCTTTTAATTACTGCAAGCCCGTCATCAGCATCGACGGTACCCATTTGTACGGGAAATATCAGGGAACACTGCTTATTGCAACATCAATTGACGGCAACAATCATGTCCTTCCACTAGCATTTGCGGTGGTCTCTGCGGAAGATATTAACAACTGGTCATGGTTTTTGGCACTTATCCGTATGCATGTTACGCAAAAAAATGGAATATGTTTGATTTCGGATCGCCATGCGGGCATAATTGCGGCGGTGAACAATGTCGATCTTGGTTGGCATCCCCCGAGGGCATATCATGTGTTTTGCATTCGTCATTTAGCGAGCAATTTCAATCACAAGTTCAAGAATGTCGTGTTAAAAAAGCAGTTGAAAGTGTTAGGTAAGCCATCGCTCTTGTCGTTTTATGGTTACATGCACATTATGCATAATTTACTTTGTTGTCAACAACACTGTGTGTTATTCGTGTATGTAGGTTATACAACCTCGCGTTTAGATTTTGATGTCGGATTGGAGAAATTTCGAGAAGCAAGTCCTCAGATAGCAGCATGGATTGATCGAATCCCCAAGGAGAAGTGGTCCGTAGCTTATGATGTTCATGGACGAAGATTTGGTCACATGACAACCAATATGTCAGAGGTTTTTAACAAGGTTCTTAAAGGCGCAAGAAATCTTCCTATTACTTCGCTTGTGCGGTTTACATACACCCGGCTAGTGACATATTTTTTGCAACATGGGGGTGAGGCCCTTGAAGAGATGGCCAGAGGTAATAATTTTGCAAAATTAGCGTGGCAAAAATATCTGAGGATGGTTCATAAATCTGGAACACACAGTGTTGTTGCTTACGACACAAACAACGATAGATTTGAGGTGCAGGAGTCGTTCAACATTCGCACTCAACGTGGCGGAAAGAAATGGTCGGTGTCGTTAGCAGAACGCGTATGTCAATGTGGTGAGTTCAGTGCATTCAAATTTCCTTGCAGTCATGTGGTGGCAGCATGCAGGTCCATGCACATCGACCCAACCCAGTACATTCACCCTGTGTACAGTGTTCGTTATCAATGTGAAATATATTCGTCTCAGTGGTATCCAATTGGAAACGAAGACTGCATACCACCTTCTAGACAACCCACTGTTTTGCCTGATGTTTCGCTGAGACGCATAAAAGGAAGGCCTGCGACAACACGCATACGCAACGAAATGGATTCGCGAGAAGGATCAACCACACGATTAAGATGCGGTTATTGTAAGGTGCTTGGTCACAACAGACGTCACTGTCCTTCACGATCCCGTCAGCAGTTATAAGCATTTAAGTATGTATAATTAATTAACGTGTACAAATAAGTATGTATAATTAATTAACGTGTACGAAGGTTTGCTATTGAAAAGAAGTCGCGCAAATATAAACCCACCAACACAACACATAAATAACACATGTCCAAAGCAAATAAATAACTATGTCCATAAACGAAAGAAATAACAAATGTCCAAACAAAATAAATAACAAAGTCCATATAATAAATAAATGTCACTAGCCGTCATGATGGTCCCCATGATATCCAGCACATCGAGTCATGTCATGCTCATAAGGTGACAGATGACATCGATGTCGTGCTCCCCTGACCGGATTACGCCTAACTAGTCGGTCGGGGTCGTCAACCTCATCATGATCGCCTTCATCCTGCATGTTCTCCGCTAGGAAGTCCGCAATAGGATCATCGCTACTCGGTGATGCCATCGGCTGTGTCGAATGTGGCGGCGGAGTCGTGAATGTCAGATCAGGCTGCGATGTGGTCTGTGCAGGCCTGTAAAAGTCTGGCTGTGGAGTAGCTGGCGTTCCATACATCGGATAAGCCGGAAACTGGAACCCTGGCTGTGGCATCGGCGGCATACTATAATATGGGGGGGTACTGCGACTGTCGAAACGGCTGCTGGGAACTGCTAGAAGCGCCAGCATCAAAGGTCGACGGCCAATAATACTGTTGTGATACCCCAGCAGGGTACCCAGGTGCGAAGAATAGACCAGGAGGACGCGGAGGCATGGGTGGCAAAACGACTGGCCTGTCAGCTACGGCCGGAGCTGTCTGGTGAAGCGGCAAGGCCTCACGTCGCGCACGGCGGTTCGTGCGAACCACCGGAGGAGGGGCCTCAGTCTGTCGGCGCATAGGTGGTGGTGCAGCATCCCCTGGATCAGTCAGCCTCTCCAAATCCTCACATGCCGCCAACATCCGAAGCGCCTCATTGTACACCTGTCTCATGTTGAAGGCCCCCTGCGCTTCGGACTCCGGTGATGCCATATGAACAATCGTCTCAGCACGATCAGTCTGCATTTCAAAAATCGTTAGTTATATACAATGTTAAGGTAACAGTTATATAAACAAAAATCATGAACCCGATGCGTACCACATGTGCATGGAAGGCAGCTGTACGTGTCATCCAACGTCGTGTCACAGTGAAGTACCACTGCATGTACTCACTGTTGACAGATAAGTAACCATCTCTCCGCATCGGAGACAGATCCTCCAACACCAAGGCATCCCTGTCAGCCCACTGATCAATGTAGAATCGATGTCGGCGGGTCCAGTCAATGTCCGTCTTCCCGATCATAGTGATGGTAAGCAACTGGCTACAGTTTATCGGATCGGATGGTATGGGCTGGTCGAAGCCGAACTGTCGTAAAACTCTGTCCGGCTGCTGGTAGACCACAACCTCGTAGCAAATCAAAGGGCAGACCGCCAACCATCGTCTAGCCATCTCCGCGTCTGGTGGATGAACCATATCCGCAATATCGTAGGCCAGCCAACGAACGTCCCTCCTTCGCATGACATCCATGCGATGACGATATCTGCGAATATGGGTAAATGTAGTTTGGCGCGTCTGATAAACGTTAAACCTGCAATAACACAACATTAGCAACAACAACCTATACAACGGATCGTAAAATAAACCCACAAGTAAGATACCTGTGTCCAAAAATCTCATGCTGCATGGCAGCCTCATCCTCCACACGCGGAAGGGGTGGAGAGATAGTCGGGAATCTCGTCCAAACCCATAACTGCAATAACAAGCCACAGCCTCCCAAATCACGACGTGATTCAGCTGTGGCCCTACACAACTCCCTATAAAGAAATGCAAGCACTGCAGATCCCCAGCTAAACGATCCCGTGCGCTCGAAGTCGTCCAAGAATAGCAGATATCACACGGGGACAAAGCTGGAGGCGGTGTCCACGAACAACATCCCGCCTAAAATGCGCATTATCAATGCGCGTGTGTACCTAATCCGCCCAATCTCAGTGTCGGCGTGGACGGTATAATCACCAAAATGCTCCCGTAGAAAGTGGAGCCCTAGCAAACCTCCATGCAGGTCCCGACCCACATCAGGCTGAACCCCTAAATGGTCAGCAACTAACTCTGGGAAGTTATGGCGTCCATGACGGCCGGATACAACCTCACCATCAGTCGGCAGCCCTAGCAGATGATGCACGTCCTCAAGGGTGATGGTGACCTCACCCATGCTCATGTGGAATGTCCGTGTCTCGGGACGCCATCGCTCAACGAGCGCTGAAACGAGGTGATGGTCTATCTGAAATAATAGACCATATAATAATTACATACACATTAAAATACAACCATAAAAACATAATACACACAACAATTCATACAACATATTCGAACCTCATGATTGCGCAAACGCGCAACGTGGTAAAAACCCGCCTGTATAAGCCACGGGTGGATATCCTCCGGAATAGTAGAGTGATCGTGTGTAGCTGCATGTCTGACATTAAGCACACGATCCCGTGCGGTCGGATCACTCTGCGTGTTCCACACAATGGTGGATATATGTCTGTCCTGTAACGTGAGCAGCGTCCGTACAGATGGCCCAGGATCAATGACGCCCAATGCATCCTCACCCGCTGGCGGTGCCGGGACACTCTCATCGCGATCCATATTTCTCTATGTCTAATCCTATATTCATTTAATCAATTGATTACGTTGTTAAAAAATAACAAACTATAATACGGAAATAATTTTTTTTTTCTACATCAACTCATTTAAAATAATTATTTGTAATAATATTAAATTTTTTTTTTACAAAACGTCAAAATATTATTATTTTAAATTACCTAAATATGTTCAATTCTTAAATAAGTATATATTCCTTGTAGTCAAATTAATTTCATAACGAGGGTTGAATATAATGGGGATTTTAATGTGTAGACTCTTATGTGAAGAAAAAACATTTTTTTCTTCTTAAATTTAAATTATTTATGTTTTCTTATTTATTTCAATCACTTGTATGTATTTTCTTTATAGTTACAAATACTTCTTTCTCTAAATTATTTTTTGTTCTAATTTACATACACTCTTATATGTTACTTAATTTACCTAAATTGTTAATAAATAAAAATTAGTATACATACATACATTTATGTTTAAATATTTAATTAAATATATTTACATGATTTATTATTTTACTTACATTACCATGTTTAACTATAATTATAATTATTTTTTTTGATGTTTTACATATTTCACATGATGAAAAATACAAAATAGTATATACACAATTACAAATTTAATAAATTACTTCCAATTGAACATCATTAAATCAAATTAACTAAATATAAATATATATTCAAAATAATTTTTTAAAACAATGAATCCACACAATGAAAAATTAACATAATCATTTACCCTATTATCAATGTTCATATCAAACTATTTGTCTTCTACCCTAGAGTTTCAACATGTTATCTAATCTAACATTGCTAATGTTGCTACTTTAGAACCTAATCAAACTATTGGTCTTCTACCCTAGAGTCTCACATAATCATTTACCCTATAAACTATCAATGTTCATATCAAACATGAAAATCCTCTAACCTAATGTTGCTAATTTACAACCTATATATTATATAACAACTAAAACATCAACTAAATATACAAAAAAATTTAAAATTAACATCACTTACTTATTATTTTGCACAATGTGAGAGAAGAAGCTTCTAAAAATTTAAAAATTTTCGAAGGAGGGAGGGAGAGAATGGAAGGGGGGACCAGCAGGGGGGGTGGGGTTTAAATTGTCGGCCACTGGACGTAGTTCGCTATGGAGGGAAGCGAACTACACCAGATTTGGACACGTGGCAGTAACGGTCAGTTTTTTGAATTCGTGATGACGTAGTTCGCTAGTGATGGTAGCGAACTACGCCAGAGGGTGACACGTGGCAGTAACCGCCACAGTTTTCGAATTCCATTGAACGTAGTTCGCTTGGGGGGCCAGCGAAGTACGTATTTCCGCCACGTGGGCTGCCCGTGGGGCAGCAACGTAGTACGCTTGGGTGTGTAGCGAACTATGTAGCCACCCAGCTCGTGACACATCAGCATGCGTAGTTCGCTGGTGGCCATAGCGAGCTACTCCGCGTGGCAGTTTGACAAATATTTTGGGACCCATGGCAGTTAGGTAAATATTTTGAAAATATGTGGCAACAGGGTCGAGGACTCCCCAAAAACGCAGTTACGCAGACGGAATAGTCAGTTACCAGAATTCACAAGTGGATACGCATGATTCCACGTGTCGTGTGGCCATTGGAGACAAAAAGCTTGCGTAGTAAATGGGTAACAAAAAAAAAACCCAGAAGTGTTTTCGGTTGTCCAACAAGGACCACAAAAAAAAGAAGGAAAGAAAGAAATGTCAAATTATTGGGAGCCGCAAGATCCTTGTGGGCCCACTCAACTATTTTACACGTTGGCACTGTGATTCCCTAAACTAGTGGACCGGAGCAATCCATAAAAACTGCGTGGGACCCACTACTTTTATGCTCCAAAACATCGCCTCCCACATGCTTGATTCTCTGTGACGCGCTCTATCTATCAAACCCCACATTCAAATGAAGTAACCCACCAACCATTCAAAGGATTAATAACCAAGAATGCATTTCTTTTTAATTTAATGACAATTTTATGAGTTGTATTTGTTTTAAAATTTTCTTGGACTTTTATCACTAATTTTTTTTTGTTTTTTTTTTTGTGTGGAGTTGTCAATGCATTCAAGTGGATTGTCAAGGTTGGCTTACCTAATTGAAATCATAATATGTTTAGGTGGATATGCAAGAAAGCGAACGTGACTTCATTACAAATGTTTAGTGAGATTGACAGTCTTATCTTAATATGATTACGATTGCAAGGTATTTCTGATTTAACTAAATGGAGTTTTTAGTAAGTAGTTGTATTAAATATTTAAGGAGAGAATTGTTCTATTTATATTAATTTGCTCGACTCTAATATAATTATTTTTAATAAAATTACAATTAATTTCTATCATGAAAAGTTAAAATAAATAGATACTTATTAACATATTATCAAATTGGATTTGAATTCCTTAAATGAAAGAAAAAAATTACTAAGAATGACGAGTAAAATTTCCTAATAAATTACTTATTAATAAAAATGATAATACTTCGTGTCATGGAAACAAAAAAAAATGCTTTGTTATGCTGTTTTTAGTTGTATATTTTTAAGGAAACAAAAATATGTTAGTATTTTTACTAACCATATAAATACTATAACAAATATAAAAAGATGAACAATATTTTGTTGTTAATCATGATATTGATAATAATTCATTTTTGTTAAAGAACTGTTTAATTACTTTTAGCACTTGAACCACTTATTTGTTTGTTATTTGTTTGTTGGCCCTAGATGGGCATATGGTGTATGAAATAAGAGGATAATATTTTGTCCCCATGGGACCGGACAAGGGACGATGAAATCAGTGTAGTGGAAAGAAGTTGTGTTCGTGTTTGGTGTTGGAACTATTGGTATTGGTGGCTCTCAAATTGTGAACCGCACATATACCAACCCTGCTTCCCACGCCACATCGTTCTCCCTCTCTCTCTCTAAGCTCTTTCTTGTTGAAACTGTGAGTCTCTGTTATTTGTGGCGGATCATGAACTCCACCACCAACACTTCTAATTCTCAGTCAATGGCTGCAGCAGCACCGAGTGATGGTTCTGGGAAGAAGGTAAGAAAGCCTTACACCATAACCAAGTCCAGAGAGAGTTGGACTGAGGAAGAACATGACAAGTTTCTCGAAGCTCTTCAACTGTGAGTCCACTTCCTTCTTTCCCTTCTAATATGTCTATGTTTGTTTGAGTTTCTTACCGCCAAATTGAGTATTTTATTTTTAATCATCTCCGTTTCTCTGCCTTTTTCTGTATGAGAAAATTACATCTTTTGGCTAGCATTTCTTATTCGTTTTAGTCTCTGGGGAGAACCCAATTGATGCTGTTCAGCATGAGTCCTGAAGAAGGAATATTCCAATGAGCCGAATTTATTCCACTGATGTATCTGCTGGGACTCCGTCTTTAAGTCGGCCAATGTATGCAAGATACAAATAGAGGATAAAAGTTTGAGAGAGTAGTACCCCGAAGCTTATTGGGTTTATTAATAGTAATACCATTCTGGATTTGGTTCTCTGGGTATTTCTGACATGAGGTGACATGGGAAAAGCCTCTTTCGACAAATCTTACCAGAATTGCTACCTCTAACAGATTCTTGGTCATGGTTTCATGCTTTGAATCTGTATCGAGGTTCATCTACCACTAGATGGTTCAAGATATATTTGCCTTTTGAGGAATAGTTATTGGATTTTGGATATTGAGCCAGGGCATTGGCTTAATTTGATAGACTGAGGCGAAATTCTCCAAAGAGGGATCCAGAATAGATGCTAAGACCTGTAGGTGGAAGAACTCCTATTAGAGTAGAGGATGGTCAGGTTGTTAGAAAAACTGTACAATTACAAGTAGATGGAATGTTACAAGGTTGAAAACTTGGAATGAAAACTAATTTGATACTTGTATTGTGTGGAAGCACAGAATTGGATTAGGAGAAGGTATAAATAAAAAATGTAGTCATTTTTAGGCTAAGGTGTAATTTTGGTTGAAACTGCCTTTCAGTCTGCTTGTGCTCTATTTTCAATCTTCTCAACTTTACAATTTAAATTAAGTGAAGAACTCAGCAATCCAGTTGGTGACATCTTGTGGTTTATTCAGATTTGACAGGGACTGGAAGAAAATTGAAGATTTTGTAGGTTCAAAAACAGTTATTCAGGTACGGTGACTGCTTTGTCAGTATGTCTATATTCTGTACGGGCATTATTTGTCACTAACGAATTACTTTTTGTTATAGATTCGAAGCCATGCCCAGAAATACTTCTTGAAAGTTCAAAAGAATGGGACTGTGGCACATGTGCCTCCTCCCCGTCCAAAGCGCAAAGCTTCTCATCCTTACCCGCAAAAGGCATCAAAAAATGGTTTGTTTCTATTTGAGATGGCGATATTCTCTGTCCCTAAAGGTGCAACATTTCATGCATCCCTGACATGCTGCTTTCTGGTTTTCCAGTTTTGGTGCCACTACCAGCTTCCATTGGTTATGCTTCATCGAGAAATACGCTTGCACCTGGGTTTGCCTCATGGGATGAAACTTCCCTGCTGATGAATACCGGAGCCGATAAACCCATGACCTGTCTGGATGAACTCAACAATCTTCATCATGGAAATGAAGGCATGCATACTCCTTTTGTTTGTTGTTTGTTTGAAGTCAATAGTCTACATTTATTGACTACACTAAATGCAAATGTCCACCACTTATTACGTTATATGACGTTACTGATTCAGCTAATATTGGATCAAAGGGGATAACACAGATTACCAACAGCAGTCTCAGTGGTGTTGGAAATTCTACTAGAACACTACCGACTTCTGAGATACCCAAGCAAGGGAAAGAAACTCCAGTGTTTCATGGTAATCTTCTGATGTGATGACTTTTGTTTTGCATTCATTTTCAATTGAAACGGATGATCATTTGTTGTTTTGAACATATTTCTCAGGTTTGCCAGATTTTGCTGAAGTTTACAGTTTCATAGGAAGTGTATTTGATCCAGAAACAAACGACCATGTCCAGAAGCTGAAGGAAATGGATCCTATAAATTTCGAAACTGTGAGTTGAATGCTTGGATGAAAGTTATCATTTAGTTAGATGATATGCCCTCCCAAAGTAATTGCAATGGTGAAACTGACAAAATGAACTGCAGATTCATAATAAACATTTATTCTCCCTCCCAAAGCAGAATTAGGAAATTTTGAGAATATAGAATGATATAGTCTTTCTGTTTGACTATTCTACTGTAACTTAAATCATTTTCCAAGGGAAGGAGGAATCCTATGAAAACATCTTTTACTGATTGAGAGTGTGAAAACATGATTTGAAAGGAAAAGAACATGATCATATCAATGTGAACAAAAATCATTTTAACTGTCATCTGTTTCATCTGTTCATTTAAGTTTAATTCAGACTACAAACCTTGTTGCTGGAATTTGTCAGTCTTGGATGTCCTCTAACATAATAAGGCGTAATGAAATTTTCCTTTAAATTGAAATTTACTCTAAGAGAGTGTAAAATCATTCATATGCCTTCACCATTCAATTTTAGTTTTGGGACAGTTGCTTCATAGCATGGTATCAAAACTTATAAGTCTAAATGGTCTAAAATTTGGACCTTTCTACCCTCATTCTTCTAAAAAAAAATGAATTTCAAAATAAGGTAGGTGAGCTTATACATCGCTCACGCTTTAAGCCCAAGGAACTCTTGCATGAGGGGGATTACTATATGGTATGTCCAATATAAAACTTCATGTATCTTCACCTAATAGCCTATGCTTTTAGGAGAATTAATCCATGACATCTATCATTCCTTGAATTTTGAATGAACTAGACAGGTTATTGTCATCTGGTATACATGGGTTCCCATAATGAAATGGTCAATATAAACTTCCAAATTACAGTAATGGCATAGTGGTTTCCTTTTATGATCCCTTTTTGTTGTGAAGGAACATTATACTTTTATCACTTTAATCTATAAATATATGCCATTTGTACATTTGGGGGGGGGGGGGGGGGGGGGGGGCGCGGCATAAAACCTTTTTTTTTTTGTTTTGGGGGTTGATTACTGTTGTACTGTGGTG